>OU744729.1:55061168-55661168 GCA_916613615.1 Steromphala cineraria | reverse complement strand
AGGCATCCGTCACCATATCGTTGTCCTTGTTGAGCTTTATGTGAAGGGGGCGATCAGCTTCACTTTGCTGTTCCTTCCACATTTGTTCTTGTTGCTGTTTCTCAAGTTCTTTGATTCTCGCTTTCTCTCTTTCCGCTTGGAAGAACGCGTCATCGTCTTCTTCTTCTATCAATCTTTGTCTATCAATCTTCCGGACGCCAGACAACGTTTGCTTTACTTTGTCCTTCACCTTCATGGTAATCTCTGAGAGTTGGATTTCGCGACCTTGACCTTGGTGGTCGAACTTAAGCTGCAAGGCTGTAATGAAGGCACAACTCATGAGAACCGTGAATACCGCGAAACATACCACATAATTCTTCTCGGCGTGGTGCTGTGTGCCACATGGGTGTTGGGGAAAGGTGGTCGAGTGGTCTAGAGCCATACCCACAAAGAACATAGCTAAACCCCAACCTAAAGATCCGAACATCCTCTGTCTGCCATAGTTCTCTGTATCATCTCCTAAAACTGCCAAGGTCACAGAGTCAGCGAATGTGATTGCAGGTGCGCTGAAGAACTCTCCAATAACGATGAGAAGGAGGAGGATAAAGAAGACTTCCTGCACTTCATCCTCCCTGTACACGATGGTGCTGAAGGGCGGGTGCAGCAAACCTCGGACGTCGGACTCGTTCTTGTTGGCGTATTTCTTGTGGTCCAGTCTCCTCGGACTCTCCCTAGTACCAGTTTCTCGGACATGACGTCGGACAAAAACACTCTCTCTATCATCATGCGGGTTCGTGTACAGACGCTTAGCCAGACCGAAGTGATCCTGGTGTTTGAACGACGTCTCCCTTCTCTCCCTCCCTAGTGGGTTAATGAGGATATCATGCGTTCCGTTGTTGTTGATGCATCCCTCGGCGGGTGGCTGGACAAAAGCTATTGCCAAGCAGAAGACAATCCAACAGAAAAGCGAGAAAAGTAGCAGCTCCTTAGCTCTTTTGTACCTATCAGCAATGCCTCCCCAGAAGGGTGCGCTTAGAAATTCAATAAAGGGACGAAAACCTATAAGAACACCGCTTTGGGATGGATTCATTCCCAACTGCTTGAAGTAGATAGCGAGAAGGGGGAAGAGGGAACCAAAAGCTCCGAAAAAGAAGAAGTAGAATAACTTGCATATTAAGAGGTCTCTATTAACGACTGTAAATAGGGTGTCAATGAGATCCCTGGGTCTGGCAGACTGGGTGGAACCCGAGTTAAGCCGCTTGGCGGTATGCTGGTACTCACGACTGTCGTCTGGGTGGGGGTAACCGTCCGTAGCAGACGGTTCCTCCGTCTCGAAATCAGTCGCCATTTTGTTCCAGCAGTTAGAGAAAAGTCCGTTGGGAGTACACAAGGAGATTAACACTGAATTAGGTAGGCCTGTTTAACAGCTCACGACGGCACGTCAAGCCATTTCCTTGATCTGCCCACCTTCTGTTAACAACACTCGGTACTGCAATGAGCAGACGACACGGTTACGGTGGCAGATTCTAGAGTTCTTCAAGGGCACACGGCGTTAAAGTTCCATTCTGTCGGTGTAACACTATTGAAGCAGGGCAACCTCCGAAGCCTGCTTCTCCTGGCTGGACTGTAGCGGGGGAACTGGTCGGGACAGTATTTACCAATAATCCAACGGGCTATTCCGAGAGACGGCAGAACTCGACTGAGGCTGGTAAGGACAGCCGCTTGGCAATTACAGCTCGGATCAATACCAACTTTGGCGGGAAACTGCTCACGGTTCGTTGCGTTGAAAGATCACTGAATATATATATATATACGACAAGCCCCTATATTGGGAGCTCCGTACTTTAAGAAGGTCACCGCCGTTCCCAGTACATGCCTTGATAAGCAGATTCTTAAAACAGGATATCCGTCCTTGGCGTCGTTGATACTGTAGAGATGTATCTCCTAATTTGATGCTTCTTAACGATCTTGAGTTGCAGGGTTCATGATGGAGGTCCGAGTTAAATTACATGTCTCAGACGATTGCCGTAATTAGCATAAGGGTTCCGTGAATAGATTCGTATAAACGTAACAACTTTGAACTCATTCGCGATCAAATTGATTCAGATGGGCGGACCTTTTACGGGTTTTTTTGTGATCTTTGACCTTTAGATAATCGTAAAATTAAAGTTCGGACATATTTTGTAAACTGTATATATAAGCCATAGTCTTTCACTTACATACGCAATTACTGCTGAATATTCACAATCATTGTTCCATTTTTTTATTAGAATGACATACTCAATATGAACTGGCTCATATTAAGTTTTTATTTATTGATATATGTATTTTTTGAAGGGCGTCCAAAACATACTTGATATTGACAATAATCTCCATAACGAGAGTTGAATAAAACCTCATATTGTCACATTATACGTAGAAGTCTTCATTGTAGATGGTTTCAAACAGCTTGATGAACCATTCTGGAGGAATTTGTAAAAAAAAATTGTGAAGATTTTAGAGATTTCCACATTTAAGTTTTTTGCCTTTATCTTTTTCTAGGGTTGCTATCAATGGAGACATGATCAAACCCTATCCGACTCGGGAGACTAGTTGATCACAGAGGACCCAGATGAAACGGAGAGTTGGAGGCAAGTGAAAGAGTGCCATTTTACCCCTTTCTATATTGATCGACACACGAGTTGATTTATCAATAAGGGAAGCCAACGGTCTCGTGGGACTCCCTAAGTCTCGCGAGAAATTGAAATGGCAGTGATAAAATGGCCGATAGAACCGAAGCTAATTTGCAACGCTGACAAAAATAGTGAAAAAACAGACGCATAAAGCCACTTTGGCGATATTCCTTGACTTGAATTTTAAGTATTCGATTATGGAGTCACGAATCTCGAAGGTCTTTTCCAACACTTTCAAACTCTTTTTCAAGATCTTGCGGACAAACTGAGCATATCTTTGGATATATTATAATACAGATTAACAATTATTATGTCATAAATATAAACTTAAAACAAAAAGGTGACCGCCACGTTGAAATCAGTATATTTTAGGGCAATGAGAGAAGTTGCTATGGTAGATCCTGGATAGCACGACCATCTCTCAGTTCTCTGAATGCTTCTGAAGATCAGGCTTGTCTCGTGCGACAACAATGAATATGAGATCGTACAATTTTAGAAATAAAATTTTTATTTGACAAAAATAATATGTTATGTGGGTGTTATATATCAACGATTAAAAGCATGACAGATACTGTATTGCGCAAGTGTTAGGGCAGTATCGTTGCGTTACAATTCTATATCTCTGTGAGATATGAAACCAAGAGTTATCCACAAAGGACTCCTTAACCTCCCAAGCATTCGATTACATTAATTTTTGTACACAGTGCTTATTGAACAGAGACAGAACATGCAAAAAATTCTTCCATAAAGTGCATAATAATGTAGGGGCAATTTTCAACTGTTACGAAGATCAAATATCTACTCATCAACCTTGCCACCAATCCAGTGAACAACAATTGTGCTGTAAAAACTTTTAGCAATTAACTAGACAATGAACAAGACCACATATCATACAGATGACATTATTACCTATATTACATATTGTGTAGTGATATTTATAACTTTTGTTCTATAAATGTGTGCATATTGCGTATTACGTATTCCATGTATCCGTGACGAGTAGCACTGTGCTACATCAACACGCTTCTGAGTGAGTGTTAAATTGCCTCTTCTATGACTGAGATTGATGTGACCACCCAAAATGGAAGAGATTCCTCTCAATGGTCGACATGTTGATAGATCATGAATCCATATAAGGACATCGGATCTTAGACTTGTCTGGTTTGTGCTGTGTCGGATTAATCAATTATAAATAATAAGCTGTTCGGACATTTTTAATGGCATATGGTTAAAAAATCTAAATTGAAGTGAAAACTATAGGTTATATTTTTTTTAAACCAAGGGGGATGAATGTCATTGTGCGTAAGTGTGGTTTCAAAACAAATGTTTATAACACTTTTAACAAACAAATAATTAACAACTGGGTGTTAATCAGTACCCAGGATATAAACAATGCAGTGCTAATAAGCACGGATTACTATAATAATACAATGAGTTAGCGTAGAACAAATTACCAGGCTGACAGCAACATTACACATGTTGTAGTAATTAGCACCTGCTTTGGGTGATAAACTCATTTACTGATTGCATATGGTTAGGAAATACAGCTTGAAATATTTGTCTTGCAAACACTGATAATATACGTATAGGCCGATGGAAAGTTGGCAAAAAGTACAAAAATTGTCATCAGTAAATGCTATTTTGAAAAGAAATGATTGTGGCAGAATGTCATTCATTGAGGTAAAAAACTAACCAATCTTTAAAAAAGGAGAAGTTGTCGTTTAATCTGAAGTCCCTTTTCAAGACAATGTCTGTCATCATATCTCTTACATTCGTCCATCTCAGTCGACATTGATGCGATTAAAGACAGCGTTAAAGGTACTCGTAGTGAATGTAATTCTTGACGGGTTATATATCTGAATTCAACTGTATCCTTTATCTCAACATTTTGCAGATTCTTATAGATAGAACATTTTTTTCAAATCGTTTTTTGATAGATCTCTTTATATATCATTCTCATCGTAACAAAATTTAATATTTATTTATTTGAGCAATAAACGATCAGGGAATCGATGGAACTGTAAACATATGTAATACATGATCAGCGATGAAATACTGGGTTTTATCAGTGAAATAAACTGTCTATCAGGCAACAGTGACGATATATGATATTTTCACTGTGACCCTCATGTGAACAAAAGAGGGTAACTTTCCAGGTTTAAAGTAATGTAATTGCATATTTCATTAACAAATCATATAATAAATAGAATGCTTAATGTATAGTTTTCCAAATACCAGGTTTATTTCATCTCGTGACATGGGTAAAGTTGATATTTATAAAGCTTGTATATATAAAGCTGGTATTTGGAAAACAACATTAAGTATCTTCTATTTAGTGATAGTTTCAGTCTTTCTCCTTCAGCGTGTCTGCGCTTGCTCACAGTCGTTTCGGTCCTGTTGTCCATGTTTTGGCCCAGTTGACGATCCATGTTCGTAATTTCACAGATTTCCCATACAAGAATTCATAATTGAAAAGTCTTAGCACATACACACGTCTCAACATATACCTACACATATATTTTCACAGGTTAAGAGGATTTATATTTAAGCCAGGTATATTTTTCAGGTAAATAAACCAGGTTTCTCCTTTGAAGTTACCGTGTTGCGTGTACACGCTCATCAAAAGTATCAGTCGTTAGAGAAGACTGGGGTACCTAATGGGTTTCAGCTCGAGACGGTTTCAAATGGATATGTTTTCTTCACACAGCCTACAGCATAATGACGTGAAGGTGCATCCAAAGGCGGTTTAGTCAACTCCAAGCATGACCCCATCTTCTTAAAATGGGTGACCTTACCCCTCCTTTCCCTGTTATAATTACTGGATTCGTCACTGAATTTTATGCAACTTGAAACCAAAGAAATTCGTAATGAGTCTAAATCCGATTATGATGATTATGATAATGACATATATGTTCTCTTCGTATACAGGCTAAATTTTTATAATGAGAAACTCTTTGAATTTGTTGATCCACTTTGTTAGTGATTTTTATGCAAATCGTGACACTTTGAATCTAGAAGCTCCTTACGCGTTTCATAAACACATTACTTTTCATTAAGAATACTTATACAAAAATCGACTATCTTAGTCTTTGGAGAGTTTCTTTACATGATTTCCACGTTTAGCAAATTAAAAAGATAAATAACATTAGACCTCTTTGTAAGACACTATATCCTCCCAATCCATTCTCCTTCACCATAAAGTATTTTAGATATATAGGTCGAAAATAACACATTAACTATTATTAACTAGAGATAGATATGCCATCGACCAATTATTGATCCCAGTACATGTGTACCGCGGTGAGATAAGAAAATATAGAACATGGATACACATTTTTAACTCTAAATATAGCAAAAGGTTCTGATTAGGTAAATAATGAATGACTGTTTGCATGCACTACACGTTTAAGTCGAATTAAATCACATTTCAATGTAAAAAAATGAATAAAACATGACTTCGTCAATTTATTGGAAGTGAAAATTAATCTTCCAATATACAAACGTTGAAACATGAGTTATAGTGAATGTCTGCGTTGATCTACCACTCGACACTTTCAAGAAGGAGTCAACGATTGAAAAATTGAAACAGTCGTGTACTGTTTTCTACAACAATTTTGAAATAACATTCATCATATAATTAATGGCGACTTCTTAATTCATACGTTAACAATAACGTATATTTCAATATAAAGTCTTTGACAGAGCGACCTTTTTCACTGTGAAAGGAAAGAATGGTGGGCATAAAACGTCTTACATGTATATGAACGAATGAATGTGTACATTCAAGTATCTATAAAAGATTGATAAAAATATCTCGTACTGATTTAGGTATAACTAATCTAAAACACATATCTTGCTTAAATCTGTCAGTTGAATGATTATTCATATTCCGCCCCAAAAACGCGCTTGCATGATCACCTCTATCTTCAGCATTCCACCAAACGCATATTTCGACAGCTTGTCAACCCGTGTTGCGTAAGACTTGATGATTAACGGTATTGTTCATCACTTCTTAGCAGATGGTGGATAGTTTCTATTAACATGTGAATAAGGTTCAATGAATACTCAGATCATGAGGATATGGTTTAGTAACAGCAGGTCACGGCGTGCTGATTGGTTGACGATGTGTAGCAACATCGATATCGACACAAATACAGCAATTACGCGACATTGATAGGGACTGCCTCATGCAGTTAAAGACAGTGTCTCAAGGATAGTGAGGTGTGGTTTACCCTTTCAAACACAACACGCATTTTTCTTGTATACTATAGCAAATGTATATAAAATAATAACAAATAACTCTTTATTGTCTTAAGTACAATTACATCGGAAATTTGTTATGTGCTCATGGCACCCGGCAGCCACAGTGCAGCGCCAGTTAATGCGTTGTTCTGCCTTTACAATGCTGAGTGTCAAGCAAGACAGCAACAACTCCCACCTTTTAACGTCTTTTGGTATGACGCGACCGGGAATCGAATTTGACGTGGGGTAGGAGATAACATATTCCACTTATCCTTTGTACTTATTTTGGACTCTTTTTGTCGACATTTACCAAATAGCATTCATGTTACATTTTTGAAAACACGTTGAAAGTACTCAAAATGAGTCATGATGGCAACAGTTCACCCCGGTATCATGTTTAAATAAAATCCATCAATAAGTTCCTATTTCTTTACAAGAACTGACTCTGTTCAAGAAAATAATTGCCAAATAATAACCAAAGACATCCGATCCACAAAGCAGCATCAATTATTAAATACAGAGTTTATATTTTAACTTTCAAAGTACTTTTAATGGTGAACATAGTCCCTGGGCAATCTCTACTGTTCAGATCTCCCTTGATTTTGTTATTAGCTCTGGTCTCGTCCACTGATGAAGAGACAAAGAAGAGAACAAAGCAGGAAGTGAACTCTTATAGCATCGCCAGCAGTGGTCGTGTACAGAGTCTTAGATCAGGAAACCTTGGAAATACATCTACATGGGCCACCTTCGTCATCAATTTTAAGAGGGTTCTGATTATATCTTACTTTTGTAAACACACGTCAACATTATTATGGACAATTTACCAACCACTGACTGTGTCCGATATTAACAAGTTAACGTTGAAAGAAGATATAACGTGTCTCTCTCTTGACTATTGGCTCCAACCTTTATCAACTGCATAGAATGATAATAAAAAGATTTCATACAGTAGGCCTACAAACGACGTTTATCATTTTTTAATTGTAGTATTGTCCGTTTTTGAAAATAGTACATTCAATCACCTTACGTCAAATTTATCTAAAGGATTTGAATCTTATATATGTAAAATAAACATTTCAAAAATTCCTTGGAACCATTTCGTTTCAATGTTAAAACAAAATACATGTATTATCAAAGATTTCATAACGTTCCTACTGTCAAATTAGAATATCTATTGAAGTGTTAAATTAGTTTTTGCATTTCTATCCCAGTGTTGCATAAAGCACTGTCTGTCAGATGTGTTCCTTGAACTAGGAGAATCATTCTTAAATATGTTATAGGAACATTTCCCCCTTCTGCTCAAAACGTCTGGTAGTCAAACTGAAATTTTACTAATACCATAAAACAAGTACATAGAATTTAAACTTATTTTGAAAGAAATTTGGTGTTAGTGAACGCTAAGGATGCAAAGCTTCTTCTACGTATTATAAATATTTTAAACCAAATATCCGTAGCGATTAATTCTATGATTAATAAGGATTTCAACTCCTGAACGTGGAAGTTGAAGGTGTTTGGTGTTATTTCTGTGCATTAAATGATTTCCATATCAAGGGTCTTATACATGTATGGCATTTCAGGAAGGATCATTGAAAAATCTGCACTGAATCTCGTTCTGGAAGACAAACAAACAATGTATAAAGACACACTAACACAGATGAATTCATTGCGTATTGGTGTGTGGTGCTGTGTCACGATCACAACAAATAAGAAAACAACTGTAAACATTCAGCATAGGTGAAAGTCACAAGGCAATGTTTGAAGTTTATTCAATCATGGCATACAAATGAGGCAATATCAAAACAACATTGACAAATTCAACGCTTTTGAAATTGCAACTATTCCAAGTTCACCGAATTCTGGCCAACCTGTTAAACATCACAATAGTACACGTACTTAATCATGTATCATTGATCCTCGGTAAGTTAAATATACAAATGTTATAAAACTGGGAGATTGTTTGTGAATATCATGATTGTTTCAATTGGTATTCTGTAGTGCCAAAATGTGTCCTGCTGTTACTGTCCGTTAGGTGACATGTTGGGCTGCATTCTCTCCCCACAGAGGCAGACCAAGTCATGTTGATTTAGCCTCTGTTCTATTACGCCGAAATCACTTGGTTCTGGCAGTTTCCCCTGGCGAAAAAAAACCCGCATCACAATCCATTTGAATTTCTTTAGCAAATGACAACGCTTCTCGCATGGAAAGGATTGTTCATATCAGAATGCGATGATTCAGTAGCCAAAACGATGATTTAAGATCAACGTCGCTGATTGCACAACTAACTTTGATTGCCTCCAATCAGGCGTCTCCCATTCTGTCCCACAAAGTCGGCGTAACATATCAGAGGCTAAATCAACATGACTTGATCTGCCTCTGTGAGGAGAGAATGGTAGGGCTGTAGGCAGCAACAAACGGACGCCACTATGTTCTGAATTGGGCCATTTTATGGACGCTTCCTCCGGTGATATTGCGTCTTGTTGCGTCCTTCTACTGTGCATCTTCACAACGTCACGGGCGAAACGAAAAAGTTCCTAAACTATTCCGTTCCTCTCTTCTAATACGAGGAGAGTAGCTCGACGCGTTTTCACCTTGCCGTGGGAAGATGTCCACTGTGCGGCGCCAGGTGTTCTTGGGTCTTCCTCGTGTCCGCTCGTGAAGGGCTGTACGGGCGATGTTGTCCGCTTCTTTTCTCATCACAGGGCCAAGCCATTTCAATCGCCATTGTCCATGCTTTTTGGTTGTAGTGCGAGAGGAGGTGTTCAGTATAGGTCGGAATATTCTTAGAATCCTTCTCAGGCTTTTCTTGTGAAAGGTGGACAGTTTCTTTAAGTATCTCTCAGTCATTCTCCAGCACGCTGAGCTGTACAGGGGAAATTACACATCTCTTCTGTATCATATCTGTTATATTCATATATCACAAAAAAATATAAAAAAATAAAATGTAAAACTATTAAAATTGAAACAAACTGATATTTGACAAAAATAAACAATAAAAATATGTTTGGAGTAAAACGATAGAAGTATCGCTAAGAAATGTTTTCTTCGATCTAAACATCTACAACAAACATATATTATTTAATATCCATTCAAAAGCTGGAGAAATCCATGTGTTACCTCCTTCAACATAGTATACCTACGTTGGTTTACTTCTGTGTCAGCTTGATGGTTCCATAATAATGATATGCGATAGGCCTTATCATAGCATTCAACAATCATAAGTAAAGTAATCATTATGTGTTCCAACATTCAACATTCAAACAATCAACAAATTCAACAACTGATGGAGATCAATTCATCTAAAGATTATTTGTTGATCAGTCCACTTTTGAATAACATTCTTTAATAAATCATTCGCCTCTTTGCACTCATTACAACTATCTTTGGGTTGATCTCCGTATCAGAAATGTATCAAACACTCATCAATATGGCAAAAAAAACAGGCAAGACATTCATCATAAAGTTATACATTTATGTAGGCTTCTTAAACTTATAGTAATTATTTACAGACATACATCATCATCGGTAAAGGCATTTTAGATGCTACATGTCGAATTCGTTTAAAATTCATTCATCATTATGGCATGCATATATAAATATTGATTCACATATTGTTAAATCTATATAAGAATTGAGTTGTTACAACAGCCGTCAACTTACCAGTATTTGTATTTGAACCATGCATCCATTTGTATACATGAGGGATTCCAAACTTGGAGTGGACAATATAAGAAAAAATATTCAAAACCTATTATATAGAATACAATAGGTAGAGGTTACGCTAAAATCTTTATTTCTTGACCGATTTGGTTCAAATTTGAGATGTAGGTCTACCTCAACATATGAAAGCGATATATGAGTGCAAAAGTCCAGGTTTTGAATATTTATGTCCACTCCGAGTTTGGAATCACTGTGACATGTATTGTATGATATATTCAATCAAAACATTCATCGATTAAGCAGTTTTACAGAATTTGTAATTTGTGTTGTAAAAAGGTAAAACCAATGTTAATTATGCTTGCAACAGTTTTGGGGTTTATTTTGTACTTCTTTCCAGCATAACGTTAAACACTATTGTTTGGATAATGGTACATTGTAACTAGATATCAAGGTTGTTTCACATTTCTAATTCAGAGTGTCCAACCGCCCCAAATATAAGTAAATACGTAGTTGCAGCGTTTATATTCTGAATACTAAGCCACTGATGTTCGTTGATGATAGCCTTGTAATTAGACTAGATAATTATGCTCTTCAAGTTGACAACGTTTATGTGGTCATTTTCATATCACTAGGGTGGCAGTTAATAAGGTCAAATTTGCAAAGCAATTTTCTGTAATAACAACATATTTCCGTTTACACATGGTATAAATACTGCTCCTCCTCCCCAACATGACAGTTTCAAAATGAACTTTCTATTTGAAGTTGCTCTTTTCGGAATAGGTAAGTCAGAACATATTTTGCTTTTAATATTTAAGAAATAGGAATCGTAAATTCACTTGATATTGTTCCTCGAGCCCCGTGTTTCCTGTCAACAAACGGTAGACTAATAACAACCACTGAGGGTGACATTAACTTATTAGCTATTAGTTCACTTACACTTTACAAATATCCGCTGCAATACTATATCAATTTTTGTTTCAGGTATTATCTTTTTAAAAACATAACTTTCCTTCTTTCTAATATTCTATACAGCGTTCGGTACTTTGATTAGTTGAGGTTGGAGTAGTATGTGTATCTAAATTCTTATGTATATTTCATTTTTGTAAAGTACCCTTGTCTCAAACATTCTCCACCTCCAGCGTTGTTGGGTGAGGTAAGCGGGACCTACTACGACGTGTGTTCAAGCTATGATGGACTCAACAGAGAGTTCAGAAGCTGCCTGTACGCCGCCCCTCACCCCCAAGTCAGCTCTGCCCGGGACACCATCTACTCGGGGGAGCTCAGGTCTACCCTGGAGCAGTGGTGCAGGTATGATATATACTATTCGGTAAAAGTTTACACTCCTAGGTGTACATGAACATGTACATCACATGAGTAGCCCATCGTAATCTGCAACGTTGGGGAACTTACAGTGATAAAACTTGTTGTTGTTCATCTTTCTTCGCAAAGCCTAAAAACCAGTTTACGAACTGTCAGTTGTATGCCTTGCTGTCGACCCTTGAATTTCCTGTGCTGATATCAGCGCCCCTACAGGCGATTGTTAGCAACCTTCACTTACTTTCTGGTTGGACTATTGCTCTCTCTCATAGTAGGCTAGAGAGCACGTACAGAAAATGCAAGGCTCTGCAGCAAGGCATAAAACTGAAAGTATCGGAAACTAGCCTTTTAGGCTTTGTGTAGGAAGATGGTGTTCGACAATAAACGACAAACTAAGTTTCTTTCTTGTTTTTTTATTAAATATTCTATATAAATTGCTATTATATAAAAAAAAACTGAAAAAAAGGTTATTGTGATTTATATTCCCATAGTAACTGTGGCTACCGTATTTTCCTTTCTAAATAACGCTTTATCATTATTTTGCTTCGGTCTGGGCGTCGAACGCTGCTTTGATTATAAAGAGTATTATAATTCAAAATCTCTCAGCTGGAAACACTTGTTTCAATTCAGTGTTACCTCCCCTTGGCAACGCACGTGTTTTAAACGCGTGACGTCACACTGTAGCAATGCTGACGCCCTTGCTGACGTAGCTGATAAGACTGGTTTGTGTGATGGTCTGAGGCCCTCCCCATGGATTGCTGGTATGTGTGTACATCGTTTGTGGAGGGTTCCTGATTCACTAAAGAGTGTAATTCGTATATAGAATAGGAAACCAAAAAGTACCGTTCTATCTTACAAGATAATATGTTCCTCTTTAAAGTATCACACAAGGTCTTTTAACAGTCCCGTAAACTATCAGAGGAAGAAATTATCAATTACTGAAAGATTTCATAACATACCTTTAATATGGCGATGACAAAAAGACGCAACTTTCCTATTTCTTCTCTGCCTGAAATTAATTTTTACAGGGAATGTCATTTCCCTATTCTCTAAATGCACGTTTATCGTTGTAAATGATCGAATATTGTTTTCATAACAAATTCCATAACTTCTCAATCTAAATACATTTAGATCAACATTTTTTTTTGTCAGACATGTGACAATATTTACACATATCCCATACTTGATATCAATTTCTTTCAACTTCTTATCTTATAGCTGATAGGGATATAGTTTGATATTCATTTTTTTCATAAACATTTTTCTTTCCATTTTGTCCAGATATTGTCCGACTGTTCACCGGTGTTGACCGGACATGTCCGACCTTGTTACCGGACACTAGACCAGAGTTTGCTTCCACCGCCCCCAGCATCGAGCACTTCAAAAGACAACAGCAGGAGTGTGTACTCTTTACTCTTTATTGCCTTGTGGTTTATTTAAATATGAGGTATCATACTGAGCGAAAAAAAAAGACCACTTATTTTTATTGAATTCAAAAATTCAGGTTTTACTTTTTTTAAACTTGTACTCTTTGCAATCTTCATGTGAATTGGGGAGGTTGTAAAAGGATAGCTTACTGATCATGTTGAGGTCATTTTTTATAAATTCGTTATCACTGCCATCGTCAAATCCTTGTTTAGCTTTTCCAGACTTTGTCAGAACCTTTTTGGCGCGTAAGGTAGATATTATCCCTTGTTTCTGTTAATTTCTGAACCTTTTTGACAAAATGTGACTAGTTATAATGTTCAATATCATTACACAAACTACAATTGATTGTCTTTTAATTATGTTTCCGTGTAAAATATCACGAAGAATTGAGAACGTAAATATTAAGTAATGTAATTAAATCAACCGAATCTTCTTTTTTTCTTTTTTATTATTCTCTCATTCCATCTTTGTTATCAGGGACACATAATGTTGGTGTTCTATGATGCATGACAATGTCAACTGTTCAATGAATGTTTGTTTGAATGTAAAAAGTCCTTAAAAGCCACAAAGTGGCATTGCAATAAAATAGTGAATTTTTTTTCTGTTCTATGCTAATGTTAAATTCTTCACGTGTACAAGGTTGCTTTCCACTATTTAATATCTCAGTCAACACTTCATCTACATCAGTTGCAAAATGTTTAAAAGCCCTAAATCTATTCTCCATAACATTCGATATATCATATATGCTCATATGTATTTTCTCAATCTAAATAAATTTAGATCAACAGGTTTAATATTTGGTCATACTGTTGATCTAAGATTGACCAGTGTGAGAGGTCGTCCCGGTGACCTTTCGTATGCAAATAACGACTTCGCGATTTGATCAATCAAATTCGACGTCACAAACAGTTCATAGTCGCTCATTCAAAGTGTGAACGGAAGAACATATATGATAGCTTATGGCCGGTTCTCAATAACAGTGTGCATTGTGAAAAATAGATCTCGTTTTTGATACTGATAGTAAAAATATCAGTAGGTTGGCTTTATTTTGGTTGTATGAAACATTTTTAGATTTATAATTGACAAAAAATCACTATTTTAAAAATTATTTGGATGGAAACGAAAGAAATTAGTACAAACGAGTTTGATAAAAAAGGAGTTACCTCCCCTTGCATGAGGATTTTCGTAAATATTGACATTTATCATGCTCTAACTTTGTGATTATTATTCGCCACGTTAGTATCTGTGCGATGTGCAATCATCATTTGTCATTGACAACTAGCAAATACGCTAATCATTTTTAAATAAAAAAAATATAATCTATTAATACATCCAAGCAATCGGATTGTTCATCGAAATGGTCGCTCTGCTCCGCTCCGAATGACAGAGCTCCGAACATCATCCATTTCAAAAGATATGCTGCTGAGTTTTTTAAACTTCCAGCGAGCTAGGGCAACTTTTCTGATTGGCCGAGCGGCTGATTTCAGAGGTCAGCGGGATGACCCGCCTTACGGGCCAATCTTAGATCAACACGGTATGACCAAATATAAAAACCTGTTGATCTTAATTTATTTAGATTGGTATTTTCTGTATATCAGTCATTGTTTTCCATGCTGTGATCTCTACTTGCAGGAACTTCGAGAGGTACCTGGTGCGGGTGTGGTTCAGCGCGATGTCTGTAAACTGTCATAATCACATTGAGCTGTTCTTCTATCGCTTCATCATGGACCTTCTCCACGCAGACCTTGGAGTCAACTATGTGGACGAACACACTTCTAGCTTCACCGAGTACTGGCTCTAGAGACTTGAACATTGGTTTGTGTAAAGGGTGAGGCTTGACCTTCACCGAGTACTGGCTCTAGAGACTTGAACATTGGTTTGTGTAAAGGGTGAGGCTTGACTTTCAACGAGTACTGGCTCTAGAGACTTGAACATTGTTTTGTGTAAAGGGTGAGGCTTGACTTTCAACGAGTACTGGCTCTAGAGACTTGAACATTGTTTTGTGTAAAGGGTGAGGCTTGACCTTCACCGAGTACTGGCTCTAGAGACTTGAACATTGGTTTGTGTAAAGGGTGAGGCTTGACTTTCAACGAGTACTGGCTCTAGAGACTTGAACATTGTTTTTGTAAAGGGTGAGGCTTGACTTTCAACGAGTACTGGCTCTAGAGACTTGAACATTGTTTTTGTAAAGGGTGAGGCTTGACTTTCAACGAGTACTGGCTCTAGAGACTTGAGCTTTGTCTTGTGTACAGGGTGAGGCTTGACTTTCAACGAGTACTAGCTCTAGAGACTTTGAACATTGTTTTGTGTAAAGGGTGAGGCTTGACTTTCAACGAGTACTGGCTCTAGAGACTTGAACATTGTTTTTGTAAAGGGTGAGGCTTGACTTTCAACGAGTACTGGCTCTAGAGACTTGAGCTTTGTCTTGTGTAAAGGGTGAGGCTTGACTTTCAACGAGTACTAGCTCTAGAGACTTTGAACATTGTTTTGTGTAAAGGGTGAGGCTTGACTTTCAACGAGTACTGGCTCTAGAGACTTGAACATTGTTTTTGTAAAGTGTTGAGACTTGACTTTAAATAGGACCTGGCTCAATGGAGTTCATGAACTTCATCCAGAATTATTTTCGAACTTTCTCTGGTGACTTGAACTTCACTGAGTACTGATTCTAGGGGCTTGAACATCAAAGAATACTTGCTCTAGAGAGACTCGACCTACACCGAGTAATTGCTCAAGAGACTTGAACATTGTTTGTTGAGCAGCTTGAGAACTGAGAACTTAAAGTTCACTGAGTACTGGCTCTAGAGACTTGAAATCCATCGAGTACTGGCTCTAGAGACTTGAAATCCATCGAGTACTGACTCTAGAGACTTGAACTCCATCGAGTAATTTGGCTCTAGAGACTTGAACTCCATCGAGTACTGGCTCTAGAGACTTGAACTCCATCGAGTACTGGCTCTAGAGACTTGAACTCCATCGAGTACTGGCTCTAGAGACTTGAACTCCATCGAGTAATTTGGCTCTAGAGACTTGAACTCCATCGAGTACTGGCTCTTGAGACTTGAACATCGTTTTGTGTCCAGCTTGAGTAAGGGATTAGATACTTTACCTAAGTGAGCACTGGCATCTATCTATGAGGGTTGGTTAAGAGACTTGAACTTCACCGAGAGAAACTTGCTCTAAAGACATGTCACTTTGTTGTGACTCACTTATATTTATATCAAAGAATTGCAAAATAAATTTAGAACCGTAAGATACAGCATTAAAACCCGGATATTTCCTGACTAGCAAACAACAACTGCGATTATTGTGTTGTAAAACCACAGAACTTATTGTTTATGTGATTTTGATATTCACAATCGCCAACGTAATTAAACAACGGAATATTATCAGTGTGTTTTATGTATGTTTTCTATTTCTTCAAAAGATCGAGTTATATATGACATTACCTTGCTATACATTATGTACGGTTTATAGCATTTGCCATGAACATAGGCATGTTATTGAATTGTTAGTTTCATGCTGTGAAATAATACATTCGTAAACATGCAAAACATGGTCTTGAATGTGTCATCTTTTATTATTCGTATGGTTTGCGTTTATTTATTATATTGAATCTCTCAGAACAAAATAACACAATTCCGAAAATAAAATACAAATATAAGTTTTCGTACCAAAAAAAATATACAAAATATCCTTATGACATACATGTACCCCGAAATATTTTTCCGGGATCTTTATAACAACTGCCTGATCAACTGATTAGACAGTTGATACGAAAGTAACTTCAGGAATATGATACATGGTACTATTCATTAAAAGTAACAATGTGCATTCAAACACAAAATAAACACCGAAAGTATTTGATTCAGTTGTGTGTGGTACGATAGTCCGATATCGATGGCATGGAGAGGTTGTCTCATTGAGCCATATAACACCTCATCAGTAAATACCTACATCAACCCATGGTAATATCCTGGTGGATACATGAAAAGGTTATAACAACAATAGTGACTTTTCTTGGAACGCATTCACATTTGTATTGGCCTAATTCATACTTGCTTGTAATGGTCGTATCTTAGAGCGTCATCACACTGTCGACGACAATTCCTTGAACTTGATTTCGAAGAACAAAATACTTACCTCCATTACGTGTAGGAGAATGTTCGAAAACTGGCCATTAGTTTTGCACGTGGGACATGTTTGAGGCCGTTAGGTCGAAAACATGCCCACATGCAAACCTAATGGCCAGTTATGGGACATACTCCTACTTATAGTCTATTAAAACAAAGTTTAATTCAACGAGTTCCTGCTGCAAGAATGATCGTCACAACGCAACTTTTCATGTGCAAAAATAATTGCGACTTATGTTCTATATGTATTTCATGATCTTCTTGACTGTTAACACTAGTTTCAAACACTCCCCTGTCAAGTAAACATCCGTACAGAATAAGTTTGCCTACTTAAAGTACATGTACACATCAATTCCATATTATTTACATTAATTTACTTCGTCGAAACTATGTTGCAATTTACACATTTTACATTTAATGTATATTATTTGATTTCATTTGATATAATCCTTATATTTTAAAAATTCAATTATGTTATTTGTTTGCAATAATTAGAGCAACATTTCTGTTTTTTTGGTAAATAATAAACATCAGAACTAAGAAAGGATAATCCTATTGGGGAAATGGACATCTAGAAATCTACAGTGATATATATATTATGTATCCTTAATTAAAAGAAGTACGCTTAAATAGTAAGAAACAAGAATATCCTCATTCGTAATTACAAATACGACCCCATGTAGCACTCCAGCATCGGCCCGACGTCGGCTAACTACATACAGCCGATGAAGTTTTGCTCATCGGTTCTGCATCGGGCCGACGTAGGCAAAATAAATTCTGACCAGCATTCTTTAGCATCGGCCGATATTGGATGTTTTATTTCATTGCTTTCTTGTACATAGGATTTAAGCTCTATTAACAATTAAAGGGTACAAAATATCAAGCTAGCAATATTTAGTTAACAGTCAGCGGCAGCCTGAGTTCAAGTCATCCGGTGGCAATGTATAATGTCAAAATTGAGATTAGGTGAAAATAGTTATGTTGCGCATTTCAGTTGTAAATCATAAAAGACAAAAATCATAAAAGGACGAGCTGTCAAGGAATGAAAAATATGTACGTGAGTGTGTGAAACTATTTCTTTTAAACAGGTGTGACCCCGGCATCAAGTTCGGGCAAGTCGCGCTTTTATTTGAGACCCGGGCTCAATTCGAGGAAATACATTCAAAGTTCACCATATCATGTTAATAATTTAATGAAAACAACACATCTTCTTATATTTACAACATTTTAATTATTAAAAAACAATGTCATCGTGATACAATATGATAGTGAAACTTGTCACAATGTGATTTTCTTGAAAAGTAGAATCCGACCGGCAGAAAGGTTTGTCCTGCAAATAAAATACATTTAATGAATATTTCAAGAAGGAAATTATCTCTGAATATTTTTTTGTAACCTTATTAATATAAGAAACAAAAGAAGAATACAAAAAGCCATTTGAATTATGTTATAGATCAATAATTTTTTCAAACTTAAAGGAGTTTGACTTACTTTTATCAAGAAACTGAAAAAATGGAAGATATTGAAAGAATTTTTAAGAATTATCATGCATAAAATAACAATATACTTTTGATTCACGTGCATCTGGCTTGAACATTACGTAAAACAATCTGAAACCTTACAATAACCTAATATTATATTGTGTTAATAATAAAAATAAACATGAAATATGCTTAGTATTACTTACCGAATGTCATTGCTTTTCACTCATTTCATGAAGTATCTTGCAAGCATCCTAAAAGTGTTGTAATAGCGTGTACCATATCCTATTTTTGAATTATCATTCATGATTAAGAAAACATTCTTAATTTAAGAAATGAATCAAAAGATCATTAGTAATGACATAATAATTCATATGTAGTACTTACTAAGTAATATTTGAATACCTATCATTTAGTTAAGGCATTAAGAGACATATGTTAATTTGGTAATTAAAAATTCATTCGATGGAGATAATATCAAAATAAATTTAGTATATATGATATAATCTCGTAATTAGGTATAAATTGTATAATCGTATATCAACTTAACGGTATCATTACATAAGTATTCCCTTTTCAGGAGAAAATCATCTTATAAAAATATTATCCAATAATCAGGACATATCTCCATCAATAACTATATATTCTTCTTTTTATATGATGTTTTTAGTCCTTTTATAATGTTTCAATAAAAATCCATAAATTTATACATGTAGGTCTGTTACCTTTTTTTCAATATGCATTGTACATTCTAAACACTGTTTAAGATAAGATTGTTTGTTTTTTTCGCATAAAAGGCGTTTTATTTCCAGTTTGTTGCATTCGAAATACCGTATTTTCATTGTTTTTTTAGATAACTTTATTTTCCTTAAATAAACCGTGCACATGTCCCTTTAAAGTTTTATAAAATTTTGCTATGCTTGTTGGTTGGTTACGTCCAAGTCGCCATTAGTTTTGCACGCACCTTTTGATTTCAGCACTTTTCTCGGGATTTCGTTCGAGCGCATTGATTTCGACGGCAACATTCTTGGCATCAGTCCAACAAACTATTGGAGACCTTCCGTAAATTAGTCAACTATCGGAGACTTTCACCAGCGAAGTACGACAACAAAACTATATTAATGTTTACCTAACTTTGTTTTAATTTTGAAAATGCTACTCCACTTTTATAACTGGCCTGTGGTTTTTTTTACTATTTCGTCGCTGTCACTTTGTTACTATCACGATTAATAAGTTTTTAATATATAAGCAATGGTTACAGACTTCAACAATCAAAGGCACACATGGAAATAAAGGTGAATACATGTCCATTCAAACAGATATTTAGTAAGAATTGGCTGACATTATTTTCATTTCTTATTGAAATATTAAATTCTATTTTTTTTTTTAAAGATTTCTTCTACAAAAAAGTCAGTCGTTTTTTTTTATAACAATAAACCTGTTTTTGGAAGAAAAGATGATTTGTTTTGTTAGCATATGTATATTTTTATGTGTATCAAACCAAATCAAGTTTTTTTGGCTTTCACACACAATATGTCAATATTGATCAACATTTTTGCTCAGTTGGATTATGCGCTTGAAAACGTTAACAACAAAAAGAAATAAGCAAATCCAGAGCTCCACGCACTGAGCGATTCCGTACCGCTGCATGGAGATTACAGACTGCAGCCAATCGCTGACGAGCGTATCCAGTGTCAACAAATATGGCGGAGCGGAAGAAGGTTGTAGTTTCAGAAGAGAAAGTAACCGAAAATGATCGACAATTCTTAGGTCTGCAAGCAGATATTCGTTAACTCGATGGTTTAAAACGATATTAAACAGATAATTGATTCCTATAATAATTGTATAATGTATGATCCATGGTAAATAGCATTTCAAATCATCTGATAAACGAGAATTCACCTGTTTGCAACTTAAAATGTAGACCGAAACTTCTGTCGCCGAATGCTGTATCCTCGCACAGCGAGCCGCATACTAACTACTATCCAATGGTGTTGCAGATAGAGCCTCTCGACCTACTTAAAATGCAGCTGACACATGAAAGTATCATGTAAACATGACCAAAGTAGGCCTGAAATTCAGCCTGAAAGGACATCTATGATTATAACTTTAGCAATGATTATCATGTCACAGTTTCCAAGAAAGGATGTGTAAAACTACCAATATATAGCTTCACTTGCCAAAATATACTTATTGTTATTATTTGGATGCATTTTAAAATGACCTATTTTCATCATTTAGAGTGGAAATGTCATTGTCAAAGTAGACCTGAAAAACAACTCCAAACACAAATTCATTTACCCGCTATATTTTCTAAAAGATGAAATTTAAAACTATCAATATGTACAGAGCATAAAAAGCAAAAATAAAGTTGATGTTACTGTAAGAAACATGTTTAAAAAATACCTAATTCCACCCGGCTGTGTGCTAGTCAGAGTGTAAACTCGCCTTTAAGCTGAGCATTGGTTATTAAAAATCACTAAAAGGTCTAAAAAAACAAATTTACTTTCCTCAAGTGCCCTTTCTATGATTCAAGAAAGTCCTACATTTTCAAGAAAAAAAATTAACTTTTAAACAAACTATTGGTAAACAATGTGATCATGTAATTACTTTGTTTTACACGAACTTCGTCGCATAAGTGTAAATTGGTGTGTTCAGATTTTTCTGATTCCGACTGAGCACAAATGTATTGATGTAATGATGGACTACTACAAGAAGTCTTTTGTTTTGAATCATTTTTCCCAAGCGGCAATTTGTTCATTCTATTATCATTTCAGAGAGAACAAATATTGGACACATGGTGAAAGATGTTCTTGCGAAGATTGTTGCCAACAGACCTGAAGATCCTATTTTATTCTTAGCAGAGTAGTAAGTGAAATGAATAACAACTTTCACTTGATTCTTTTGAATATTTTTTATCAAGAAAACTTTGTAAGTGCTATGTTGTTAAATTTAGGAGATGAACCATGTGTGTTTTAAAATTAGAAACAAGTTATACTGTATTGATAGCGAGTAAATCTTAAATTGAAACTGAACCTGCAGCCTGTTGGAACTGTATCAAGCTTCAGCCAAGCTTGATTTCTATTTATGTTATTATTATTATTTCATTGTTATATATTACTATGACAAATTTGTGTAATGACTAGAAGTGTGATGATATATCATTGTTTTTGGGCATTGTTATACTTGATCGAACAATACACGTGTCATGATACATCCTCCTATATTTGTGATACATATCTTTCACTTCAAAGTTGCTTTCTGTGTCAGGATTAAATTTTATGCCCTGTTAACTCTGAACTCTAGAATCATTTATAGAGCAAAAACATTTTCATGTCCAGTTTTGAGGCCCAGGAAGAACAGAGCGGTGCAGTGGAGCGAGCCAGACAAGTGCTGTTGATGACACACCACAGTCGGCCTGTGTTCGAGACGAACGTCAGAGTCGCATATGACATCCTTGGAAAGGTCAAAATAGCAAGTATGTTTCCTTTTGAAGTCAATACACTGATACAATAACAACAATTATAACAACAAAAAAGGTAAAGTTCAAAGTTTACCCATATGTCAAATTTAGCGTTACTCACAAATTTGAAAAATACCAGTGTCAGTGATGAATTAGCCCCAGAGTTCTACATCAATTACTCAAAGAATTTGGAAAGGACCCTAAGATAGTTAAGCAGTGAGTCGTGGGATGCAATTTTAATTATTTGGCTCTAACTGTTTACTTAATTATCACTTTAAACTGCTAAAACTTGCAAGACCTTGCGGTTGTAAGATTCTGGACTCAGCAGGTCATAATTGTGTCTTTATCACTGCAGTAATCTATACATGCAAAGGAAGTTAGCACATGATGGCAACTGCTTTCTCACTATTTAAATCAAAATAATTGGTCCAAAGTTATTGTTATAATTTTCTTTAAATAGCCATGATCGTCTCACCAGGATGTAATATTTAAGTCAAAATCACATTTATTTCAATGTATTCATATTTCATTACATTTATCAAGCTCTCAACACTGCCGCTGAAGTTGTCCTCAGGTTCACAACTACAAAGTGAAGACATCAAAGTGAAAGAACTTTGAAATTTAGATACTGTCTGTGATCAAATAATATTTGAATGTTTGAAGATATTGACATTTGAAAAAAGATACTAACCATTATAGAGCTAGGGAAAGTGAAGTAAAAACTAGAAATGTTATCATGTGAATCAAATGAGTCCTTTCTTCAAGCTATATAGACTTTAATCCTCCATTTATTAATAATATATAAATTCCTATCTCCAGACAGCAAAGGAGTGAAGAAGAGAGGCGTGCACGGTGCGAACTACACTGATCTCATTCAGGCCATCTGCAGGTTAGCATTTGTATATCATAGCCATGCAAAAAAAGTTTCAACCCTCTGAAATCTATATCAAATATGTGATCACATTTGACAAAAGGAACGAGTGACAACAAAGTTACAGGCTCATTGATATCAGGTTTCACTCATACCTAGCTGTGTATTGCTCATTATAGGTCATCTCAGTTAGCTCTGACCAGGACCAATCACCATCATACAGTAGAACACGGATATAGCGAACTCGGATATAGCGAACAATCGGATATAGTGAACAAATTTTCAAATCCCGTACCTATATAACATCATTAAAATTATATGCGTATAGCGAACTAAATTCTTTGGTCCCTTGGAGTTCGTTATATCCGTGTTCTACTGTATATTGATTCAAACAAGATGAATTGAAATATAAAAAACTTAAATATCAAATGGTTCAAATAACTTTTTACGAGAAGTTCTTGTAATTGAGCTCTTTGCTTAAAAATTTAATATCACTCAGGTGTAATATTACTTGATACAGGAATAATGGTATCCTTATTGCTGATTGGCTGGAACACAGGTCACCTGACACAATCTATGGTGCAGTACTCGGTACAGAAAGACAGCATGGTCTAAGTGATAGATTTGGAAATTTATTTAGGAAAAAATTCTGTTGAGTGAAATTTGAGCACTAAGTGTGGTAAATTCCAGATCCTCTTGCATAAAGGCTTTAAACTTTGCATGAATATCTAGAAGGTTGGTCATTGAAAAATTCATTATTTTTTAGCTGATGTTTGGGACTTGTTGCATTTGTATGGCTCATTAATTATTCTCTAAATTGATCTAAATAATTGATATATTTGATTTTTATGAACAGGGACATTCCGCCAACTGTCACTAGCAAGTTGCTAAAACGGATTGAGTGTACAGATTTTGAAGCCGTTCCTTACGATGTGTTCAGATCTGGAATGTTCACATGTTGTGTCTTACAAGGTTAGAGAACAAGAATTGGTCATTTTTCCTCAAAATTTCATAGGTTATTGTTATCAATATCGAATTCTTATGAAACCCTATTTCAACTTCATTTGAGTAAAGTACTTTATGAATTTCCATGACTATCTATGTTTTTATAAATACCAAGTTTCCAACAGTCAAATTTGTTATTGATCTATCATAGGATGCTTTGGCCGAAACAAATATATGTTGTGTTTCAGGTCACAAGTAATATTTATAGGAATAACAGAAGAAGGGTTTTTATCATCATTTTGTACAGTTTATTCAGCATATATTCATATTTTGTAATGAACATTAGAAACAAGAATTAATGCCTTCTATGAACAAATTGCCAGGCAAGTAATATATAAAGATTTGTTTCTTACTCTGAAACCATTATCTTAATCACATACAGTCAAACATCAAATCAATTGACTATTTATTGAACTTGTTTAAACAATCAAACACCTCAACAATCTTTTACTTCAGACTACGCAAAATTATCGGAGCAGCTATTCAGATCGCTGGATATACAGAACACAGGGAAAGCAGACAAAATCCTGTGTGACGCGGTACTAGACCAACTTCGCACAGCTCTCGGCAGCACACGCAACGATATCAAGAGGTGAGCTCCATCATTTGCATTTGTATGAAATAATTTCATGTTACTTGTGTTTTGAGTAAATCAGGAGTGAAAGACTATATTGGCTGATTGCATAGCATTGGTTTGTCTATCTGTGGTGAAGTTTGTGCTTTTGTATCTTCTTCTCCAAACCAGTGACTTTAGACATCTGACTTTTTGTGTACAGACTCCTTGATTTAAGAGGTTTGTTGCTGTTAGATTAAATAACCCTTATTTATAAGAGACACACCCTTAAACCATTTTTACATTTCATTTTGAGTGATCAAAATCATGTGCTTACCAGTTACAGCTGCAGCCGGATAGCCATTATGCTGTTGTAGATTCTCTTCTTGTCATAAACTTTATCCAGATTTATGAAAGATATATGAAAGTGTTTATGTCACAAGTTATACTTCATCTGGTTGCGAAATTCTAATATAATTTAGATTTTATTTATGTTTTATTCTTGAAAAGATTTTGAAAAATTCTAATCTATTACAGAATCATGGAATCGGGATACAATTTGGGTCCGGATGGTTTATACCATGCTCTGGACAGGGTAAGCTCTTTCTTATCAGGTATACAACACTTGACTTGCCGAATGAAGGAACACAGTTATCTCCCTTTGATTAGAGAAGAGCAATAGCGCAGGAGGGAGCTAACCCCATTTATACCCTTCCAACCCAGATACATAGCTGTAGTTTGGACACTGACATTGCATTTGGCAATAGAATTCAAAAATCTTAAGCTTGTGTGACAGGGTGAGGTCTTCTACTTCCTACTGGCTTTGGCTGGAGGGATATCTCTTTGGCCGAACAGGTAGAGCGTAGGACTCTCAACCCGGAGGTCCCGGGTTCGAATCCCGCGTGGACTAGAAAATATTGGATTTTCATTCCTGCTACATTTGCATCTAAAAATGTGCTAAAAATATTAATTTCCCTCGTTTTTATCCAAAAAGGCTTAGTGACCAAATCTTAGTAGGTGTTATTCAAACTTTTGTTTTCAAGTGTCCCACTTGGGAGATACATAACACAACTCTTGAGCAATTGTAACATGAAATTGATCAATAACAATAAATGACAAATATTGTATAAAAAAATTATGAGTGTTAACTGGTATTTTGATAATAATTGCCAGTATTGGTAATTATCATACACAATTTATGGATTTGGTTTGTGATAAAATGCAAGTGTTCTTCCCAAGCCAAATGAGCTAACCAGCCATTTGTCTCTTATATTATAAAATACAATCAAAAAGACACAATGTATACAATTATTCCTATGGAACTGAACACCGATAGTTGTATGTTTCTATTAGGCATTGGGAAAAGATAAATCCGGAGGATTTCAGTCATCAGACCAGTTCATAACAGAGGCATGTGAGGCTTTCCTTACAAAGGTAAGTTATAGTGTTATGTCGAGTATCTTTAAGGGAATGGCTCTTGGTCATTTTTTGTGGAAACAAAATTCAAGAGGACCAACACCCCCCCCCCCCCCCCCCCCCCCCTGTTTATTTTTTTGTTATGATTTTAACCAGTCTGATTAAGACCAGCCTAGTTCTGAGGAATAGAAGATAAAAGATATCAACTTGACACTAGGTCTGACCGCACCCTGTACCTCACATGTTTTTTACCAGTTTAGTGCATCTGTAACCCATTTGTTTGCAGACCAATATCAACGTCTTGCTTTTCATGTTTATTGCAGGGTTAACAGGAGTTACTTGCCCCTAGCTTATTCTGAAGCCTTTTTTCTGCGGTTTTTTATTGGTAAGCTCTAGAAATAATGCCAATTGCAGGCCCGCCTATGTTAGACACTGTCATTGACAATGACGAGTACATATTTTAATGAGTAAATGTAAGGACATGCGGCCAAGGGGGCTGCAATCGGACCTAATGGAGAGGACCTATCGAAATAACAAGTTTGATTATCGATAGAGTTGATATTCTGAAACTTGTATTCCTCAGAACTAGGCTGATTTTAATTAGACTGTGATTTTAGCAAAATTATTTCATACTTAATTTCAAATAGGTAAATGAGGTTGACATTCCAGTTGCTCAAGATTTCATGAAAAATAGACTTAGGCACTAACAAAAGAAAAACATAGCGAAATGAAGTCAATCATAGGACTTTTAATGGCCATATTTTCGCTCTAATGTACTGATTGACCTTTAACTTGTTATTTTCAGTAACAGTTAGTGGTTCCCGATGTAATAACATCAATTTCAAAATTTGACATATGTTATCCTATCAACATACTCTGTGTCTCTTTTATCATAACTCATTTGTAAATATGCTTACATTCTATGAACCAAATAGTTATTTCTTTACTTTTCTAACACTTAAGCATAATACAGCATATCTGTTTTCTTGTAATGCTAACATTTAAAAATGGTGGATGAAAGCCGATAGCCTAATGGAGAGCATCTATAACTAAATTTCTGTCTATTTAAGAAATGAATTTCACAATATAGTTGTCCACACGGTTATAACCTGTTTGAAACTTGTAATATAAACTTGTATAATTGGCAAGCTTGCCGAGCCAATTATGCAAAAGTTTATATTACGAGTTTCAAACAGGTTATAACCGTGTGGACAACTATATTATGAAATTCATTAGCAGCCCCGTCTAAGGACGGGGCTGCTATCAGTTTTTGTGAAGTTTCCATCGCCGCCGCCGCACTCGTACTACTAGCTATAACTTTTTTCCCCTAAGCTTTCCAGAACTCTTATTCATACCTTACTCCTCATACCTCGGGGGAACGATTTTGACATGTTCACTCGATAACTTGAAAAGTTTTTGTGCTATGAAGCTCTAACTTGGTATATATCATCCTTGGAAAAGTAAAAAAATTTGAAAAGGTTTTGGCTACAATCCGTCAAAGGTCAAGGTCACAGCAAGGTCATGACGTAAGCATGTTTTAGCGAAAATGCTTTATTTTAACTATGAACACTTTTAATCAATACATGATTGTTATACTCAAAAAAAAGTGTTCAATGATTGTGTGACCTTGAAGGTCAAAGGTCAAGGTCATGAGATATGAGTTATTACAAAATGCACTAAATTGGGGTATAACTTTATCCCATTTAGCTTTTCAGAACTCATGAACATGTCTAAATGTTAATACTTCCAGGGAATCATTATGACATGTTCACTTTCAAGTTCAAAGGTCAAGGTCACGAGTTATAAAATCACCACAAAATTCTTTGTAAACACGGTAACTTGAAAAGTTTTTGTGCTATGAAGCTCTAACTTGGTATATATCATCCTTGAAAAAGTAAAAAATTTTGAAAAGGTTTCGGCTACAATCTGTCAAAGGTCAAGGTCACAGCAAGGTCATGACTTAAGCATGGTTTAGCGAAAATGCTTAATTTTAACTATGATCACTTTTAATCAATACATGATTGTTATACTCAATAAAAAGTGTTCAATTATTGTGTGACCTTGAAGGTCAAAGGTCAAGGTCATGAGATATGAGTTATTGCAATTCCTTCTAAACACAATAACTTGAAAAGTTTTTGTGCTATGAAGTTTAGATTTTGTATATATTATCTCTTGAGAAGTTCAACATTTTCAAAAAGTTTTGGGTACTAACTGTCGAAGGTCAAGGTCACAGCAAGGTCAACATATATGGAGAAAATGGATTAATTGTATTTTTAACACTTTATTTCATTACAATAATGTTATACTCAATGAAATGTGTTCATTGATTGTGTGACCTTGAGTGTCAAAGGTCAAGGTCACAAGAAAATTCCCAATTTGGTGAGGCCTGTAAAAGGCGGAACAGGGTAAGGCGAAACCCAAAGTTCCGGGGCTGCTCTGCTTTTGCGGTATCCCGCAAACGCTAATCTAGTTTCTTATAAATTCACACTTTGTATTTAAAGCCAGAAGTTGTTTTTATATCATTCGAAATGCGATTCTGTAGTAACTTCTAAGCTGCTTGTAGCACTGACCTAGATATCAGTTAGACCCAGGCGGGTCTCTACCGGGTTCAAGCGCATGCAAAAATAGTTCATAACAAAAATGGAAAAGATGCACTTCTTTATTCCACAAATAATCCTTTATGGGTATCATGTTAATAACAATAAAATGTTTTGGGAAAAAAACTAAAAAATATGTAAAGTTTGATTTCAATATTCCAAAATTAACAATTTGCACTCGCCTATTGATACTGTCCTGTATCGAGTGTAGAGTATGAGCTCTAAAAGCTCGACGTGCTTGGGAAAGTTGGGTTGTTTGTTTGACAATGAATGTATAAACATAAAGTTATTTAAAGTCCCTCGAGAAATAATGCCAATTGCAGGCCCGCCTATGTTAGACACTGTCATTGACAATGACGAGTACATGTTTTCAAATACGGCAACATCGTTTTGATCATCGGGGGCCTCGAAACTGTCTGTAGAGAGCGCGCCACGACACTATTAATTTGTTGTGTATGGAATGGAGTGCCTTGAAACTGTGTTGTCGCAAGTCAGGTCATTGAGAATGGAGCTCAACTCTAGCTTTTGAAATGATGTACATTACATTGTTTAACTTTGCCCACTATCCTCATTTCTGCGACTGGAGATGAACATGTACAGCTTTATTTATTTACAACATAATGTTTATTCTTCAAACATCAAAAACAGATTATTAGGGCGAGAGTTGCTAATAAACAGAAAAATAATATTTGCAAAAAGTGAGTCTCAGTGATGACCATCAAGACTGGGGTCAGGCTGGAATGTGGCTGTAAGATCAGGGGAATCCCCGAGAAATGTAGTTCCGGCACGATATCGTATAAACTTCATTTAGTGAAAGTTATTTTGTATAACCTGCGATTTAGGGTTCATTGAAATGTATACCGATCACATGACCTTGTAAGATCCAATCAGAATCGAGCATATCGTTTACATTTCAAAGTCTGAATTTATTGTTAAATATCCCCCTGTCCAGTCCCTCTCCTATGTATATACCTCTCTGTATATATTACTCTCTTTTAGCGCCATGAGCAGGTATTAGTACCTGGATGTAGCGCATTACAAATACCCACATTATCATTATTATTATTAAACAATTGATCAAATAGTAAATTCATACTTGTTGGTTACACAGGTCAATGACATTAATTCTCAGCTCATAATGATTTTAGTGAAGTTGCCTTTGAATAACATCCTGAAAGTGTATCATAGAGACTGTGTTAAATTGAAATATATATCACATATCATAGATTTTATCTATGATTCTTATCAAATTTGATCATCATCTTGTGAAGGAGAAACTTTTATCTTGTCACTATAACTGAAAATAAAAATAATATTGATAACTTATTTGGTAATATTTTCTTATGACTGTCCAATCTTGAATTTCATTTCAGCTAAATAACTGAAGATATTTATTTTTGTTAAACTCATTATCTGTTTTGTTTTAGGTGAAAAAACTGACATGACGTCATTCTCTAAAAGATTCACCCGTCATCCGTCATCACTCTCTCTCACTGTCACTCACCCAACCATCCCATGATTGATTTCCATGGCATCCATTGTTGTATACTGCATGACTGTTGTACAGTGTTGTACTGTGTTGTACATTGCAATGGCTTATACCACTGCTGGAGGGGGTTAACAGCTTTATAAGCAGTTTCTGTGATGATTTAATACTATTAACATACCTGACAATCATTGATAACTGTTATCATCTTGATGTGTCAGAATGGTGTGATGACATTGTTTGTTGTTACCAATCATGGTATTCAAAGTGTGCTGAAGGTTAATACACCAGAGGTTGTAGTGAAGAAAATGGTCATCTTTAACAAGAGCTCAGTCCAGAACAATACTTACAGTCCAAGGGTCCTTTTGGCATTCTAGATTAGGACCTTAAGCAATCTCAATAAAGATCTATTTTGCTTCTCTACGTTAGTGTTTTGATCTCGCCTGTGATTGCGTTCATCTTGACATTCTCACTATCAAGGGAAATATTTGTTTAAGTTATTACATGTTATTGATTTTAAATATCGTGAAAGGAATATGAAAGATTCTTGTGAATACGATCAGAGTTTCAAAATATCTAGTCTTAAGAAAAACCACAAATCAAGAATTTCTTCCAACATATGATCCATCTACACGTGACACCAACCTAACACCAGGGATTTGATTAAAATGGGTCTGTTACATTAATTAAGATGAGCAAAATGTTTATTGCTGTAAATGATCTGGTTTTAGTACTGGTATATTTCTTTTTCTCTTTTAATACATCAAAAAGTAGAAACGTTTTACTGATATTTTTTATCATTATTAAAGTATTATTTATCACATCTTAAGAAAAGTTAAATGTGAAATATCAGTAATTATATATATATTTTTTGTTTAAATAAACCATTTAAAGGGGCAGTAGCACGTTTTTTGATAACTTTATATTTTAAAATTTTCACTGATAATTGTAAGCTAATGTTAAATGTATTATATTGACAGTGTCAAAAATCTCATTAAACAAGTCAATCGTCCATAGTCAGAGGACAAAGTTTGAAGATTTACATGAAATCCATTGGCGGCCATTTTTGTGTGAACACCTTTAATTCATTTTGAGTAAGAAAAAGGAATCGCATGGCTAAACTTTACAATATATATTTGAATTATTACTGCTCCATTTAGTTTAAATACATTGTCTTTCAATTGGAACCATTAATTTTCATTTTCCTGACAACACCTTATATTCCCCCTAAAAACGTGCTACTGCCCCTTTAAGTGTGTGCTAAGTTTATGCATGTATTTTCACTTACCTGTGTTTTTGCTAAGATTATTGTATTTCATTGTGACCATTAATATGACTAAAATATTATGTCTCCTAGGTCTCACACTACATCTAAGAAAATTGTTGTTTGAGCTAAATAATATGTAACTATTTATGAAATATGTACTGTGCAATGCATTAAGTATATCAGTATATTAGTCAAGAACGGCCTACTGCATTTACTTTATATTTGTAAAAAAAACTCAGTTCAATGGAAGATTCAGGTTCACGAGAAACATGTGAATTTTACAATATCTCAGACATTTGAACAAAGCGTTTAATGGTTGAGGAATGGAGCCTGCAAGAACAGTCTCTCTGTGTTTTATCTGAAGAAAAATGCAATAAAGTATCTCCATATTTTGCTTCTTTGATGAGCATTCTAGAAGTTTATTTGATGAAAAATGATGAAGGTGAGTTTATCAATATACAACTTCTTTGTTCTGGAAAGCCATTATGGTGATGATTTCTTGAGCTGTAACTCATTCATAAACCGTAACCCATTGTTTTCTATAAGTGAATCTTGGATATCTGCAGGAAGCATCTTTAACACAGAACATTGTAGTTCTTTGAATCGCCAAAAAATATATATGGCAGTGTAGTTTCACTAGGGAGGTTTCCTACATTAGATTTGATTATCCAAGAAATGTTCATAACTATTTGAAACTTAAACTCTCAAACATTTCATTAGGACAGATTTTCATGCCTGCTTAACTTAACAATTTCCTTGGATGTAGATCTAACTTAGTCATTGGAGATAACAATGTCAACTTGATGTATTATCTTTGAAACTGATGCTTCTAAATATGTGTGTTGCAGAAGCCCTATTGTTGACTTGAGTGCATGGATTAATTGACAAACATTATGGTTAGATCTAGGATCACTTTGCAGTGTGATTGGAATCAACCATGTTCAGAGGAATTTAGGGTTCATTGGCAGACCCAGAGAATTCCAAACATAGTAACTGTTGAGGGTCCGATTTCTCATCCATGATAAAAGTGTAATTTTTATCTTATAACTCCTCTTTAATTACCTGTGGACACATTTTCTTCAATCTAAAATAATCATTTCAGTACTCATACTTGTGACACAAATAGCAGGCACCCCTCGATAGTGATAATCCTGTTTCCCCCTCAAAGTTACACAATACTGCCGATAAAGGATATATATATTGAGAAAAACAACCAAATAAGTTTGTGTTCAGAAGCACCATTTTAACTTTCCATGAACATGGTTGATCTCAGTCAATCCTAACCTGAGCAACATAAATCTGTGCTAGTCAAGTGAGGAGCACTCATTCTATCCTCTACATGTTTAGACGTTTCTAGGCCTCATGTATTGATTTAAACAGATTGTCATGCTATCACTAGTATCAGGAAAATTTTCCTTTTCTTGAGATCAGTTAATATTTCTACACAAGTGCTCCACTATCACTTGACATAAGCAGATTTGACCTTGCACAGATCACAAACAATACATTTATATCACACTGTAAGGTAAGGTATGATTTTTTAAGTGCATATTCACTGAGCATGACTGTTTTCACTTTCCAAATCAGTGTCAATAACATTTGTCTTTTGTTAAAATTTCATAACCAAAACTTTCACTAAAGTGCCTTTTTACATTTTTAATGATAAACGCTAATATTAATATGAACATTTTAATTGAGTTCTTAAAGATTCAAAAATGAATTATATATTTGTTGAATAAATTCTCGCTGATTAGAATGATATATGTGAGAAGATATCTAGATTAGACAATTCGATATGAATATATTATTATGTATTATTTCCTTTTGACAGGTACAGGAGTTGTAGGAGATAATCAACTTTATAGTTCTATGATGTGGTTTTCTTGGAACACTTCAGTGTTATATGTTATGCTTGATTTCAACATCAATCATTTTGCTGTAAATTTTATCTAATTTCCTCACGTATAGTGACCAGAAATCAAAACATTCCTTTGTACATATTTACTCACTGGTGTTATGTAGTCTACATGGACATGTATGCTTAATAAAGTTATTGAGAGATATTTGCCAAGGTACCCCATTACGGGATACGGACGAAACGGCGACACGGCAAAACGGCGACAAAAATTTAGTTAAAACGGCGACAAATTGGACTGAACGGCGACTATTACTATAGAGAGATCTATCTATACTTAACAGGTAGTGGTCAGAGGCAAACCACACATGTTTCTGTGATGAGTTCTCATGAAATAAGAGCTTATGTTTCACTGTAACACTGAAGCAAATACAACACTGCTTATATCTACTACCTATTGTTGTTGAATATTTTAATTTTACATAAGTCTCACATGGATCATCAATTGCAAAATATGGCATAAATGATGTCCAGCATTTCTTCTTCTAGAGTCATCTCCCTACTTTATGTGTAGATCAAAACTTCTGTCGTCGAATGCTCTTCCTCGCACAGCGAGCCATACTACCGACACTAGGAGGCTATGGGGGAAACTGGGTGTTAATGCTACGAACGCTACGCCAACTCCACTAATCTGTACGCTGGGCTCGGAAGCTAGATTTGCTAGCGCGGCCCGACTTGGGTTACAGCCAATCAAATCATTTTCTCGCCACCATCTCGATAAAATTTCAACGAGAACAGGATTTGATTGGCTGTATGCCAAGTCGGGCCGCGCGAGCGAATCTAGCTTCTGAGCCCAGGATACGAATAAGTGGATTTAACGTAACGTTCGTACCCTGTGACAGGATGCCAATGGGGTTGCAGGTAGAGCCTCTCAACCTACTTTATATTTTTCCTTCGCCCCCAACAAGATGTACTACACTCATCTTCCTCAAAAACATCTGTAACATTCATTGACCACAGAGGTTACTAAAGCCGTATTTCCACATTATCTATGTTAAAAATCTCTCCAATTTAGAATACTCGACCTATATATATCTTCCCACACTACCTAAGTAACATATATCTTCATAAAAGATTACTCATATCTTCCTACATTATATATAGAACATATCACTCCAATTAAGACTACTCAACTCGTATCTTCCTAATTTTCAATGTAACATCTGTAATTTGAGAATAGTCCACCCATATTTTCCCACATTACTCAAAGCATTTATCCCCACACGAAGTTTGCTCAAACCCACACCACATTTTCTGAACCTTGGTATGCATTCCAAAAGACATTGTGATATTGATCCACAGACATATAAGATAAACTAATAACTTTCTTGTCTATATCAAATGAAAACATAATCAAAGACACAGTTCGGACATATCAAACTTACTGATATTTTGTCTCAACAAACAAGGTACAAGGCTGAAGATCTACAGGTTAATCAAAACCACAGCGCGGACCTCTCGCTGTGTATACATCCTGGTTTTAGTTTTTTTAAAGCCCTTTGATTGCACGACGTTTATTTAACTTCACGTATATCATGAACAGACCCTATTTCTTGGAATTCAAATCACTTGAGAACTTTCTTAAACAGCATGAAACCAGGAGATATAAGTAATAATCCATAAAATAGAGTTCTGAAGTGTTGTTCACAGCAGATTCAAATTCATACCTCACAGCAGTCACATTCGACTGACTTGAAAGTTGAAACGTAAAGTTTTATGGTTTTTCAATCGAGGGTATGTTCTTCTCTTGCAACCCACCCCATAACACGCAGAGATAACCAAAATGAAACTTTGCCTAACGCCCTCCAACCCCTCCCAACAAAATCAATGCTCCACCAATCATGAATTCGAATAACAATATATGTATTTGCCTACATTAACTATGTTAGACCCTCCCTCTACAGTATAATGAAAACGTTTATGATATAGTATTTGGTTTGAGTTACGCATATCAGTCCTTAGTTAATGTGGTATATGAATTATTTCATGATACTTAAGATTACCATCACTCCCCTCGACCAATTATACCAGAATCAGTATATAGTTGACATACACAAGGATATCTTTGCAGGTTGTATTCGTCTATAAACCATTGCATGAAATAAGAATATTTCATTACGCGAAAGAGTTGTTTCTTCAAAGGAACCACGATTCAAAACAATCAATAAATCAGTACAAGTGTTACGTTTTCTTCAAATTTATTCATTAACAAGCTCGATAGTCAGATGAATGCCTCATCTCTCTTCACACACGCGTCCAAAACCAACAGACAGTTTCTTGAGATCGGGGCAGAGGCAGACATCTCTACTTGTCTTCACCAAAGACGTGAGGTCTGCGCAATCGCTGGCGGAAGTGGTGACCTTTGACCAGACTTGACTCTTCTGAAGGTCGTCAGTGGTACGACTTAAAATCAGGGTCCTGATGTTGTGGTAGTCACACTTACCGAAGAAAGTGATGGATGGACACGTCAAAACGACCGCGTAATTATCGTAGTCGGTGTCGATGATGTTGTGGAAGTAGAGGTGCTCCTTGAAGAAGGTTGAGCCCTTTGATGTCTCTGGGACCTCCAACACCCGACGGTAACAGTAACCGTCGAAGACACTTAAGCCTACAAAGATAACACGATAAATATTAAATAGAAAATTTATGAACTTTATTAATTTTATTAGTCAATAGATGAATGTCATCTGTGATATCTGTTGTAATATTTGATAAAGACAAAATATTTTAAAAGAATATGAAGTGGGAGGTAGCAAAATTCTTTTAGGATCTCCAAATGCTAGCGAGGATGACGAGTTGTAAGAAAATGGTTGAAAGAAGTAAAGAAATGGCTGTTACTTTAGAAGAATATCATCATTTGAAGAAATAGCGAACATGCCGTTACTAAGCGATCATATTCTATTACTTAATATCCTTGACGGCTTCATGCAAAGAGCAAAGACTATGGAGTCACCGGGGGCACTTTGAGATAGGGGATCAGAGCCACCAGACATTTAGTCTCAGAAGTATTATTTTTTCAATATTGATAATATTTGTAAACAATGCATGTATTATAACAAAATGGAGCCCAGAAAACTTCAGCTGAATAATATAGACTTACTATACTTTAGTAGACTTGGCTCGACGCCAATTGAATATACTTTCTTTAATTTCTGTAATAATATATATTGGAGCGCTGTTAAGTCTAAAGGTTTGTTCGCCTATCCATGTTTCATAACGAAATAAAAATATGTTTAAACCACTTTCTTTAGGGTCTGGATGACAGACTATCACTGACCTATACACTTCTTTGATTTGGTGTTGACAACGTTTGAATATCATATTGAAAAACCTTCTAGTTTATAGTGCTTCAAGGACCTTGTCATTGATTCAACAATCGGTGTTTTGACTTGTTAAACGAGCAATAGGACAAAACGGATATCTTCTTAAGCGTAAAACAAATGTTACCAAATGCAGGACAATCTAATGTTTACGATTATTTAAAGAATTATTAAAAAGCTTCGCGAATATATTTCCCTGACACAAATGATAAAAATGTGTTCTCACTATAATGGTCCCAAACAGTTATCGCATGATACTTTGATTTATTGTACGGCTACGGATAACATAAGTAATGAGTAGCACAACCATGCATAATCTTGAACCTTCTTGTTCTTTACTCAAAAGTGCAAGTTGATTTTGTTAAAACATTGGTTTACAAATTTCTTTAAAGAAAAAATGTTACAAAATGAAGATTCGACTGTGTAAAAACCTAAAACATGAAAGTAGGACAACCCCAATTGATCTCTACTGTCTTTAAATTTCTAGAGATCAAACTGACTATTTAAAGGTAGATTGATTTTGTTGTTTTATTCGAAAATATGTCGTTTTTATTATTTTCTTTATTTATTCACAAACATAATAATGCGATACGTTTCGTTCCTCGAGCAGTGTAAGTAGTTTAATGTTCATAGTCATACAAATAAACCATAAAAGTCATAAATTCCTTATGAAGGAAAAACTGTAAGAAAACCAGAACCAGCATTGAGTTAACCAATCATACGAATAAACCCCAAAAGTCAAAGATTCCTTATGAAGAAAAAGCAGAATGGTGAATTAACCAATCTGTAATGGCCTCATCGTCAGCAATATACAGAACTAAACACTACCATTAACAAATCATACGAATTAACTCTAAAAGTCAAAGATTCCTTATGAAGAAAAAGCAGAATGGTGAATTGACCAATCTGTAATGGCCTCACCGTCAGCAATGTACCAGGTTCCCAGGGTGCTGTTCGGCTCATAACGGTAGATAAACTGGGCGTTACGGGCCTGGAGCCAGGGCATGTAGGGGGTAAACGAGTAGGTTGCATACCAGTAACCTTGGAAACGGTCCTGATCAAGATTACCAGTATCGTTCATAAAGCGATCCATACACTTCTCATAATCGACAGCAGACGATGAGTGGGTGATCAAAATGATCAGAAAACTACACAATAATCCAGTCATGGCTGAACAGCACTTCATGTTCAACTATCGTCTGCCTCAAATCTGAAGCAGACGACATTTAGCCGGGCAGACGATTACAACGTAACCATTCCATGAACTCCCATTTTAATTGACACCTGTGTTAATATTGACTTATGTCTAGATGCTGCTTCGTGTGTACAAATGAGGCCACGTAGATGGTATGCAAAGGTTAGAACGTCAGTTGTTTTAAAAAGAAATATTCTTGTTAATGTCAACAAGAATTCGACACACTCCATTCTGGCGGTTGCACAAACAATTGCTTTAAAACAGCGTGCTGCTAAAATGTTAACAGTTCACTCAAGTTAAATTATGCAAACCATTTGATCGTTTCTTCTTGGCGGTTTCTGTTTGTGTAGCAGAAAGTTCAATTTGATAAAAACTAAATTTTGTAACTTTTTTCCGAAAAAAAGAAGTCTATGATACCTTCGTCCACACCGTCAATGTAATACAACAATTCATTTGACAGTCTAAGTAAACCTAGCTTCAATAATACTCGCTATACTCCCATACTGAGTCTAGCGAGATACAGTAAGAGGTCGCGTCAGCCGAACTTTCGGCGACCTATGACCTTCAAAAATTATATGCGCGAAAGCAGACTAAATTGCAGCATGGTAAGCCGAGCATTGATTGGTCAATTCGAAAAGTCGGCTGACGCGAGCCCTTACTACACATAGCTAGACTCAATATGGGAGTTTAGCGAGTGTTATTGAAGCTAGGTTTACTTAGACTGTTCATTTGAAGACGTATGTCCAACCTATGGTTATGAACGGTAGGTTTTACTACGTGAAAATATTTGGTCTTTAGAAATGATTTTAGATGCTTTTAAAACTATTTTGATATGATGGTAAATCAAATTCATTGACGACTTACCTAAATTCATCATTGATGAAAAGTTTGTCTTGAGTTTTACTAAACTTTCGACTTTCAACACCGAACTCAATGTTTCCTCTGGAGCTAAAATCTGTCTTGGACTGAAGATTATTCAAGGTGTTCCATAATGGCTTACGGCTTAAAAGTTTTTGAAATGTGTGTAAAATGTATGTTGAAGGCTTTCAGTACATGTGCTGTCTGTATGCAATCTTTAAGGGCTTACTTTGTCAATTTTTCCTCTCTATCAAAACTTATGTTTATTTCCATTGCAAAGACAATCCCACAAGGGTTACGGAATAGATTTTATTTGAAATATACAAAATTGAATAAGAGATAATGTACATACAAAAACATTCCATTCACTCGTCACTCGCAGGATATGCATATTTTAGCAGCCATAAATACATGAAATATTTACATTTTAAATAATAAACAGATACTTTGTACAAAAGACGAATGTTAAGATGATGTATACACACGTAGCCAAACAAATCTGTTTAGTGTTACAGCAGGTCTACCGCAGAGGAAAATCAATTTACACATTGTAAATGGAATATATTGAAATATCTATATTACATATATCTATTAACTGAAACATTAAAATCAGTTTAGCAAATTGATACATCAACACATTTAATGAAATTCATAATTTGCATTTTGCTCATAATTATATCATATTGTCCAGAGTTGCTTTCTGTTATTCAAGGTAAATTCTAGGTAAATGTTAATTAGTTTATCGATGTCTATATTGTACGATCTGAAGACAGGATCAATCAAGCAAAGTATCAATAATCAACCTCTCCTGAAGAGACATCAGTTAGCGAATCTCTTCTACCACAATCTAACCACATCTCGGCCCAGTCCCAACTTCGAACTCGTCAAGGGAACACACACACTTTCTGTCCTGTTTGATATTGATCAGCTTAGACGGGTCCGCGCACACCTTCACCTTGTGTTCAACCAGAGGCCAAATGTCCGATTTCTCCAGCCCCTCAGGGGTCCGACTCAAGATGACCGTTTGTATGTCCGAGGGGCTACACTTGCCACTGGCTCGGACATTGTAGCAGAAGAGGAGAACAGCGTAGTTGTTGTAGTCTGTGTCGACGATGTTGTGGTAGTACACTGGATGACGGAGCACGCTGCTGCCCGACTCGGCGCTGGAGATGTTAAACAGGCGCCGAATGCACTGGTCAGCTCGCCGGTACACGCCTGTTGAAAGACAGAACAAATTTATTTAATCTCATTCAGATAAGCTCATTATTTTGCTTTATAAAGATTATTTTTTAGCGTAATGTAGCATTATGCATCATTTCATAAGATTGAAGTTTATACTCATGGTGAAGAAGACAACAGTATGCGGACACAAGCACTTGGGGCATGGGTATTGCTCATATACTATATATAACGTTATATATAAGTGCTTGTGAATGCGGAGGCTTCTACGGTAATGACACTACAATATTGGTGTACCCACAAAATTGTTTTGATAATAATATGTTGAATTGGAACGAATAAAATGTCCCGTCAAAATGGAGAGGTTTACAAAATATACATGTAGATAAAATCGAAAATCGTAATCGTAAATTTGCCTATGCTGTGAGCTATACCGCCTGTAAACTTACATTTTACTAATAAATATTTATGACCTTGCCCCAATGTTGTTGTATAAATCATCAACACCACATGTTTACGATGAAAACTACGACAATAAGTCAAAAAATAATTCCCATGCTTAGTTAGTGACAAATTGACAACATGAGAAAGTTCGTATCGACTTAGAACACAAAACAGTTGGCTTTGCATATTTTCTATGATCAACTAAAACATAACCAAGGCCATGTCGATAGACCCGATCATCAGCATTACACAGCGGTATTTACTGGATACGATGTGTGTATGGTTCACGTCTCCTGCCTAATACACGAGATTGTTGACATGCTCTGTGGGTCTACACCTAATAGCCGGGTCCAGTCTGTCCGTGCATTTGTGCATTAGACTGACGGACCCCCCTGGTCAACACGGAGCTTGTTCATATTGACCGACATGGTCTTGTTAGGTTGACTTCACTAATGGTCGATCCGCGATACACTAATCGTCAAAAGAGAAATATTAATATGACCATCAAAAAGATCTTGATAAATGTGCTTAAACTTTTCATACAGGTTTTTAAATCTTTAATGACAATTTAATCTAGTGACAACGATTTGAATTTTTTTAAAAGATATGACCTTCACTAGACACAGTAAAGCAATATAAAGGTATAAGTAAGGAAGAGTTTGTATACTACTTTTTGGTAGCATGTGCATGCATTTGCATTGGTTGAGTTCATATCATCTCACTTAATTGGTATTTAACCACTCTAATGAGATCATCACACAAATAGTAAACACGTCAAGAAGCCAGTTCACCCATTTTCCATTAAATAATAATTAATAATTAGGGTATTTATATAGCGCACATATCCACACCGAATGCATGCTCAAGGCGCTCCCTGAAATGATTACCCTGGTCTAACCCAAGCTGCCAATTAAGCGCTTGATGGGTCACCTCCAACACTACTTTCACCAGGTACCCATTTCCTGCTGGCTGAACAGAGGCACATTTTGAATAAAGTCTCTTGCCTAAGGCGACACTACAAGTTATACAACTCGTGTCTCAGTGTGGGGCAGGGAATTACCCTTCAAATCCAAAGGTTCTATTATTCTCTTTGCCGGGAGCAGCTATAAACCATTACAATAAACCACTTTAATGTATGTTTACTGTAAGCATAATATGGCAATACATATCTATAATAAAAACTCCCGTTACACCATTTGACATATACTCAGCGGCAAAAGATAGGTCACCGCCTAAAATACAAGATGGTTTAACCCATGAGGGATAGACGACACTAACACACGGTGATATCATGTCTTATAAACCTGTATGTCGTTATGTGTGAATTTTAAAACAATATTTGGTAATGACATTTGTCGTTATGAAATCTATACTTAGTGAGATAGGAAAATGAGACAAGACGTGTTTATTTGATGAGGACGACCTACCTCCATGGTCCATTAACACATTTTAATCCCAAAAAATCTCTTGTCAAGAATATCTTTAATTTTCTTCCAATTTATGAATTTTAACTTAAATCCACAAAGAAATTATTCTGTGTCATTTCAAGAGTTCTAATATCCAAGTTCTTTGCTTCTGTGCTGAAGATCAGTTAAAAGGATGCAGCAATGTTTCGTTCCATATAGAGAAACTCATATACACTGTTAACTCAACAAGAACTTCAGCAGGTTTGTATTACACTATGACTGTAAATATAAAGGAAATGGCAACCGTTCAAAGTATTTAAACATCCTATCACTCACTCTTTACTAATTTTCTTAAAATGCAGCAGGTACAATATGTTGACAGCCCGAGAGTTGCGTTTTTATCCCTAATAATGTTTACTATATACCATGTTACCATCATCGATTTTTGTCAAAAATGTAATATGAAATAGAGGTGAATCTTCAGGGATGACAACTGAACCCTGGAACAATGGGTGCCACTTTCATACCCCACAGGCGACCTTTGTCAAACTGTATTATATACTCACGGTTCAAAACACTTAAAGGGACAGTAGCACGATTTTTGAACATTTTACATTTTAAAATGTTCACTGATAAGTGTTCGTTAATGCTAAATGTATTATTTTGATAGTCATAAAATCTCATTACACAAACCAATCATCCATAGTAAGAGAACAAGTCCAATTGTGGCCATTTTTGTGTGAACACCTTTGATTCATTTTGTGTGAGAAAAAAGGAATCGCATGGCATTGTTAAAAATCCTAGGATATATCGCTTGATCTTCCCCAAGCAATATCTCCTGTGGAACACAGTTTTGGGTGATAATTACATTATATATTTGAATTATTACTGCTTCCTTTGGTTTAAATACATTATCCTTCAATTTGAACCATTTATTTTCATTTTCCTGACATCACCTTCTATACCATCTAAAAACGTGCTACTTCCCCTTTAACAACATAACGTGAAATACACAAATAGAGTGTACTCACCTATAGCTACGGTCCAGGTATTTGGAGTACCCGGGGTGTATCGATACACCGACTGGACCCCCGACACCCGTTGCCAGGGGAGACCATCCCAGTAGAAGTGAGTAGCGTACCAGTAGCCCTGGAATCGGTGAGGGTCAAGGTAACCTCGGTCTTCTTCGAACTCGGCGCTGCAGAGTCGTGCATTCAGTGCACCGATGGAGGTGGTTACCGCCAGGAGAATAAGTCCCATTGAGAGTGACAGGGACGCAAAGGAACTCATGCTGATTGAGAGAAAATCCTTTAATTTCCTCCAAAATAAAGTTTAAAGTCTTTCACTTTAGTATAACCTCAAATTTCGGTTATCGGGGTGTCTTGTAATGGATCTAAGGTCCCTTCAGTACTGATAACCCTACGCTCCAAATGGTTTCGGCCTTGTAACAATTCTTGCTTCACTCGGTAATGGCTTATCACATCAAATGTCTGCCTTGTCTTTTCGTCAGTGAAGGTTCTTGAGGATTTGTCTTTTTGTTGCTCTTGGCTGCATTTGACTCCCACTTGACACTTGTGTGCCTCTTACACCAAAAATGTTTCGGATTATATATATTTCATTTTGTATGATGCATCTCCTGACTTGCTTCCTGGATATCAGATAGATTACAGTTTATTTTTCGCACTCGGGTATATTCGGCCTCTTGAGGAATAACACACCTCTTATTAAGTGGTTTGGCATACAATAGGTTCTCCTTTGAAGGTGAATAATATACCTCCTTCTGCGATGTTAAAGCAATTCCTTTTGATGGTATTGAAGGGTCTGATTTGATCTATCGACTCCCTGGCTACTAAAGTCTCTGGCGCCGAAGATGTGTCAACGTTTATATACTGATGAAGTTGTCGGTGAAAGGTTGTGTGATAAAGCAGTTCTTCTAAACAGAACCCAAGTCTACTGTAACCCTCTGCTGGTCCGAGATGTGGTCGGGTCCGATATGAAAGTTGATCTGGGGTTGAAGTGAACGCTGAGCAATATGAAGGTTTGGACCGCATCTGACTCAGGTGTTTTACAGGGCTCGATCAATGCAGTAACACATGGCCACAACGTGCTCGGTGCTCTGTGTTTGTATGAAAACAAGCTTAATCCTGCACAAACAAACAGATCCACCAGAAATTGTGCGCCACGTGATTACCTGTTTGGCCAGATCCGTAATTTGTTTAAGGAAGACAATTACAAAATAACGGAAAATGAATCGTCCATCTTGGTGTGAGTAAATTGGGACATCGAGTGTTAACATACCATCTACAAGGGCAGTTTTACAACATTAACCACTATTTATCAAATCTTCAATGTTTAAAGAAAGATATTTACGTTCTTGAGAGGGAACTTTGAAAGAGTTGTTACAGAATGTGTTGGTCATGTTTTCAACAGGGCATGTACTCCAGTCTTTACAAGATCAATCAAAAACCAATAAAAAAAATTCATTGTAAACATTTGACGAAATTCAAATTTGATTGTTGAGACGTTGTTTCTTCGAATGTTGGGACTATCTGGACAGCTTGCCTTTGACAATTTGAAACGTTTACGAGCTTAGATGTAGTACCTTTGATTATGTCTAGACCCTGAAAACAGACACAATTTGTAAACGGTGCGCACGACCTGCCAAGAGAGTTCCAAACATAGTAAATGCTGTGGATCGTATTTCTCATACATGATAACATATAGGTTCACAATATTGAACTTGAGTACTCGAGGGGTCAGACCAAACTCGGACCAGAGTACCCGAATTTCTTATGTTTACATGTATAAGAAACCATGTAGTTGTTGTTCAACATTACCTTACCACTTCTCGATTTTCGTTCAAAGATTTTTCCGAAAAATAAAAACCGGACTTAATTTTTGTTAATTTGTCCAATAAACACCTTTTATAAGTCTTTCATTTAGACAGCGTAATTATCGACTGTATTGTATGTATTGTTACGATAGATCAGGGAAGTATAATACACATGCGAATATATCTCGCAAAGAAAATTAATAGAGCTTAACGTACTGAGACTTGATAACTATATTGAATTAAAAAGGCTTATAAATAAATTATAGTAAGTGAAAAGGGTACCAAGAAAAGATCAAATTGCATTTTACATTTTGCAGTTATTCCTTGTCATTGAAAATTCTAGGGAAATCCCCTTCGAACTCGTTTTGATTGGTTATGGTTGATTAGGTGTGGTTATGTTCAAATAAAAAAGATAGCAATATATAAGAACAGGTTTAGCAAGATGCAACTAGTTGCTCACACAGTATAATTATATTAAACACGTTTTAATGTAGTTATTCAACATTTATATCATTTAAATACGTTAAATGATCCCTGTTTTATCAATCTATATTTTACAATCGCTATTCATGCAATTCATATTGCGTTATTGATAATTGTTTATCATATATCATTAAATATTATCTAATTCATAATTATTGCCTCTACTTCCGCCTCTCTCACTTACGCCTCTCCAAACCCCTTGAGATTGACCCTTCCATGCTACTTCTGTACATTTTACATTTATGTCTTGACATTGGGTGAAAATTCTAGGGAAATCCCCTTCAAACTTGTTTTGATTGGTTGTGGTGGATTATAGGCGTGGTTATTTTCAAATAAAAAAGATAGCAATATGTAAGAACAGGTTTAGCAAGATACAACTAGTTGGATACTTATACTGCTGCAGATCGGAGATGAAAGCAAACATGGAACTACGTGAAGTCTGTCTCGCTGTTGTCCTCCTTGCCTGTGTGCTGTTGGTCAACATACCAAGTGGTAAATTGATATACACTGGTGTCATAAGTTAAATTGTTGTTTTTTATTTAAAAAACAAGTATTTTGTTAAACAACATTTAAAGAAATGCGACCATGGTAAGTTTCATCTTTGAAGTTCATATCTGTCGTTACTGTGTTTGTAGGTGGTAACTTCTTACAATTTATTATCTTCATTTTCAAATGAACTTAAACATTCTTCCATTCGAGCGATTAATTTGACATATGTTTTTGTATATAAATCAGCTTAGCAATACATATATGACCATCCCTTTATTGTGTCATATGTAATTTAGTACATGGTTTATGATGACCTGCATCATTCGTACTTGTAAAGGTCTGAGGCCGAAAGACTCTGACAAAAGGAGTCATGATACCGATCATGAACAAGACACTTTTATGAATGGTTGCCAAGGACAACGATGCCCAAGAAGTATGTCACCATGCCCTCATGAACATATCCATTTTTATAACAATTCCCAAATGACCTGAGTTTTCTTTCAGCTGAAGGAGGGAGGTGCCTAGTATCTCAAGGGGGAGTGACCAAAGTAAACTTTACCTGTGTCGGGGGTTGCTGTAGTAACTCTGATAAAGGTTTCTTCTGCTGTGATGGTGAGGAAGGAGTCGGTTTTGGAATGGGGTTTGACTTTTCCGGAAACCCAATAACCCAGAACGCCGAGTAAGTAGGACATTTCTTTAAAGACGCCGTCCTATAGCTTATATATAGGCTTTTGTTTGTAGGTGTAAACGTCTTTGGCTGTACCAAGTAAAACACCCAAACTAAAGAAATACTGGAATTTCCTGAATCTGCGAAGTTTTCTCAGTCATATCACCTCAATGGTTATTGGCGAAATGGCAGATTATGTGTCTTTGCAACGGATATATCTAGGGTTCTAAAACGAACCATAAACACATGGCAAATTTCATATTAGCAAATGCTTGCCGTATAAATGGCGTTATTACATTAGAGTTTCCTAAATAACCCCAAGTACTCAAAGCGACACGTTGTAGACACTTATTGATTGCGATATGTATCTGGATCTAAAGTAGTGTTTTCCAATAAAGACACAGATACGCGTTTGTGTCACGTTAATCGGATGTTGTTGAAGGAGCACTTTTTTTTTTAAATTTTATTTTTTTAATTTTTCACTGATAATTGTATGTTAATGTGAAATGGTTTTTTTTGATAGTGTCAAAAATCTCATTACACAAACCAATCGTCCATAGTCAGAGAACAAATTATAAATATTGATATAAAGTCCATTGGCGGCCTTTTTTTGTAAACACATTTAATTAATTTTGAGTAAGAAAAAGGAATCGCATGACTGAACTTTACATTACATATTTGATTTATTACTGCTTTATTAACTTAGAATACATTGTCTTTAATTTGGAACCATTTAATTTCATTTTCCTGGCATATTCCCCCTAAAAAGTGCTACTGCCCTTTTAATGTACAGTGTGGAACTTCATCCTAATTGGACACTGCGTCCAGATGCATCGCTGCGCTAATGTCCACCTCAACGTTACCTGCATTTAGCTACCTATTTCGTCACACATAATTAAAATGAAACACCTCTTAATTGTACACATTTTGCTTGACAGATATATTCTCTTCCCTTTAATCCTTCATACAGTTATTGCTCAATAGATAGAGAATCAAAGATAAAATAATGTCACTGTTCGATGTCTTAATAGAGATAGCGCAGTGGTTAGCGCGTTCGGCTTCGGATCAGGAGGTCCGTGGTTCGAATCCCGCCAGGGCTCGGCAGTAGAGAGCTGTTCTACACGCAGTGAGGTTTGGGTGCAATGCTACACTGAATTTTAGTGCAGTACCACCCATGGTTGCTAGTTCCAGTCGATGCTCGCAGGTTTCACCGCAATGCATAGCCACAATGGTGTTGCGGGCTTTCTCCCTGCAATAATACTAGCAGCCGCGATATAAGTGAAATACTCTTGAAAGCGGCGATAAACCCCACATCACCTCACTTCACCTCGATGTCTTAATAAGCCTAATGTTCTCTTGTTCTTTCTGCACTGAAATACAATCTATTCACAGGACAACAACCAAGACAGTGATGACCACGACCTCGGGTGGTGAGACTGTCAAACACCGACCCCTCTGCCCCATCCTACTGCTCAGTCTAGTGTCGACTCTGTTCCGTTGAGTGAGTATTCTCGTCTTGATAATGGTTTGAGAGCAAATCTCTATACGACTCCTATCATTGGGAGTTTGAGCTTAAAATAGTTATGACATGTTTTTAAACCAGTAACGTAAATCTTTCGGCTTTTTAAAAGTAAAGTTTGTACAGTTGAAATATGTTTGTGATAATTATATCCCCTCGTATGTTGTGTTGTTATACGTCCATTCAGACGCTAAAGCATGGTTATTCAACTTACTTCACATGAGTTTGAGTGGCTCGGGTGCTACATGTTTATGCAAAACTTTATCAATAGTATCGTTTGAAAATTATCGACTGCGGCAGGAAAGTATCACTTTAAAGGGGGAAAAGCACGTTTTTTGATAATATACATATTCTATATTCACTGATAATTGAAGGTAAATGCTTAATGTATTATCTTGAAAGTGTCAAAAATCTCATTTCACAAATCAATCATCCATAGTCAGAAGACTGTTAGTAGATGTCCATTGAAACACATTTCTATCATATATTTATCATTTTGAGACGAAAATTTGAAATGTTGTGAAATTATGACATCGCAAGTGCTCTTTAGGTTCGAATTAAAGCCAAATAATATATCTTCAAGGAGTGGCTCTTTTACTAACAACAAACTTTAGCATTGCGATTTCGAAAGCGAACATGAACTGAAACTATTTGCACTCTTCAAGTCCATGTTACAACGATGTGTTTCTAGTCTACGGGCGGAAGAGTTTGTTACTAGCTGTTCCCATGTCGTACTTATTGTGTTCTAAAGCTAAATAGCAAACTAAATTCCCCGTGACTGTAAATGTTTGGTTTTTCGCCTCTGATAGTAAATACCCAATTTTTATGTGTTTTTTTAATCGACCAAGAAAGCAATATTTACCGAGGACGGTGTTTTAGGTCAATATTATTTTTTCGAAATTTGTCCTAGATTAATATTATTTTCATGTTCCAATATAACATTTATTGATCTCCTTATCGGGCAGTTAAATCACCATGCTATTCGTTTACAGGTTCGGCGATTTGTCACTGAAGAGGAGAACTAAATACAACCATTCTCCAGTTTCACGACAGCTCACCCTTTTTTTAATACCAGACATGGTTGACATGTTTTTTCGTATTAACGTATAACAGATTCAAAAATAAATGTAGTTATGAATACAGAAAACTTAAATGTACAAAGCAGTTATGTCAAAAATCTTTTTTTTGTGGTTAAAATACAAATTTGAACTTGAATAAAAAAAATTATTACGAAAAATGAAATATTTGTATTACCTGTTTTGAATAAATGACACTGTAATCGGGTTTGCTACTTCAACGTGACTTGTCTCAAATATGATGGCCCTTTATTGAATCATGCAACCACACTCTACTCAAAACTCAATCTTATTAAAATACGATCTATTTGCTACACTACGATATCAATTTTAATGAGATTGCTCAAAACTCGACATAAATTGCTCCACAACGCTGCGCATGTAAACTGCGTCATGAAGCAACATTTTATGATCTTAGAATTTAATGAGATTGCACGCAACCATCAATGCAAATTGTGAAAGATCGTTCAGTTCACGTGAGAGCATAACAATATGTTAATGCGTATTAGTGTTCTTTACTTAATGCTCATCCTTGATCAAAGTTTTACTTTTATACCCATCATTTGCAAAGATTGTAGATGATCAGGGAAATGATTTCTTTGCTTCTTCCTAGAGGAAAACTCGGAGAACGTTATAAACCTTTTGCTTGGAGACTAAAACATGAATAACAGAATTGCAGATCGGGTCAACATTATAAAACCCGTTGCTCTGAGACTAGGAGAGACAAGATTTATCCAATGATTGGAAGCGATTGGAACAAACAGAGAGGGTTAACGACGAATCATTGGAAGGTGAATTAAGTTTATAATATGATGATTAAAACTTTTCTTGCGGAAAACGGGACTCTTAATTTGCAAATATTTCGTATTCACCACTTACCTTGTAGTTGACACAGAGACATGTTTCCGACAGGCCCTCGTATCATTTAAAAAAAAATTTGAGGACCATTGTTCTTTGTTAATCTACTATTAACAGAGGTACAATATAATTTTTAATATTTTTTTGTTAATGATCCGAGAGCCTGTGATGTTTCCCTTAAAACAGCGCTAGAAAGACATACATGTATAGTATATTCAGGGAAGCTTCAGCTATGAGTATAAATTATATATCTTTCTAATCGTGTTTTAAGCGATGTCCCTGTGCTGGAAGGTATAATGCTAAGAAGACATGCCTCTGCAGCAACTATGAAGGATACTTTATATAAAATATTTCTTTATTGACAGACTTCCTTATCACAAACATATTATCCTAGCATAGAATTCCCTTTCTTTGAATGACCTACTTACAAGTAACACCCTTTACTATGAAGATATTTCCTATTTCACAGTTGAAAAAATCCATTCAAAGGTAGATTTGTACACTAAAAGACTCCGCAAATTTGTTTGCTGGTAAAAACATTTCATTGCATTATTCTATGTGAATTTACTTCAGTGGAAAACCAGTTACAGTCTGCTCAATAATAAACAGTCATATATTACTAGCATCTAGAAATTTGCATTTTGATGGCATTCAACTATATTTATTTGATCAAAAGGTTGGACGTTCACTGCATGTAGAGGAATTTTCTTCTTTTTATGTTTTAATACTTTATCACTTATACTTATCAGAGAAAAAACTTGAAACGTTTTGATTTTTTATTCGTGGTATTTTTCATACACTCACACAACAGTTTCCATCTGCCTGCATTAGTTCCTTTGAGCGTTCATGTAAAGCATCAGATCAACTACACTCACACAACAGTTTCCATCAGATCAACTACACTCACACAACAGTTTCCATCTGATCAACTACACTCACACAACGGTTTCCATCTGATCAACTACACTCACACAACAGTTTCCATCTGATCAACTACACTCAAACAACAGTTTCCATCAGATCAACTACACTCACACAACAGTTTCAATCAGATCAACTACACTCGCACAACAGTTTCCATCTGATCAACTACACTCACACAACAGTTTCCATCTGATCAACTACACTCACACAACAGTTTCCATCTGATCAACTACACTCAAACAACAGTTTCCATCAGATCAACTACACTCACACAACAGTTTCCATCAGATCAACTACACTCACACAACAGTTTCCATCTGATCAACTACACTCACACAACAGTTTCCATCAGATCAACTACACTCACACAACAGTTTCCATGAGATCAACTACACTCACACAACAGTTTCCATCAGATCAACTACACTCACACAACAGTTTCCATCTGATCAACTACACTCACACAACAGTTTCCATGAGATCAACTACACTCACACAACAGTTTCCATCAGATCAACTACACTCACACAACAGTTTCCATCTGATCAACTACACTCACACAACAGTTTCCATCTGATCAACTACACTCACACAACAGTTTCAATCTGATCAACTACACTCAAACAACAGTTTCCATCAGATCAACTACACTCACACAACAGTTTCCATCAGATCAACTACACTCACACAACAGTTTCCATCTGATCAACTACACTCACACAACAGTTTCCATCAGATCAACTACACTCACACAACAGTTTCCATGAGATCAACTACACTCACACAACAGTTTCCATCTGATCAACTACACTCACACAACAGTTTCCATCAGATCAACTACACTCACACAACAGTTTCCATCTGATGAACTACACTCACACAACAGTTTCCATCTGATCAACTACACTCACACAACAGTTTCCATCAGATCAACTACACTCACACAACAGTTTCCATCTGATCAACTACACTCACACAACAGTTTCCATCAGATCAACTACACTCACACAACAGTTTCCATCAGATCAACTACACTCACACAACAGTTTCCATCTGATCAACTACACTCACACAACAGTTTCCATCAGATCAACTACACTCACACAACAGTTCCCATCTGATCAACTACACTCACACAACAGTTTCCATCAGATCAACTACACTCACACAACAGTTTCCATCAGATCAACTACACTCACACAACAGTTTCCATCAGATCAACTACACTCACACAACAGTTTCCATCTGATCAACTACACTCACACAACAGTTTCCATCTGATCAACTACACTCACACAACAGTTTCCATCAGATCAACAACACTCACACAACAGTTTCCATCAGATCAACTACACTCACACAACAGTTTCCATCAGATCAACTACACTCACACAACAGTTTCCATCAGATCAACTACACTCACACAACAGTTTCCATCTGATCAACTACACTCACACAACAGTTTCCATCTGATCAACTACACTCACACAACAGTTTCCATCTGATCAACTACACTCACACAACAGTTTCCATCTGATCAACTACACTCACACAACAGTTTCCATCTGATCAACTACACTCACACAACAGTTTCCATCAGATCAACTACACTCACACAACAGTTTCCATCTGATCAATTACGCTCCCACAACAGTTTCCATCTGATCAACTACACTCACACAACAGTTTCCATCAGATCAACTACACTCACACAACAGTTTCCATCTGATCAACTACACTCACACAACAGTTTCCATCAGATCAACTACACTCACACAACAGTTTCCATCTGATGAACTACACTCACACAACAGTTTCCATCTGATCAACTACACTCACACAACAGTTTCCATCAGATCAACTACACTCACACAACAGTTTCCATCTGATCAACTACACTCACACAACAGTTTCCATCAGATCAACTACACTCACACAACAGTTTCCATCAGATCAACTACACTCACACAACAGTTTCCATCTGATCAACTACACTCACACAACAGTTTCCATCAGATCAACTACACTCACACAACAGTTCCCATCTGATCAACTACACTCACACAACAGTTTCCATCAGATCAACTACACTCACACAACAGTTTCCATCAGATCAACTACACTCACACAACAGTTTCCATCAGATCAACTACACTCACACAACAGTTTCCATCTGATCAACTACACTCACACAACAGTTTCCATCTGATCAACTACACTCACACAACAGTTTCCATCAGATCAACAACACTCACACAACAGTTTCCATCAGATCAACTACACTCACACAACAGTTTCCATCAGATCAACTACACTCACACAACAGTTTCCATCAGATCAACTACACTCACACAACAGTTTCCATCTGATCAACTACACTCACACAACAGTTTCCATCTGATCAACTACACTCACACAACAGTTTCCATCAGATCAACTACACTCACACAACAGTTTCCATCAGATCAACTACACTCACACAACAGTTTCCATCTGATCAACTACACTCACACAACAGTTTCCATCTGATCAACTACACTCACACAACAGTTTCCATCTGATCAACGTCACTCACACAACAGTTTCCATCTGATCAACAACACTCACACAACAGTTACCATCTGATCAACGTCACTCACACAACAGTTTCCATCTGATCAACTACACTCGCACAACAGTTTCCATCTGATCAACTACACTCACACAACAGTTTCCATCAGATCAACTACACTCACACAACAGTTTCCATCTGATCAACTACGCTCCCACAACAGTTTCCATGTGATCAACTACACTCACACAACAGTTTCCATCAGATCAACTACACTCACACAACAGTTTCCATCTGATCAACTACACTCACACAACAGTTTCCATCTGATCAACTACACTCCCACAACAGTTTCCATCTGATCAACTACACTCACACAACAGTTTCCATCTGATCAACTACACTCCCACAACGGTTTCCATCTGATCAACTACACTCACACAACAGTTTCCATCAGATCAACTACACTCACACAACAGTTTCCATCAGATCAACTACACTCACACAACAGTTTCCATCTGATCAACTACACTCACAAAACAGTTTCCATCTGATCAACTACACTCACACAACAGTTTCCATCTGATCAACTACACTCACACAACAGTTTCCATCTGATCAACTACACTCACACAACAGTTTCCATCTGATCAACTACACTCACACAACAGTTTCCATCAGATCAACTACACTCACACAACAGTTTCCATCTGATCAATTACGCTCCCACAACAGTTTCCATCTGATCAACTACACTCACACAACAGTTTCCATCAGATCAACTACACTCACACAACAGTTTCCATCTGATCAACTACACTCACACAACAGTTTCCATCAGATCAACTACACTCACACAACAGTTTCCATCTGATGAACTACACTCACACAACAGTTTCCATCTGATCAACTACACTCACACAACAGTTTCCATCAGATCAACTACACTCACACAACAGTTTCCATCTGATCAACTACACTCACACAACAGTTTCCATCAGATCAACTACACTCACACAACAGTTTCCATCAGATCAACTACACTCACACAACAGTTTCCATCTGATCAACTACACTCACACAACAGTTTCCATCAGATCAACTACACTCACACAACAGTTCCCATCTGATCAACTACACTCACACAACAGTTTCCATCAGATCAACTACACTCACACAACAGTTTCCATCAGATCAACTACACTCACACAACAGTTTCCATCAGATCAACTACACTCACACAACAGTTTCCATCTGATCAACTACACTCACACAACAGTTTCCATCTGATCAACTACACTCACACAACAGTTTCCATCAGATCAACAACACTCACACAACAGTTTCCATCAGATCAACTACACTCACACAACAGTTTCCATCTGATCAACTACACTCACACAACAGTTTCCATCTGATCAACTACACTCACACAACAGTTTCCATCTGATCAACTACACTCACACAACAGTTTCCATCTGATCAACTACACTCACACAACAGTTTCCATCTGATCAACTACACTCACACAACAGTTTCCATCAGATCAACTACACTCACACAACAGTTTCCATCTGATCAACAACACTCACACAACAGTTTCCATCAGATCAACTACACTCACACAACAGTTTCAATCTGATCAACTACACTCACACAACAGTTTCCATCAGATCAACAACACTCACACAACAGTTTCCATCTGATCAACTACACTCACACAACAGTTTCCATCAGATCAACAACACTCACACAACAGTTTCCATCTGATCAACTACACTCACACAACAGTTTCCATCAGCTCAACTACACTCACACAACAGTTTCCATCAGATCAACTACACTCACACAACAGTTTCCATCTGATCAACTACACTCACACAACAGTTTCCATCTGATCAACTACACTCACACAACAGTTTCCATCTGATCAACTACACTCACACAACAGTTTCCATCTGATCAACTACACTCACACAACAGTTTCCATCTGATCAACTACACTCACACAACAGTTTCCATCAGATCAACTACACTCACACAACAGTTTCCATCTGATCAACTACGCTCCCACAACAGTTTCCATGTGATCAACTACACTCACACAACAGTTTCCATCAGATCAACTACACTCACACAACAGTTTCCATCTGATCAACTACACTCACACAACAGTTTCCATCTGATCAACTACACTCCCACAACAGTTTCCATCTGATCAACTACACTCACACAACAGTTTCCATCTGATCAACTACACTCCCACAACGGTTTCCATCTGATCAACTACACTCACACAACAGTTTCCATCTGATCAACGTCACTCACACAACAGTTTCCATCTGATCAACTACACTCACACAACAGTTTCCATCTGATCAACTACACTCACACAACAGTTTCCATCTGATCAACTACACTCACACAACAGTTTCCATCAGATCAACTACACTCACACAACAGATCCCATCTGATCAACTACACTCACACAACAGTTTCCATCAGATCAACTACACTCACACAACAGTTTTCATCAGATCAACTACACTCCCACAACAGTTTCCATCTGATCAACTACACTCCCACAACAGTTTCCATCAGATCAACTACACTCACACAACAGTTTCCATCTGATCAACTACACTCACACAACAGTTTCCATCAGATCAACTACACTCACACAACAGTTTCCATCTGATCAACTACACTCACACAACAGTTTCCATCTGATCAACTACACTCACACAACAGTTTCCATCTGATCAACTACACTCACACAACAGTTTCCATCAGATCAACTACACTCACACAACAGATCCCATCTGATCAACTACACTCACACAACAGTTTCCATCAGATCAACTACACTCACACAACAGTTTTCATCAGATCAACTACACTCCCACAACAGTTTCCATCTGATCAACTACACTCACACAACAGTTTCCATCAGATCAACTACACTCACACAACAGTTTCCATCTGATCAACTACACTCACACAACAGTTTCCATCATTTCAACTACACTCACACAACAGTTTCCATCTGATCAACTACACTCACACAACAGTTTCCATCTGATCAACTACACTCACACAACTGTTTCCATCAGATCAACTACACTCCCACAACAGTTTCCATCTGATCAACTACACTCACACAACAGTTTCCATCTGATCAACTACACTCACACAACAGTTTCCATCAGATCAACTACACTCACACAACAGTTTCCATCTGATCAACTACACTCACACAACAGTTTCCATCTGATCAACTACACTCACACAACAGTTTCCATCAGATCAACTACACTCCCACAACAGTTTCCATCTGATCAACTACACTCACACAACAGTTTCCATCTGATCAACTACACTCACACAACAGTTTCCATCAGATCAACTACACTCACACAACAGTTTCCATCTGAGCAACTACACTCACACAACAGTTTCCATCAGATCAACTACACTCACACAACAGTTTCCATCTGAGCAACTACACTCACACAACAGTTTCCATCTGATCAACATCACACAACAGTTTCCATCTGATCAACTACACTCACACAACAGTTTCCATCAGATCAACTACACTCACACAACAGTTTCCATCTGATCAACGTCACTCACACAACAGTTTCCATCTGATCAACTACACTCACACAACAGTTTCCATCAGATCAACTACACTCACACAACAGTTTCCATCAGATCAACTACACTCACACAACAGTTTCCATCTGATCAACTACACTCACACAACAGTTTCCATCAGATCAACTACACTCACACAACAGTTTCCATCAGATCAACTACACTCACACAACAGTTTCCATCTGATCAACTACACTCACACAACAGTTTCCATCTGATCAACTACACTCAAACAACAGTTTCCATCTGATCAACTACACTCACACAACAGTTTCCATCAGATCAACTACACTCACACAACAGTTTCCATCTGATCAACAACACTCACACAACAGTTTCCATCTGATCAACATCACACAACAGTTTCCATCTGAGCAACTACACTCACACAACAGTTTCCATCAGATCAACTACACTCACACAACAGCTTCCATCTGATCAACTACACTCAAACAACAGTTTCCATCTGATCAACTACACTCACACAACAGTTTCCATCTGATCAACTACACTCACACAACAGTTTCCATCTGATCAACTACACCCACACAACAGTTTCCATCTGATCAACTACACTCACACAACAGTTTCCATCTGATCAACTACACTCACACAACAGTTTCCATCTGATCAACATCACACAACAGTTTCCATCTGATCAACTACACTCCCACAACAGTTTCCATCTGATCAACTACACTCACACAACAGTTTCCATCAGATCAACTACACTCACACAACAGTTTCCATCTGATCAACTACACTCACACAACAGTTTCCATCTGATCAACTACACTCAAACAACAGTTTCCATCAGATCAACTACACTCACACAACAGTTTCCATCAGATCAACTACACTCACACAACAGTTTCCATCAGATCAACTACACTCACACAACAGTTTCCATCAGATCAACTACACTCACACAACAGTTTCCATCTGATCAACTACACTCAAACAACAGTTTCCATCAGATCAACTACACTCACACAACAGTTTCCATCAGATCAACTACACTCACACAACAGTTTCCATCTGATCAACTACACTCACACAACAGTTTCCATCTGATCAACTACACTCAAACAACAGTTTCCATCAGATCAACTACACTCACACAACAGTTTCCATCTGATCAACTACACTCAAACAACAGTTTCCATCAGATCAACTACACTCACACAACAGTTTCCATCTGATCAACTACACTCACACAACAGTTTCCATCAGATCAACTACACTCACACAACAGTTTCCATCAGATCAACTACACTCACACAACAGTTTCCATCTGATCAACTACACTCACACAACAGTTTCCATCTGATCAACTACACTCACACAACAGTTTCCATCTGATCAACGTCACTCACACAACAGTTTCCATCTGATCAACAACACTCACACAACAGTTACCATCTGATCAACGTCACTCACACAACAGTTTCCATCTGATCAACTACACTCGCACAACAGTTTCCATCTGATCAACTACACTCGCACAACAGTTTCCATCAGATCAACTACACTCACACAACAGTTTCCATCTGATCAACTACACTCACACAACAGTTTCCATCTGATCAACTACACTCACACAACAGTTTCCATTTGATCAACATCACACAACAGTTTCCATCTGAGCAACTACACTCACACAACAGTTTCCATCTGATCAACATCACACAACAGTTTCCATCTGATCAACTACACTCACACAACAGTTTCCATCAGATCAACTACACTCACACAACAGTTTCCATCTGATCAACGTCACTCACACAACAGTTTCCATCTGATCAACTACACTCACACAACAGTTTCCATCAGATCAACTACACTCACACAACAGTTTCCATCAGATCAACTACACTCACACAACAGTTTCCATCTGATCAACTACACTCACACAACAGTTTCCATCAGATCAACTACACTCACACAACAGTTTCCATCAGATCAACTACACTCACACAACAGTTTCCATCTGATCAACTACACTCACACAACAGTTTCCATCTGATCAACTACACTCAAACAACAGTTTCCATCTGATCAACTACACTCACACAACAGTTTCCATCAGATCAACTACACTCACACAACAGTTTCCATCTGATCAACTACACTCACACAACAGTTTCCATCTGATAAACTACACTCAAACAACAGTTTCCATCTGATCAACTACACTCACACAACAGTTTCCATCAGATCAACAACACTCACACAACAGTTTCCATCTGATCAACATCACACAACAGTTTCCATCTGAGCAACTACACTCACACAACAGTTTCCATCAGATCAACTACACTCACACAACAGTTTCCATCTGATCAACTACACTCAAACAACAGTTTCCATCTGATCAACTACACTCACACAACAGTTTCCATCTGATCAACTACACTCACACAACAGTTTCCATCTGATCAACTACACTCACACAACAGTTTCCATCTGATCAACTACACTCACACAACAGTTTCCATCTGATCAACTACACTCACACAACAGTTTCCATCTGATCAACATCACACAACAGTTTCCATCTGATCAACTACACTCCCACAACAGTTTCCATCTGATCAACTACACTCACACAACAGTTTCCATCAGATCAACTACACTCACACAACAGTTTCCATCTGATCAACTACACTCACACAACAGTTTCCATCTGATCAACTACACTCAAACAACAGTTTCCATCAGATCAACTACACTCACACAACAGTTTCCATCAGATCAACTACACTCACACAACAGTTTCCATCAGATCAACTACACTCACACAACAGTTTCCATCAGATCAACTACACTCACACAACAGTTTCCATCTGATCAACTACACTCAAACAACAGTTTCCATCAGATCAACTACACTCACACAACAGTTTCCATCAGATCAACTACACTCACACAACAGTTTCCATCTGATCAACTACACTCACACAACAGTTTCCATCTGATCAACTACACTCAAACAACAGTTTCCATCAGATCAACTACACTCACACAACAGTTTCCATCTGATCAACTACACTCACACAACAGTTTCCTTCAGATCAACTACACTCAAACAACAGTTTCCATCAGATCAACTACACTCACACAACAGTTTCCATCTGATCAACTACACTCACACAACAGTTTCCATCTGATCAACTACACTCACACAACAGTTTCCATCTGATCAACGTCACTCACACAACAGTTTCCATCTGATCAACAACACTCACACAACAGTTACCATCTGATCAACGTCACTCACACAACAGTTTCCATCTGATCAACTACACTCGCACAACAGTTTCCATCTGATCAACTACACTCGCACAACAGTTTCCATCAGATCAACTACACTCACACAACAGTTTCCATCTGATCAACTACACTCACACAACAGTTTCCATCTGATCAACTACACTCACACAACAGTTTCCATTTGATCAACATCACACAACAGTTTCCATCTGATCAACTACACTCACACAACAGTTTCCATCTGATCAACTACACTCACACAACAGTTTCCATCAGATCAACTACACTCACACAACAGTTTCCATCAGATCAACTACACTCACACAACAGTTTCCATCAGATCAACTACACTCACACAACAGTTTCCATCAGATCAACTACACTCACACAACAGTTTCCATCTGATCAACTACACTCACACAACAGTTTCCATCTGATCAACTACACTCAAACAACAGTTTCCATCAGATCAACTACACTCACACAACAGTTTCCATCAGATCAACTACACTCACACAACAGTTTCCATCTGATCAACTACGCTCCCACAACAGTTTCCATGTGATCAACTACACTCACACAACAGTTTCCATCAGATCAACTACACTCACACAACAGTTTCCATCTGATCAACTACACTCACACAACAGTTTCCATCTGATCAACTACACTCCCACAACAGTTTCCATCTGATCAACTACACTCACACAACAGTTTCCATCTGATCAACTACACTCACACAACAGTTTCCATCTGATCAACTACACTCAAACAACAGTTTCCATCAGATCAACTACACTCACACAACAGTTTCCATCAGATCAACTACACTCACACAACAGTTTCCATCTGATCAACTACACTCACACAACAGTTTCCATCTGATCAACTACACTCACACAACAGTTTCCATCAGATCAACTACACTCACACAACAGTTTCCATCTGATCAACTACACTCACACAACAGTTTCCATCTGATCAACTACACTCAAACAACAGTTTCCATCTGATCAACTACACTCACACAACAGTTTCCATCTGATCAACTACACTCACACAACAGTTTCCATCAGATCAACTACACTCACACAACAGTTTCCATGAGATCAACTACACTCACACAACAGTTTCCATCTGATCAACATCACACAACAGTTTCCATCTGAGCAACTACACTCACACAACAGTTTCCATCAGATCAACTACACTCACACAACAGTTTCCATCTGATCAACTACACTCACACAACAGTTTCCATCTGATCAACTACACTCACACAACAGTTTCCATCTGATCAACATCACACAACAGTTTCCATCTGATCAACTACACTCCCACAACAGTTTCCATCTGATCAACTACACTCACACAACAGTTTCCATCAGATCAACTACACTCACACAACAGTTTCCATCTGATCAACTACACTCACACAACAGTTTCCATCTGATCAACTACACTCACACAACAGTTTCCATCTGATCAACTACACTCACACAACAGTTTCCATCTGATCAACGTCACTCACACAACAGTTTCCATCTGATCAACGTCACTCACACAACAGTTTCCATCTGATCAACTACACTCACACAACAGTTTCCATCAGATCAACTACACTCACACAACAGTTTCCATCTGATCAACGTCACTCACACAACAGTTTCCATCTGATCAACTACACTCACACAACAGTTTCCATCTGATCAACGTCACTCACACAACAGTTTCCATCAGATCAACTACACTCACACAACAGTTTCCATCTGATCAACTACACTCACACAACAGTTTCCATCTGATCAACTACACTCACACAACAGTTTCCATCTGATCAACTACACTCACACAACAGTTTCCATCTGATCAACTACACTCACACAACAGTTTCCATCTGATCAACAACACTCACACAACAGTTTCCATCAGATCAACTACACTCACACAACAGTTTCAATCTGATCAACTACACTCACACAACAGTTTCCATCAGATCAACAACACTCACACAACAGTTTCCATCTGATCAACTACACTCACACAACAGTTTCCATCAGATCAACAACACTCACACAACAGTTTCCATCTGATCAACTACACTCACACAACAGTTTCCATCAGATCAACAACACTCACACAACAGTTTCCATCAGATCAACTACACTCACACAACAGTTTCCATCTGATCAACAACACTCACACAACAGTTTCCATCTGATCAACAACACTCACACAACAGTTTCCATCTGATCAACGTCACTCACACAACAGTTTCAATCTGATCAACTACACTCACACAACAGTTTCCATCTGATCAACTACACTCACACAACAGTTTCCATCTGATCAACGTCACACAACAGTTTCCATCAGATCAACTACACTCCCACAACAGTTTCCATCTGATCAACTACACTCACACAACAGTTTCCATCTGATCAACTACACTCACACAACAGTTTCCATCAGATCAACTACACTCACACAACAGTTTCCATCTGATCAACTACACTCACACAACAGTTTCCATCAGATCAACTACACTCACACAACAGTTTCCATCTGATCAACTACAATCACACAACAGTTTCCATCTGATCAACTACACTCAAACAACAGTTTCCATCAGATCAACTACACTCACACAACAGTTTTCATCAGATCAACTACACTCACACAACAGTTTCCATCTGATCAACAACACTCACACAACAGTTTCCATCAGATCAACTACACTCACACAACATATTCCATCTGATCAACTACACTCACACAACAGTTTCCATCAGATCAACTACACTCACACAACAGTTTCCATCTGAGCAACTACACTCACACAACAGTTTCCATCTGATCAACATCACACAACAGTTTCCATCTGATCAACGTCACTCACACAACAGTTTCCATCTGATCAACTACACTCACACAACAGTTTCCATCAGATCAACTACACTCACACAACAGTTTCCATCTGATCAACTACACTCAAACAACAGTTTCCATCAGATCAACTACACTCACACAACAGTTTCCATCTGAGCAACTACACTCACACAACAGTTTCCATCTGATCAACATCACACAACAGTTTCCATCTGATCAACGTCACTCACACAACAGTTTCCATCAGATCAACTACACTCACACAACAGTTTCCATCTGAGCAACTACACTCACACAACAGTTTCCATCAGATCAACTACACTCACACAACAGTTTCCATCTGAGCAACTACACTCACACAACAGTTTCCATCAGATCAACTACACTCACACAACAGTTTCCATCAGATCAACTACACTCACACAACAGTTTCCATCAGATCAACTACACTCACACAACAGTTTCCATCAGATCAACTACACTCACACAACAGTTTCCATCTGATCAACTACACTCACACAACAGTTTCCATCTGATCAACTACACTCAAACAACAGTTTCCATCAGATCAACTACACTCACACAACAGTTTCCATCTGATCAACTACACTCACACAACAGTTTCCATCAGATCAACTACACTCAAACAACAGTTTCCATCAGATCAACTACACTCACACAACAGTTTCCATCAGATCAACTACACTCACACAACAGTTTCCATCTGATCAACTACACTCACACAACAGTTTCCATCAGATCAACTACACTCACACAACAGTTTCCATCAGATCAACTACACTCACACAACAGTTTCCATCTGATCAACTACACTCACACAACAGTTTCCATCTGATCAACTACACTCACACAACAGTTTCCATCTGATCAACGTCACTCACACAACAGTTTCCATCTGATCAACAACACTCACACAACAGTTACCATCTGATCAACGTCACTCACACAACAGTTTCCATCTGATCAACTACACTCGCACAACAGTTTCCATCTGATCAACTACACTCGCACAACAGTTTCCATCAGATCAACTACACTCACACAACAGTTTCCATCTGATCAACTACACTCACACAACAGTTTCCATCTGATCAACTACACTCACACAACAGTTTCCATTTGATCAACATCACACAACAGTTTCCATCTGATCAACTACACTCACACAACAGTTTCCATCTGATCAACTACACTCACACAACAGTTTCCATCAGATCAACTACACTCACACAACAGTTTCCATCAGATCAACTACACTCACACAACAGTTTCCATCAGATCAACTACACTCACACAACAGTTTCCATCAGATCAACTACACTCACACAACAGTTTCCATCTGATCAACTACACTCACACAACAGTTTCCATCTGATCAACTACACTCAAACAACAGTTTCCATCAGATCAACTACACTCACACAACAGTTTCCATCAGATCAACTACACTCACACAACAGTTTCCATCTGATCAACTACGCTCCCACAACAGTTTCCATGTGATCAACTACACTCACACAACAGTTTCCATCAGATCAACTACACTCACACAACAGTTTCCATCTGATCAACTACGCTCCCACAACAGTTTCCATGTGATCAACTACACTCACACAACAGTTTCCATCAGATCAACTACACTCACACAACAGTTTCCATCTGATCAACTACACTCACACAACAGTTTCCATCTGATCAACTACACTCCCACAACAGTTTCCATCTGATCAACTACACTCACACAACAGTTTCCATCTGATCAACTACACTCACACAACAGTTTCCATCTGATCAACTACACTCAAACAACAGTTTCCATCAGATCAACTACACTCACACAACAGTTTCCATCAGATCAACTACACTCACACAACAGTTTCCATCTGATCAACTACACTCACACAACAGTTTCCATCTGATCAACTACACTCACACAACAGTTTCCATCAGATCAACTACACTCACACAACAGTTTCCATCTGATCAACTACACTCACACAACAGTTTCCATCTGATCAACTACACTCAAACAACAGTTTCCATCTGATCAACTACACTCACACAACAGTTTCCATCTGATCAACTACACTCACACAACAGTTTCCATCAGATCAACTACACTCACACAACAGTTTCCATGAGATCAACTACACTCACACAACAGTTTCCATCTGATCAACATCACACAACAGTTTCCATCTGAGCAACTACACTCACACAACAGTTTCCATCAGATCAACTACACTCACACAACAGTTTCCATCTGATCAACTACACTCACACAACAGTTTCCATCTGATCAACTACACTCACACAACAGTTTCCATCTGATCAACATCACACAACAGTTTCCATCTGATCAACTACACTCCCACAACAGTTTCCATCTGATCAACTACACTCACACAACAGTTTCCATCAGATCAACTACACTCACACAACAGTTTCCATCTGATCAACTACACTCAAACAACAGTTTCCATCTGATCAACTACACTCACACAACAGTTTCCATCTGATCAACTACACTCACACAACAGTTTCCATCTGATCAACGTCACTCACACAACAGTTTCCATCTGATCAACGTCACTCACACAACAGTTTCCATCTGATCAACTACACTCACACAACAGTTTCCATCAGATCAACTACACTCACACAACAGTTTCCATCTGATCAACGTCACTCACACAACAGTTTCCATCTGATCAACTACACTCACACAACAGTTTCCATCTGATCAACGTCACTCACACAACAGTTTCCATCAGATCAACTACACTCACACAACAGTTTCCATCTGATCAACTACACTCACACAACAGTTTCCATCTGATCAACTACACTCACACAACAGTTTCCATCTGATCAACTACACTCACACAACAGTTTCCATCAGATCAACTACACTCACACAACAGTTTCCATCTGATCAACAACACTCACACAACAGTTTCCATCAGATCAACTACACTCACACAACAGTTTCAATCTGATCAACTACACTCACACAACAGTTTCCATCAGATCAACAACACTCACACAACAGTTTCCATCTGATCAACTACACTCACACAACAGTTTCCATCAGATCAACAACACTCACACAACAGTTTCCATCTGATCAACTACACTCACACAACAGTTTCCATCAGATCAACAACACTCACACAACAGTTTCCATCAGATCAACTACACTCACACAACAGTTTCCATCTGATCAACAACACTCACACAACAGTTTCCATCTGATCAACAACACTCACACAACAGTTTCCATCTGATCAACGTCACTCACACAACAGTTTCAATCTGATCAACTACACTCACACAACAGTTTCCATCTGATCAACTACACTCACACAACAGTTTCCATCTGATCAACGTCACACAACAGTTTCCATCAGATCAACTACACTCCCACAACAGTTTCCATCTGATCAACTACACTCACACAACAGTTTCCATCTGATCAACTACACTCACACAACAGTTTCCATCAGATCAACTACACTCACACAACAGTTTCCATCTGATCAACTACACTCACACAACAGTTTCCATCAGATCAACTACACTCACACAACAGTTTCCATCTGATCAACTACAATCACACAACAGTTTCCATCTGATCAACTACACTCAAACAACAGTTTCCATCAGATCAACTACACTCACACAACAGTTTTCATCAGATCAACTACACTCACACAACAGTTTCCATCTGATCAACAACACTCACACAACAGTTTCCATCAGATCAACTACACTCACACAACATATTCCATCTGATCAACTACACTCACACAACAGTTTCCATCAGAGCAACTACACTCACACAACAGTTTCCATCTGAGCAACTACACTCACACAACAGTTTCCATCTGATCAACATCACACAACAGTTTCCATCTGATCAACGTCACTCACACAACAGTTTCCATCTGATCAACTACACTCACACAACAGTTTCCATCAGATCAACTACACTCACACAACAGTTTCCATCTGATCAACTACACTCACACAACAGTTTCCATCAGATCAACTACACTCACACAACAGTTTCCATCTGAGCAACTACACTCACACAACAGTTTCCATCTGATCAACATCACACAACAGTTTCCATCTGATCAACGTCACTCACACAACAGTTTCCATCTGATCAACTACACTCACACAACAGTTTCCATCTGAGCAACTACACTCACACAACAGTTTCCATCAGATCAACTACACTCACACAACAGTTTCCATCTGAGCAACTACACTCACACAACAGTTTCCATCAGATCAACTACACTCACACAACAGTTTCCATCAGATCAACTACACTCACACAACAGTTTCCATCAGATCAACTACACTCACACAACAGTTTCCATCTGATCAACTACACTCACACAACAGTTTCCATCAGATCAACTACACTCACACAACAGTTTCCATCAGATCAACTACACTCACACAACAGTTTCCATCAGATCAACTACACTCACACAACAGTTTCCATCTGATCAACTACAATCACACAACAGTTTCCATCTGATCAACTACACTCAAACAACAGTTTCCATCAGATCAACTACACTCACACAACAGTTTTCATCAGATCAACTACACTCACACAACAGTTTCCATCTGATCAACAACACTCACACAACAGTTTCCATCAGATCAACTACACTCACACAACATATTCCATCTGATCAACTACACTCACACAACAGTTTCCATCAGAGCAACTACACTCACACAACAGTTTCCATCTGAGCAACTACACTCACACAACAGTTTCCATCTGATCAACATCACACAACAGTTTCCATCTGATCAACGTCACTCACACAACAGTTTCCATCTGATCAACTACACTCACACAACAGTTTCCATCAGATCAACTACACTCACACAACAGTTTCCATCTGATCAACTACACTCAAACAACAGTTTCCATCAGATCAACTACACTCACACAACAGTTTCCATCTGAGCAACTACACTCACACAACAGTTTCCATCTGATCAACATCACACAACAGTTTCCATCTGATCAACGTCACTCACACAACAGTTTCCATCTGATCAACTACACTCACACAACAGTTTCCATCTGAGCAACTACACTCACACAACAGTTTCCATCAGATCAACTACACTCACACAACAGTTTCCATCTGAGCAACTACACTCACACAACAGTTTCCATCTGATCAACTACACTCACACAACAGTTTCCATCAGATCAACTACACTCACACAACAGTTTCCATCAGATCAACTACACTCACACAACAGTTTCCATCTGATCAACTACACTCACACAACAGTTTCCATCTGATCAACTACACTCACACAACAGTTTCCATCAGATCAACTACACTCACACAACAGTTTCCATCAGATCAACTACACTCACACAACAGTTTCCATCAGATCAACTACACTCACACAACAGTTTCCATCAGATCAACTACACTCACACAACAGTTTCCATCTGATCAACTACACTCACACAACAGTTTCCATCTGATCAACTACACTCACACAACAGTTTCCATCTGATCAACTACACTCACACAACAGTTTCCATCTGATCAACAACACTCACACAACAGTTTCCATCTGATCAACTACACTCACACAACAGTTTCCATCAGATCAACTACACTTACACAACAGTTTCCATCTGATCAACTACACTCACACAACAGTTTCCATCAGATCAACTACACTCACACAACAGTTTCCATCTGATCAACTACACTCACACAACAGTTTCCATCAGATCAACTACACTCACACAACAGTTTCCATCTGATCAACTACACTCACACAACAGTTTCCATCTGATCAACATCACACAACAGTTTCCATCAGATCAACTACACTCACACAACAGTTTCCATCTGATCAACTACACTCACACAACAGTTTCCATCTGATCAACTACACTCACACAACAGTTTCAAAATGATCAACTACACTCACACAACAGTTTCCATCTGATCAACTACACTCACACAACAGTTTCCATCTGATCAACTACACTCACACAACAGTTTCCATCTGATCAACATCACACAACAGTTTCCATCTGATCAACTACACTCACACAACAGTTTCCATCAGTTCAACTACACTCACACAACAGTTTCCATCTGATCAACTACACTCACACAACAGTTTCCATCTGATCAACTACACTCACACAACAGTTTCCATCTGATCAACTACACTCACACAACAGTTTCCATCAGATCAACTACACTCACACAACAGTTTCCATCTGATCAACATCACACAACAGTTTCCATCTGATCAACTACACTCACACAACAGTTTCCATCTGATCAACTACACTCACACAACAGTTTCCATCAGATCAACTACACTCACACAACAGTTTCCATCAGATCAACTACACTCACACAACAGTTTCCATCTGATCAACTACACTCACACAACAGTTTCCATCTGATCAACTACACTCACACAACAGTTTCCATCAGATCAACTACACTCACACAACAGTTTCCATCAGATCAACTACACTCACACAACAGTTTCCATCTGATCAACTACACTCACACAACAGTTTCCATCTGATCAACATCACACAACAGTTTCCATCTGATCAACTACACTCACACAACAGATTCCATCAGATCAACTACACTTACACAACAGTTTCCATCTGATCAACTACACTCACACAACAGTTTCCATCTGATCAACTACACTCACACAACAGTTTCCATCTGATCAACAACACTCACACAACAGTTTCCATCAGATCAACTACACTCCCACAACAGTTTCCATCAGATCAACTACACTCACACAACAGTTTCCATCAGATCAACTACACTCACACAACAGTTTCCATCTGATCAACTACACTCACACAACAGTTTCCATCTGATCAACCACACTCACACAACAGTTTCCATCTGATCAACATCACACAACAGTTTCCATCTGATCAACTACACTCACACAACAGTTTCCATCAGATCAACTACACTTACACAACAGTTTCCATCTGATCAACTACACTCACACAACAGTTTCCATCAGATCAACTACACTCACACAACAGTTTCCATCTGATCAACTACACTCACACAACAGTTTCCATCAGATCAACTACACTCACACAACAGTTTCCATCTGATCAACCACACTCACACAACAGTTTCCATCTGATCAACTACACTCACACAACAGTTTCCATCTGATCAACAACTTTCTGTAATCCAAGAAAAGAGAAAAAGGAAAAGAGACACATCACCCTGGTTTTTTTATATTGAGTTTTATTAACAACGAGGGCAGTCGTCTGCTCTTTATATTTCTCATATGATGCCCCAGGGCAGCAAATCACTTTTTCATTGTGACGTCATGTTATAAACAATGCTTTGACATCATGGTTATTCTATAACATTGTGTTCTATAGGGGCCAGCTAGCCCGCCTATGCTTAAAGGATTGAGTATTTCTTTAATTTTGAGACTACGGAAATAAAACAGAATATCATAATCGTGCACTTGACATACTATGTTTACAACACTCCATCCTAAATATCAGTATATACCTCACTCTTGCTTGGAAAATTTCAGGTACGTGTCGTTAACATCGTACGTCATGACCACTCATTTAATATCCTCTTCCTTACTCAAGTCTTGTATGATGTTTCATTTTAATTAATGATATGGTCATTAAAATTTTTGTTGGATAAACAATTATATTTGGAATTGAGATTGTACTATCAATGAAGATTTTGCATAATTTAAACCTTTGTCATTAAATATGATATAAACATTAGTACGAACCAAACAGCCCCACATAAGTCTTCCTCTATGGAATTTTACAAATATATTTAAGATCTAAAAAATTATAATGTTACAGCAATTTAATGGATAATAATGTTCCAAGTACCGGTAATCTGAACTTTGTGGCTTGTCTTCTGAACTCTCCCTCAAATTATAGCACGTGAAGAACCAGAGGCAATCATAACCTAGGCATCTCTTGATCACAATTTTAGTCTGCATTGCTTGAAATATACAGTAGAAGAACTGTCTTCTAACACATGGAGTCCTCCATCACTGCTTCATCATGTAGCAAAAGGCCTCCTGCCACCAAAAGAGGAAGTTTTTAGAGATTAACAGTTTGCTCCTTGACTGTCATGAGGCAAAGACCTCTTCAATGTTGCAAACATCCTCTTGCCAACAACAGAGAAGTCTTTAACCTCGAGGCTTCACATTTAGCTCCTGAACACTCATAACAACCACTAGACTTCATCAGAAACATGCAACCGTTCTTTGATGTTGGAACTTTCTCTGCTTCATGTGATAGCGAAGGCGCCACAAGCCAGGAGAAGGTTGCGTCTCGTGAAGTGAAGGCTGAGGACTGGAGTGCTCTTGGTGTTGTACGTCGTGATCAGCAGGTTTGCGTTATCGTTCCTGTAAACAGGATCCAACAGAATACTACAAATTCTCATATCCAAATGAAATAAAGCAAGTGATCTTCTGACTGTTTCTGAGTGGAAGATAGTTACAAAATGACACCTTTTATTTAAATTCTTATTCTAGATGATTCTTAGCTAGGAGGTTACGAGTGCATTGATCAAGTATCAGGGATCATATCCTCATATTGTCATATAAACAACATTCTAGGAAAAGCCAAATGTGTGAAACAAGGTCGATGCTCACACTTTCAATTGGTAACATTAACTGGCAACATTGATTGGGCAACCTCTTCAAAGAAAAGATAAATCAAAATATGCTTCAAAACCATGTCATACTAATGTTAGGGATAGAGGATGAAACAGTCTCAAGACTCTTTCGCTCTAAATGAAGTATAATTTTGGTTAAACAATATCAGATATTTACACCTTTCAACCTTAAGAAGCTAGTAAAAATACATTTTGAGTTTAATGTCCTACTTGTAGGGGTTGATGGTGTAATGTAATAAACATTTGAGAATTTTATTAAAAAAAAATCAGGTTTTCAGTCAATATTTGACGGACCTTATTTTCAAAAAACAATTTTGTGTGATTCTAGCATCTACTAAACTTAATTGTATACTGAACTGCAATGTAACGAACTAAGGGTTCTGTAGACCAAAATTATATATTTTTAAGCTCAATTGTCACATGTCACTTTAACATTCAACATACTTATTTTCAAGAAAAATGTATGCATAAGAAATCTTTGTGGCGTATACTTATACAACTTTATTCTTTACTGAACTGCAAATGAATCGAACAGGCCTCTTTAACAATACATCAAACTATCGATATATCGCGATAGTTAGCTTGGCAATAGTACACTATCTATAGAAAACACAAAAAGACTATCGCTATCGCAATAGTAAGATTAACTATCAATAGTATCGAAAGTGTAATGTTCCGCTAAATTTGGAAATATTTACTCATTTTTCTGCCGGTTCGTTGAAATTATTCATTTTCGATTGAGGACAGATGTGATATTAGAATGAGGAAGTCATTTGCTAAAGTGACAAATGACAAAAGCTGTTTAATTCATGATTTTATCACAGATTTTGCCGCATATTACTTTCAGCAATTACATGAATATAATAAAGATTATGAATATTCTAGCTAATTTGGGATTTTCTTAAGATCCAACACTAATGCAATAGTTATTGCAATAGTGGATCACAATAGTCTATCGTTATCGCAATAGTAGGTTGCAATAGACAATCGCTATCGCAATAGTCCCAACATGGTCAATAGTCACCCCTACTCTTTACAGTAATACTTGATAAAGCCAAGCTCAAATACCCTACTTCTGATATAAAGAGAGTTTGATACATACACATGTAGTGTGCTAGGAATGTTGGCGTCCGAGTCCGTGTCAAGGTCTTCGTGAACCCTCCTGACGTCCCATACTCTCACTGTGTTGTCTAGTCCACCTAGGAAATAAACATGTTATCATTTATCAATCAGTCACAGAAATAGAGCACCTGCAATATATTGCATTTTCTGTTATGTATCTATCTTTCAATATAAATCTATGTTATCAATCAGTAATTACTTATGTACAGCCACAGAATCGGGGCATCAACATTAAATTGTTGTTTTCATCTATATTATTATGGATCAAATAAGAAATACATCTGGCTTCTTGAAACATTATAGGCCTTCTTTTGAAGAAAATAAACGTCAAGGACAATTACGCGCAAAGATTCCTCTACATTAATGGCTTCAATCAATACTTCCATGTCCACCAATGCAACATCCAAGAATTTGAGTTAAATGGAGACATTGATATCAGCAGACAACTCTTAATGACCTTGATTATATCTTTATATAATATGCTGCTAAAATACTTCAAATTCATCCTATGAACTTTCTAGATACAGGCCACTATTGCCAGAGTTATCCTAAGTTTTATTTCTCCATGAAATGAACATAAATCTCTGACCAAAGTCCACATTATCATACCAATCTGCAAGCTTTTTTAACACAAGTCATATCAATCTCTAAGCAGCAGCGTCCCACTCGCCAGCTCCCATAGCATCACCATCTGGTCCACTCCTGGCAATAGTCATACAGATCTTAACTACATCATACATATCATAACTACATCATACAGATCTTAACTACATCATACAGATCATAACTACATCATACAGATCTTAACTACATCATACAGATCTTAACTACATCATACAGATCATAACTACATCATACAGATTATAACTACATCATACAGATCATAACTACATCATACAGATTATAACTACATCATACAGATCATAACTACATCATACAGATCATAACTACATCATACAGATCATAACTACATCATGCAGATCATAACTACATCATACCGATCACACTTACATCATACAGATCAAAACTGCATCATACAGATAATAACTACATCATACAGATCAGAACTACGTCATACAGATAAATCTCAATAACGTTTATTATAACAAAACTCTATGCATTGTCTTTGAGACATGATGTTTTGTTATTCCTGTCCATTTTCAATATCAAACAAAGAGGAAATGTCCGTCCATCTACCCGTCGGTAAACTTTGTCCATTTTCGACTTCTTCTCCAGAACGAGAAAGCGTAGAAAGCTGAAACTTTGTGTACAGACTCCTTAACAAGTGAGGATTATAAATTGTAACTTTGGTGACCCTGTCACCCCTTATAAGGGCCACAGGGGTCACGCCCTTAAATACCTATTTTCGTCTTCTTCACCAGAACCAAAAGGGTTAGAAGGCTGAAAGCTGAAATCTTGTGTACAGAATCCTTAACTGGTGAGGATTAGAAATTGTAACTTTGGTGACCCTGTCACCTTTTATAAGGGCCACAGGGGTCACGCCCTAAAAACCTATTGTCATCTTCTTCTCCAGAACCAAAAGGGTTAGAAAGCTGAAAGCTGAAATCTTGTGTACAGAATCCTTAACTGGTGAGGATTAGAAATTGTAACTTTGGTGACCCTGTCACCTTTTATAAGGGCCACAGGGGTCACGCCCTAAAAACCTATTGTCATCTTCTTCTCCAGAACCAAAAGGGTTAGAAAGCTGAAAGCTGAAATCTTGTGTACAGAATCCTTAACTGGTGAGGATTAGAAATTGTAACTTTGGTGACCCTGTCACCTTTTATAAGGGCCACAGGGGTCACGCCCTAAAAACCTATTGTCATCTTCTTCTCCAGAACCAAAAGGGTTAGAAAGCTGAAAGCTGAAATCTTGTGTACAGAATCCTTAACTGGTGAGGATTAGAAAGTGTAACTTTGGTGACCGTGTGACCCCTAATAACGGCCAGAGGGGCCACGCCCTAAAAACCTTTTTTCCACTTCTTCTCCAAAACCAAAAGGCATAGAAAGCTGAAAGCTGAAATCTTGTGTACAGACCCCTTGACTAGTGAGAACTATAAATTGTAACTTTGGTGACCCTGCCACCCCTTATAAGGGCCACAGGGGTCACGCCCTATAAACCTATTTTCTTCTTCTTCTCCAGAACCAAAAGGCTTAGAAAGCTGAAAGCTGAAATCTTGTGTATAGACTCTTTGTCTCGTGGGGATTATAAATTGTAACTTTCTTCTCCAGAACAAAAATGCTTAGAAAATAAAAATGATGTGTGCAGACTCCTTGATTTGTGAGAATTATAATTTATAGGTTTGGTTCTCATAAGGGTCACAGGGGCCATGCCCGGAAAAGCTATTTTCGTCTTCTTCTCCAGAATCAAATAAAAAGTCGAAATCTTGTGTACAGACTCCCTGACTAATGAGGATTATGGTTTATAGATTTGGTGACCCTGTGGCTGCTAAAAGGTTCCAAAAGGGCCATGCCCTTAAAACCTATTAACCTATTTTTCCCCAGAACAAGAAAGCCGAAGAATCCTTGGCCAGTGAATATTGAAATGTATAACTTAGGTGACGTTGGAAATCCAGTGGCCCCTACTAAAACTTTTAACAACTTCTTTTCAAGAGGCACAAAGCATAGAATTAAAAAAAATGGGTTTAGAATCCTTAGGTAACGCGCAGCGAGTGCCTGTAATTCCACCAATAATTTAGTCTAGGAAGCAGTTAAAACCTTACAAATATCTTCTTTCTCCTTACTTATCAAGGACTTTCGAAAATATTATGCCGTCTAGTAACAAAAGAATATTACGGGGTGTCATTATCTCAGTTATTAGTTTAAACATATTTTATGCACAAGAAAAGGATTGGGGACAAGTCATCCAACTTACAATGCCCTCTCCTAGTATGTACAAAATTGATTTACATAATACATAGTGAATACAGACAGCAGACAGTGAACAAGAGTAGAGTAGAGTTAGAGTATCAGAAAGAAACAAACATTATTGACAATTATTTGACATCAAAGAAATCTATTTGTTTCATTAATGCAACTTTGTACCAACATAAATAAAGTTTTGTTTTGACTTATTGACAGATCTGCACTTCCCTCAAGCAAAAGTTTAATACCTATTGTAAGTCCAGTAATGCGCCGTCATCTCAGTTATTACAGTTATTCTCTTTGTAATCGAAAAATTCAGTCGATTCAAACAGTGTTAATATGGAGTCAAAGTAAATTCTGAAGTGGGAAGAGCTCATAAAGAGCTTTCAAAAGTGCTTTCATCTGTATGCAGCTCACTCTGAAAGAGATATCATATGAACGGCCCTTTATTGTGTTTTAGATAGTCAGTTAAATACGATCATTATTGTCCACACAAAGGGTTAAGTGAAACCTATGAATAGAACTAAACGTTCTGTGACTTGATCATTATTTTGAATTAAAAAGGTTTAGAAATATATAAATAGATACAAAGTGACAAGAGATTGCTTTTTTTAAATTTACATTTATTCCTTGTCATTTGGTGAAAATATAAGGGAAATCCCCTTCAAAATGTTTTTGATTGGTTATGGTGCATTAGGCGTGGTTATTTTCAAATAAAAAAGATAGCATTATGTAAGAACAGGTTTAGCAAAATGCAACTCGTTGGATACTTATATTACTGCAGATCTGAGACATGGAACTACGTGAAGTCTGCCTCGCTGTTGTCCTCCTTGCCTCTGTGCTGTTGGTCAACATACCAAGTGGTAAATTGATATACACTGGTGTCATAAAGTATTCTGAAATATGTTAAAATATCATTTTGTTAAACAACGTTTAAAAGCAGTAAGACCATGGTGTGATACATCTTGAAAGTTCATTTCTATCGTTCCTGTGTTTGTTGATAACTTCCTACAGCTTATTATCTTCATTTCCAAATGTCATTAGTAATTTGATGCACTTGATATATGATTATTCATGCCATGTATATCATTCATACTTGTATTAGTTAGTTGAATAGTTGTTCAAACGCAAGGACAGGCTTGAGGCCGAAAGACTCTGATGAAAGGAGTCCTGCTTATGAACAAGACACTTTTATGAATGGTTGCCAATGACAAAGGTGTCCAAGTAGTATGTCACCATGTACTTGCTCATGATAACAGTTCCCAATTACATGAGTTTTCTTTCAGCTGAAGGAGGGAGTTGCACTTTAATTCAAAGGGGAGTGGTCAAAGTGAATTTCACCTGTGTCGGGGGTTGTTGTTTGAACTCTGATACGGGTTTCTCATGCTGTGGTGGTGAAGAAGGGGTTGGTTTTGGAATGGGGTTTGGCAGGTCCGAAAACCCAAGAAACCAGAATGCCGAGTAAGTAGGACATTTCTTAAAAGACGCCGTCCTCTCGCCGTCTATCGGCTTTTGTTTCCACTAGAAATGCATATACATTACTGTCCTTTTAAGAACAGAACCCTAAACATCGGAGTTAATTTATACCAGAACATTTACTTGCCTGAAATTTTTGCATATACGCATATTCTACCTACGTTTGTGTTTGCTAAAATTGCTACCAAAATATGCTACCAAGAGCATCTGTAGTTAGTGCAAATAGTGAGTTCTGTGGTGTTTGCTGTGCCAAGGAAAATACCTAAACGAAAGATTACAGGAATTTTCTGAATCTGCGAAATCTTCTCAGTCATATCACCTCCATGGCTATTGGCGAAATGGCAGATTATGTGTCTTTGCAACGTATATATTTAGGGTTCTAATATGAATCAAAACACATAGCAAATTTGCATTTGCTCAAGTGAGTAGGTTTATTAATATGAGCAAATGTCTGCCGTATAAATGGGGTATTGGGTCTCCTAAATAATCTCAAGTACTCAAAGCCACACGATTTAGACACGTATTGGTTGTGATAAGTATGGATCTAAAAGGATTCTTTACCAGTTGAAACGTTAATCGCATGTTGTTAATGTACAGCATGGAACATCATCCTGATTGGACACTGCGTCCAGATGCATCGCTGCGCTCATGTCCACCTCAACGTTACCTGCCTATAGTTCCCTATTTCGTCACACATAATTAAAATCAAACACCTCTTAATTGTTCACTATTTGCTTGACAGATATTTTTTCTCCCCTTTAATCATTCATAAAATTATTTCTCGATAGACAGAGAATCAAAGATAAAATGCTGTCACTGTTCGATTTCTTAATAAGCTTTATGTTATTGAGTTATTTCTGCACTGAAATACAATCTATTCACAGGGCAACAACCAAGATAGTGATGAACACGATGTCGGGTGGTGAGACTGTCAAACACCGACTCCACTGTCCCATCCTACTGCTCAGTCTTGTGTCGACTCTCTTCTCCTGCTTCCGTTGAGTGAGTATTCTCGTCCTGCTTATGGTAGGAGATCAAATGACATTTTAGCAACAACCAAACCTCTTGAAAAGCAGGTCTAGATCTGTAGTGAACTGGAACAGCAGATTCTCCCAGGCTTCCTGCTTATATTTGTTTATGAGAAGTGTAATCATTTCAGAGACTTACTATCATATAAGTCTAAATTACAATTGGAAGGTTTGAAATCGGGATTAAGATAAAAATAAAACGAGCGTCAATCTGTCAATCATTTACATATTCATGGTTAGTACAGTCAACAGACAACATTTAAGGACTTTTTATGGCCTTTTTAAGGATTGAAACCAAAACATAAGGCTAAATTGACACTGAATAACAGGGTTTTTATGAAAAAGAAAATGCATCTGCACAATTTTTCAATATACTTGTGGCACTATTCAAGTTTTTTTCGCCTCTGATAGTAAATACAAAAATTTTATGTGTTTTTTTAATCGACCCAGAAAACAATATTTACCGAGGCCTGTGTTTTAGGTCAATACTATTTTTGTTGAAATTTGTGCTTGGTTAATATAATTTTCATGGTCCAATATTACATTTATTGATGTCCTTATCTGACAGTTAAATCACCATGCTATTCGTTTACAGGTTCGGCGATTTGTCACTGAAGAGGAGAACTAGATACAACCATTCTTCAGTTTCACGACAAAGATTTCTTTTCACTTTTCTTTTAATTTCTCTTTCACACCATGAACTGTATTTCGTTGACATGTTTCATCGTAATTTACAGATTCAAAAATATATTCCCCTTTTGAAATGTTTAAACAATTTGTATGTAGTCTCATCAAAATGTAAATAGATTAGATTATATATTAAAACAACAGCGTGGTTCACGTCAATAAAGAGATTTGTTTATCAAACATTTTTTTTCAATCTCTAAGTTATGAATACAGAAAACTTACAAGTACTTTGTCCAAAATCAGTTTTTTTAAATCCAAAGTTCAACTTTGCATCATTCTACTATTATATTGCTCTCTGTAATACAATAATCTACTGTACAATCTCTGTATTATGGGCCTGTGGCCCCTTTACAAAATAAAACATATCAAACTGGAATAAACGAGTGTTAAAATGTTTTATTACGAAAATATACATAGATTTATTATGTCCAAGGCAACTGTTTTGAATAATTGGCACTGTAATAGGCTAAGGGTTTGCTACTTCATGGTGACTTGTCTTTAATATGGTGGCCCTATATTGATTCATGCAACCACAATCTACTCAAAACTTGATACAGTGCTGACGGGTAAAGATACGCATTTAAGAGATAAATGATCAGTCATGTCAGGAAAATACAAGATATGAGAAAACCCATGTCCATGTGAAAGTTTATTGTTTAATTGACAATTCTAATGTAGAATAATATTTTGGAACTTCTTTTGTGAACGACCGTAAAAGTTTTCTAACGACTGTCCCCTATGTCGGGAAGGTATAATATTACTCCACAACGCTGCGCATGTAAACTGCGTAATGAAGCAAAATCATGATCTTATTTTAATGAGATTACATGTAACCATTAATGCAAATTGTGAATGGTCGTTCAGTTCACAGCACAATTTGGTTGCTAGCTTCATTTCTAGAAGACAGAGAAACTCAACATGAAGAGAGCATAGCAACATATTAATGCGAATTGGTGTTCTGTACCTAATATTTATCCTTGATCAAAGTTTCACGATTATATCCATCATTTGAAAAGATTGTAGATGATTAGGGAAATGATTTCTTTGCTTTTCCCCTAAAGGAAACTGGATTTGAACTAAAGATCGGGTCAACGTTATAACGCTGTTGCTCTGAAAGTAAGAAATGCATAAAAGACAAGACATTATCCAATGATTGGAAGCGATTGGAACACCAACAGAGTTAATGATGAGTCATTGGAAGGGGAATTATGTTTAAAGTATGACGATTAAACATTTCCTTGCGGAAACACAACTTTTAATAGTTTGGCAATATTTCATATTCACCACTTACATTGTTTCCCACAGGCCCTTGTATGATTTAAAAAAATATTTTTTGAGGACCATTGTACAAAATAACTTATTATATTTTTTTGGTAATGATCCGAGGGCCTGTGATGTTTCCCTTAAAACAGCGCTAGAAATACATAGATGTTTTCTCACAGAAGTGTCTATGAGTATGAATGATATGTCTTTCTAATTCTGTTTTAAAGGGGCAGTAGCACGTTTTTTGATAATTTATATTTCAAAACTTTTAATGATAATTGTAAGTTAATGCTAAATGTATTATTTTGACAGTGTCAAAAATCTCATTACACACACCAATCAACCATAGTCAGAGGACAAAGTATGAAGATTCACATAAAATCCATTGGCGGCCATTTTGTGTGAACACCTTTAATTCATTTTATATAAGAAAATGGAATCGCATGGCTAAACTTTACGTTTTATATTTGAATTATTACTGCTCCATTTAGTTTAAATACATTGTCTTTCAATTGGACCCATTAATTTTCATTTTCCTGACATCACCTTATATTCCCCCTAAAAATGTGCTACTGTCCCTTTAAGCGATAGATGTGCTGCATGTGCTGTAAGGTATATTGCTGCAGTAACTATGAAGGATATTTATATATAATATTTCTTTCTTGACATTTTCCTAATTACAAACATATGCTGATATGCTGAGCTCTTAAGTTATCCTAGCATAGAATTCCCTTTCTTTGAATGGCCTCCTTACAAGTCACACACTTTATTATAAAGATATTTCCTATTTCACAGTTGACAAAATCCATTTAAAGATAGACTTGTAGACTAAAAGACTCCGCAAATTTGTTTGCTGGTAAATACATTTCATTGCATTATTCTATGTGAATTTACTTCAATGGAAAGCCGGTTACAGTCTGCTCAATAATAAACAGTCATATATTACTAGCATCTAGAAATTTGCATTTTGATGGCATTCAACTATATTTATTTGATCAAAAGGTTAGACGTTCACTGCATGTAGTGTTCTCTTTTTTTAATTTTTTTTCCGTCTATACTAAGAAGTAGATTTTGAGTATTTCTTTTAGTTTGAGACTACAGTAATAAACAGAACATCATATTCATCCACATGACATATTATGTTTACGACACTCCTGCCTAGATATTGCAATACTTAGACTAGTCACCACTTCTCAAATATAGTATTTCTCAAATCAGGCAGTAACCTGCCTTCAAACGACTTTTAAAATGCACTGCCTAACTAGTCCCAGCGATTATAATCTGTGGTCAATGAAGCGTGTCTGCCCAGACGCATCAGATGAACATGTGTTTCACCTGTCATAGCAGCTTTTTAAACTGTCGATTTAACAAACAAAACTTCACCAACATAACTCAAATATTTGATAATTCAATAGCTTAGATATCTTAGTTGTTAATACCAGTTATTTCAAGTCCATGGTTAATGTATATACATGTAGTGTACATTTAAAAATGAAATGATGTATCTCATTGACAGACTGTTTACTTGTGGCCGTTATTTCTAGACCTGTATCTGAAGGGTTAATGTTTGCCGAATCTTGGATAATACAACTGGATTATAGTTTCCAATGGTGATAATTAACAGAACTCTCATGTTTTCACTGAACCACCAGTTTTTAAATTTATAATCGAAAAGGAACATAAAAGAGACAATTCTCACTATGGAATAATTACCGGGGTGTTTTGAAGAGAAAGAGAAAGAACACAATCAACACAGTGAATGGTTTTATGTTCTCATTCAGCATACATTTATTCACAAGTGGTAAATGTCTTATAATGATATCATATACCATTTCAATTCGTATTGAAATGTTTGCTTTTTATACATTCTGCATATAGTTATATATAACCTCAGCTTCTCTTGATCACCTTCTAAGTATCCATTGCTTGAAGTATGCAGTTGATGGATCTGTTTCAAGAATTGTCTTATACAAACTGTCTTCTAACACATGGAGTCCTCCATCACAGCTTCATCATGTTGCAAACATCCTCCTGCCACCAAAAGAGGAATTTTTTACCTTAGAGTTGACAATCTAGCATCTGGACAGTCATGAGCACCATACTTCTTCAATGTTGCAAACATCCTCTTGCCAACAACAGAGAAGCCTTTAACCTCGAGGCTTCACATTTAGCTGCTTGACACTCATAACAACCACTAGACTTCATCAGAAACATGCAATCGTTCTTTGATGCTGGAACTTTCTCTGCTTCATGTGATAGCGAAGGCGCCACAAGCCAGGAGAAGGTTGCGTCTCGTGAAGTGAAGGCTGAGGACTGGAGTGCTCTTGGTGTTGTACGTCGTGATCAGCAGGTTTGCGTTATCGTTTCTGTGAACAGGATCAGACAGAATACTACAAATTCTCATATCCAAATGAAATAAAGCAAGTGATCTTCTGACTGTTTCTGAGTGGAAGATAGTTACAAAATGGCACCTTTTATTTAAATTCTTATTCTAGATGATTCGTAGCTAGGAGGTTGTGAGCGCATCGTTCAAGCATCAGGGATCATATCCTCATATTGTCATATAAACAACAACATTCTAGGAAAAGCCAACTGTGTGAAACAAGGTCGATGCTCACACTTTCAATTGGTAACATATGTTGGTAACATTAATTGGGCAACCTCTTCAAAGATAAGATACATCAAAATATGCTTCAAAACCATGTCATACTTATGTTTGGGATAGAGGGTGAAACAATTTCATGACTTTTTCATTCTAAATGAAGTATTATTTTGATTAAACAATATCAGTTATTTACACCTTTCAACCATAAGAAACTAGTAAAAATACATTTTGAGTCTAATATCCTACTTGTAGGGGTGGATGGTATAATGTAATAAACATTTGAGAATTATATTTTTTCCAGGTTTTCAGTCAATATTTGACGGACCTTTTCAAAAAACAGTATTTTGTGATTCTAGCATCTACTAAACTTAACTGTATACTGAACTGCAATGTAACGAACTAAGGGTTCTGTATACCAAAATTAAATAACTTTAAGCTCAATTGTCACATGTCACTTTAACATTCAACAAGAAAAATGTATGCATAAGAAATCTTTGTGGCGTATACTTATACAACTTTATTCTTTACTGAACTGCAAATGAATCAAACAGGCCTCTTTACAGCAATACTTGATAAAGCCAAGCTCAAATACCCTACTTCTGATATAAAGAGAGTTTGATACATACACATGTAGTGTGCTAGGAATGTTGGCGTCCGAGTCCGTGTCAAGGTCTTCGTGAACCCTCCTGATGTCCCATACTCGCACTGTGTTGTCTAGTCCACCTGGGAAATAAACATATTATCATTTATCAATCAGTCACAGAAATAAAGCACCTGCAATACATTGCTTTTTCTGTTATGTATATATCTCTCAATATAAATCTATGTTATCAATCAGTAATTACTGACAGTCACAGAATCGGGGCAACAACATAAAATTGTTGTTTTCATTTATATTATTATGGATCAAATAAGAAATACATCTGGCTTCTTGAAACATTATAGGCCTTCTTTTGAAGAAAATAAACGTCAAGGACAATTACGCGCAAAGATTCCTCTACATTAATGGCTTCAATCAATACTTCCATGTCCACCAATGCAACATCCAAGAATTTGAGTTAAATGGAGACATTGATATCAGCAGACAACTCTTAATGACCTTGATTATATCTTTATATAATATGCTGCTAAAATACTTCAAATTCATCCTATGAACTTTCTAGATACAGGCCACTATTGCCAGAGTTATCCTAAGTTTTATTTCTCCATGAAATGAACATAAATCTCTGACCAAAGTCCACATTATCATACCAATCTGCAAGCTTTTTTAACACAAGTCATATCAATCTCTAAACGATGTCAACAAATATTATATCAATCTCCGACCAATGTCCGAACATCTCACCGGAGGAGAGAACAACTCCATCCCGACTGAAGCAGAGAGAGTAGACCGTGTCCGTGTGTCCTCTCATCTGGGCCAGCAGCGTCCCACTCGCCAGCTCCCATAGCATCACCATCTGGTCCACTCCTGGCAATAGTCGTACAGATCTTAACTAGAAAGTGTTTTTACCCGTAAAAACAGATCTCTCCCCCTTCCTCAAATGCTCCAAACCTCTAAACAATACTATCATAAAGCACCATTAATGTTCTCTGTACAATTCAACTTGAATAAATAACCTATCAACTCCACAATTGTAGCAAACAATATAATCAAAATGATTTGATGCTGAAACCCGCTGCCGTGAATGAATCGGAAATGAAAACGCCTCTCATTGGTCAATTTCCACGTGCGCCCATGTTGTCATTTCAAATTGATAGCTGTTGGTAACGGTTACAAATCAATTTGAAATGACAACACGGGCGCACGTGGAAATTGACCAATGAGAGCCGTTTTCATTTCCGTTTCATTCACGGCAGCATGTTTGATTACGGAAACTGCCGATATTTTCCTGCATTCGACCAGGCATTTGTTCAAAGAGGGGGTGGTGTTAATGCGAGGGTCAGTGGTCAAAAGTTGGAAGAAGTTTGATAGTTTTGGAGAGATGTTCAGCAAGCTAAAAGAATGATCTACGATTCCAATGTATAATCTTGAGATAAAATTTAGTTTTAATTGCATCGCACGTTAAATAGTCGAGTGTCCAGTTTTCGATCAGGTTTCAGTGTCTCCCCTTTTGTATTCTATATAACAGATAGGAATTACGCTAAAATGTTTATTTCTTGACCGATTCCGTTCAAATTTGAAATGTAGGTTTATTTCAACATATAAAAACGATATATGAGTGTAAAAGTTAGAAAACAATAATTATAGGGTCCACTCCGAGATTCGAACCTCTTTGCATCATACAGATCATAACTACACATCAAATACAGTATCAGTTCAGAGATTCCTTAATAACAAGTAGAAAGGAGAAATGTTGACAGGTTTTGAAAATATGACAATATAAGGTCATTTTTGTATTTGATTTTAACAACAAGGGCAACAATGTCTGATAAAATGTGATCAATATCTTTTAATTTTGTTTCTTAAACATACCAATGAGCAAATGTCCTAAACTTTCAAAGTTGCAGTAATTTTTGTTAATGTCAAAGGAGATTCTCTCTTGAGGACGAGAGTTGGTACTTACTTTAAACTTGAAACATCAACATTTCAATATAAATTACATTGATTATAAGAACACTCCCCGGCTCTAGTTTGCTCTTACCAGAAGATGCTAGAGTCCGACCGTCAGGTGAAAAGCAGAGACAGTGAACAGCTCCCTGAATCATATCACAACATTAACTTCATACTCATTGAGATGGGTTATCATTACAATCTACAGACTTGATATGGTATATTGTGTGTGTACAATCAGCTTCATCGTTAACCAGATGGATGATTATCACAAAAATACTTATTGAATATTGTATACAAGTTTTCACTGCTGCCATCACAAATTTGGAATATTGTGTGCACCAATAAATTTGATACTCATCTAGATTAATTTTTCAGTGAAATATTGTACCATCAACCTAATACTCTTTTAGCAAAGTTTATTTTTATAACAAACTTCTGATTTCTAATTGAATGGTTTATTTTTCTTTTCATCGTTACCATAAATGTGTTTTTGAGTGAGTGAGCAAGATAATGCTTAATGTCGCTTGAGCAATATTTCCGTCATTAGCGGCGGGTATTTTTTGGAAAGTTAAGTGTGCAGAATTATTCTCCCACCTTGTGACCAGACATGACCCTGACACAGCTACCGTTGAGTACGTCCCAGAGTCGGACCAGCTTGTCACTGCCGCCGGTAGCCAGGTAGTTGGAGTTGGGGTGGAACTGGATACTCTGCAGCAGAGAGATCACTGACATGAGCCTTAGATTCATCCTTGATGTCATAGAAAACAATAGGCCGGCAAAAAAACTTGCAACCAAAGTTATAAATTTAAAATGAGTTTGACTCATTGGATTATGATTTCATTTTTGTCTATTGACTTGGCAGTTCCCTGGGTATCAGGCATATTTTTAAAAATATTTTGATATATGTTTTAATACTTACCAATAGTTAAACATTAAACCAACCAAACTTATTCATTAATATAATATTATCTTAATTTTTCCAAACTGAACATTAACAGAAACTTTTCCAAAGAGTATTTTCACAAACTCTGAATTTTTTAATTCACCATTCACCAAAATTATTGTAATAAACAATAAAGTATTTGTTAATATTCATAATCTATAAATAAGTAATGATAGATAAAATTAAATGTTACAGTTAAAAAGTTTGTAAATACTAGCGAATATTTCTTCTTGAACTGCCAACAAGTTTACTATTTAATCAATATTTTTACTATTTTTACTTCTTTTGGATTGTCAGGATGAGTACCATATATAACATATATATGTTTTGCCTTTTCATCAACAGGAGTTCAAAATTTTATTCTATAAATATTAAGTTATACTCCTTTAATCCCTATGTTTTAAAGCCCATGGTTAATAACAGATAGGCTTAAATACAAGCAGTCAGCAGTGTCACAAGATTATGTGTAACTTGACATGCTAATAATTAATAATTCATATGATCTATGCATATTTATTTTCACACAAAATTATCATTGAAGCTGATGAATCGGACTCACATCTACATCAGAAAGATGCCCAGCAAAGATACGTAGAGGTTGGAAGTGATCTGTGGACCAGAGTCGAGCTGTCCGGTCGTGTCCGCTCGATGCAAAGTAATGACCATGAGGACTGGAATAGGTTTAAAAAACATCAAAATAATATTCCGAATGCAAAACAATGACCGTGAAGTATTAAAAGAATTAAAATAATATGCTGAATCATATCAATTCAGACACAATGATGTTCCTTCATAAATCATTAGAGATAGTCAATATACAGAAACGTTTTGACATTTCTGGCAAAGGGAGACAACTCAGAGAGCGAGCTTCATCCACAGCTGTCAATTGGGATCTTATTTCAAATATTCTGTGATGTAGTTAAAAACGTAAAAGAAAATATCTAAATTAAAGGGATACGACATTTTAAAATTCTTTTCTAAATTAAAATATACATTATTTTCAAGTGTATTAAAACATTTTTCGAATCACTTTGGCACAGACATTTGTTTCATTAACTAGGATGAGAAACATGATACCAAAAGGTATCTACCCCGATGCGATCCCCAATGGCAATTTGACATTTGGCAAATGCTAATGATCACAAGTAATGCTGTGATATTGCCTAATTTCAATGAAATCAGCTAAATATATCTAAATTAAAGGGATACGACATTTTAAAATTCTTTTCTAAATTAAAATATACATTATTTTCAAGTGGATTAAAACATTTTTGGAATCACTTTGGCACAGACATTTGTTTCATTAACTAGGATGAGAAACATGATACCAAAAGGTATCTACCCCGATGCAATCCCCAATGGCAATTTGACATTTGGCAAATGCTAATGATCACAAGTAATGCTGTGATATTGCCTAATTTCAATGAAATCAGCTAAATATATCTAAATTAAAGGGATACGACATTTTAAAATTCTTTTCTAAATTAAAATATACATTATTTTCAAGTGGATTAAAACATTTTTGGAATCACTTTGGCACAGACATTTTTTTCATTAACTAGGATGAGAAACATGATACCAAGGTATCTACCCCGATGCGATCCCCAATGGCAATTTGACATTTGGCAAATGCTAATGATCACAAGTAATGCTGTGATATTGCCTAATTTCAATGAAATCAGCGAGTACCAGGATCAAATGTACAGGTACTGTGCTGTGTGCCTGATCTAAGTACTTTCACATAGGGTTTGATTCATCCATTCCAATGAAATCTTCTCAATGATTATCTACTGAGGCTTTTGGAGACATTAATAATATACATGTTCTTTCAATTAAACATATTGGAATACTTCCCTATTATACTGTTAAAGTAGTTTTATCAAAATCAGCATATCAACATATTATAATCATAAGTATTGAATTCTGCGTAATAAACAGACAATTATATAATATCCTATGCATACGTACCTGAACTTGACGTCCCACACTGGATAGTTGTGACCTTTATACGAGACAAGATTGGTCCAGGTTTGTAAACTCCAGAGACGAACTGAGGGTATCAAGGGTATTATTAAGAATATAAAAACATAGATGGCTCTTAATGCTGATCTACAGTTTAAATGGATTCTGATGAAGAGACAGGGTAGTGAAGAGAGAGGGGGAGAGATGCCTGATTGACAGGCAGTTGGGTGGAGGTATACAGAGAAGTAATGACAGATAAAGAAAGAGGGAAGTAGAGTTAGAAATAAATGTGATATGTAAATTGTAGGATTTGATGAAGACAGAGTGAAAGAAAACTGGGTTCAAAGAGAGGAAGAACATTGAAAGAATGAAGAATGAAAGAAACAAAATGAAAGAAAAAAAGAGGGGGATAACCATCATCAACCCATGAAGTCAGCCGCCGAAGGAACAGGAGGGGCTGAATTTTGCAGTTACATGTTTCGGGGGTTAGATCCTCTTCATCATTATGGAAGAAAGTTATAACTAAAGAGAGATAAAAACAGGAAAGATGCAAGAAAAAAACAGAGCGAGAAGAGAGAAACAAGATAAGAGAGGTAGGAAGACAAAAGGTCCGAACCGACATTGAAAATTAAACAGCTAATGACATAAAATAAGTTCTCAAAGGTACCAGTGCCTGGTTTAGAACAAGGGAGGTAACTCACTTGTACAGTCTGCAGAGCAGGAGACCAGGTAGTGTTTGTCGTTGGAGAAGCTGGTCGAGTACACAGGTCCGTTGTGGCCGTTAAGAGTCTTCATGTCAGTCGCACTCCGCTCGTCCATCATTCTCTCCAGCACATCGTCTAAATACATGGACACAACATGCTTCTGTGATTATCATCTTCTCCATTTGATATCTATGATTTGTGCTTTTTTTCACAACTTTTCTATAAAGTGCAGTTATTTCAAATTGACAGCTAAGAATTCTTAACATTTTTTGCATCTATCTAAAACAGGTACAAGGGTAGTTAATTGACTGAACATTATACAAGTGTGATAACCTGGTTACAACATTAGTATAGAATTTTAGATGTCCCATGATTGTAAGAGGGATATATGGGCATTCAAGCACTATGATCATAAACAGTGTACTACATTGACATGAATATTTAGTTCCATTACTGCAGTCCTAACATATCCATAATACAAAGTCATAACCAAAATTTTATTTCATAACATAGTGTTACCATGATAGAGAATATCTAAGCCAATATAGGAACAATATAAACTCAAAAATGATTGCACTTCTACATAGAAGGATCCGATATATTAAATCCTGGCATTTCATTGCTCCATTACTGACTGACAGCGTAACCAACCTGCTTCCTTGTCAATGAGTTCGAGATCCTCTCCACCCTTCATGGATCTCAGTTTCTCTGTGGACAGGCTCCACACACGGATCATCGAGTCCGAGAATCCCACGGAGAGAAGACTCGAGTCCTCCGATACCTCTACACATGTGGCACTACAGCAGAGAAAATTTAGTTGAAGGGTTTGTAGCTAAATGTCAATCCTATAACTCAAGAAGAACACCCTCAGAGTCCGGCAACACCGCCACCAATGACCATACCAACAGCTAACCAATTCTCCCGTTTCGCCATCCACAAAAAATGGAGGTCCAACAAGTGGTAGTAAAGCTGTTGTTACATTCATTGCCCTCTGAAGAAATGCTTGTAACACCATTATAGACATGTTGGCCAACTACTGAAACATGACTGCATGAAGAGAGATCAAACAGTTTACAATCTCTTAAACAGGTACTGATCTGTCTCACTATTTCTAGTCCATCAAACTTCTAAAGGTGAGCCAACAATTTATCATATCAGAACACTTATGCTTTAGAGAAATAACCAAAGATTTCAAGAAAAAAAGAATGAAGAACATGTGTAATGGCTAGGGTGCTAGCCTTTGAAGCCAAAGACCCTGTTTCCAATCCAGGAGGAGGTAAACATTTATGACCAAGGCTTTACACTGTATTGTGTCCTTGGACAAAGCACTTCATTCACATTTCACTCAGTCTAACCAGCTGTACCTATTTTCTTAGGTCGAGAGGCTCTACCTGCAACCCTACTTCATATTAGTATGCGGCTCGCTGAGTCAGGATACAGCATTCGGCAACAGAAGTTTCGGTCTACTATTTTCTATGAGTAATTTTTAAAATTTGCTATGAAATGAAGGCGGACGTACCCTTGACAGGAGTTGAGGAGAGTGTAGAAGCAGACGGAGGGGAGATGGTCCCTATCTACATTCACTCTCTTCTGCGCTTCTCGGTACGAGCTGATCTTCTCAATCTTGTCCATGTCCTTCCTGAAATAAGTATACAAATGTGGTAGTCACTTTTACAACATTAGAAGACTTTAATCTGACTTAGGTAACCCAAAGTAGAGTAGCTTTCCAATACCTAGATTAGTAAACACAAATAGAACATGCTACAGAGAGCAATAGAACCATTATACACTGAAAACAATGAAAGATGGTGTAACACCTCAATTCATAATCATGCTCTAAGAAATTGGGTTTTTGAATATTTGATTCTAAAGTGACTGAAACTCACAATTCAGGAAGTGGTATTCTCGAAACTGCAGGAGCATTTGGGTCGTTCTTTGATTTCTTCATCAACAATGGATCCTTCTTCTGTTTCTTTTTCTAAACAACAAAAACAAAACGATTACCGTACTGAGAAATATCAAATCATATAAGATTTTTATTGAAAATATCTATTTGAGGGTGTTTATATAAGGGTTCATATTTTTCATATGATTCCCTTGGGCATATGACGCTTATGCTTAGTAGGAGGTTTTGTGTATTTCTTTAACGGTTATAAACAGAATATCATATTCGTGATTATTCTACATTCAGGCTCTGGAAATACTAATATTTAGGCACTCGTGTTGGTAACATAGTATGTCAAGGACACTCATATAATATCCTCTATGTATATTTTACACCTACTTAAAGATTGCTTTTTTTGCTTATTCTTCAAAACACATAATTTAGTAACTTTGCATGGTGACTGTTTGAATTGATGTGAAAATTGTTAAAACTGACCTCACAATGTTTGCAGCATGGCTGCAGTGGCCTGTCGGGGACATACCTATGATCATTGTTACTTAATTCTTAACTATTATTACGTCATGTCATTCTGTATGTATCTTCAATAAGGGTGCAACGATACACCGATACACCGTGATCGACGATACGATACATGATACGTTTTGCCTCTGAATCGATACACTACGATACGACCTACAGTGGAATAAAATTTCTTAATTTTAATTTTTTACCCTGTCAGTGTCAACAGTGTTTATTAAATTATTATAGACAAATAAAGTAAATGTTCTTTTAATACTTCACTATCCTGTGTAATACGTATCGAGATACGTATCGTACCCCAAATATCTAGATACGTATCGTATCGCGACCCTCCTGTGTGGTTGCACCCCTAATCTTCAACAGACGAGAATGAATAACACAGCACCCCCTCCTATGTATAACAGCACCCCCTACCTTTGGTTTGTCCCCCTCCCCCTCCTGTGTATCCTCCTCCTCCTCCAGGGGGATGTTCAGGTCCGGTTCCTTCAAGAGGCCGTAATACACTCGTACCTTATTTGCTGTGAACACAACACAAGTAACAGATCACCTCAACAAACAAAGCTGTGTTTAAACTTTCATTTCTTGTAAGAAGTACCATAAAAAATCATCAACAAGTTTGTTCCTACATAGGAGGCAATTTTGACATATTCTGGAAAGAGCGGACCCTTTGGTCATAAATAGCTTTCTTCCAATTTCCAAAGGAAACTAAATCAAAAGTTTGGTAAATATCCAAGGAGCAATGCTTGATTCTAGGAGATGGAAAATCATGTCCAAAACTACATGTGATCTCATTGAGACGAAGAGTCTAAGACCACCCACCCTCTCTATCAGACTCCCCGAGCATGCCACCGCTGGACACGTCTATCTGCTGCTTGTTCCTCGGGACGCCATCAAACACTGCAATAAAACATAGAAATAGGAAAACATAGAAAAATATTCAAACCTCAGTAGTAATGTGTTGTGTTGTTAACCCTTACGATGCGGCTATATATTTTTGCTCTACAAGCCCACGTGGCGGAATTGTTTTGTCCGGTGCCAGCCACCATTATATCCTGATTAAACGCTTCTTTATTTTTGTGCGCGGATATACATATGATACATGGAAATAAAGACAATTCTCTCTTCTATACGATGATGTAAAAATTATAAAATTATCTCTAATGGTTCGTGAGATATAAATGCCGCAAGGCGGGTACCCTCAATGATTTTGAGGTAAACAAATTTTTTGCGGCACTTGTTGCAACGCTTTGTCGCTTCTTTATTTTTGTGCGCGGATATACATATGATACATGGAAATGAAGACAATTCTCTCTTCTACACGATGATGTAAAAATTATAGAATTATCTCTATTGGTTTGTGAGATATGAATGCCGCAAGGTGGGTACCCTCAATCGTTTTTGAGAAAAGGTTTGATATTTTATATCCGGGAGCAGCCAAGACTGCTTGCAGTCAATATATAGCCTTATCCTGAAAGTTACGGATTTCGCCAAGGGGGCTTACGTGCCATTTTATATTTGGCCCGTAAATATCACGCGCCCCGCATCGTAAGGGTTAAGGACAAAATAATTTTTCATAAAAACTTAATCTACTGATATGATAAGCTACATTAGAAATAACGATCAGAGAGATCAAAACTACTGACCATCAATAAAAAGGTGTTCTTGAATGATGTTGAGGAGACGAGAGAGCTGTTTCTCCTGTAGATGGCGCTTCAAGTGTGTGTACGAGTCACGTGACATCCGGATCACAAACTTGCTAGATCTGGTTGTGCAAGTAGAAAAAAAACAAATGTAATTTGATTTCCACATTAGCCCCATCAAGTTATGAGACTGTAAGATGTGTTTGTTACTGATTTCTTGATGGTGAAAATTCTAGTTTGAAACAGAATTTCTCCCCTAGATCAACAAAATTGATTGATCTAACCTATTGAGATATCTATAATTATGTGAACAAAATGGTAACAGTATAGCAATCACTGAAATATTTCTTTTCTTATATTCTAGAAAGTGATCTAAATGGAGAATGCATCATGAGCATAATAATGAGAATATACCTTAAATTTATTTCAAATTGCACTGAAACTTATCAGACAACAAAAGCTTACTTGAAGTTGTCCATGAGCTGATTTCCTGCCATGTGTTCTCGTTTAAAGACTGTGGACAGCTTCATGAGATCCTCCTGATAGTACACCTCCTGGTCCAGGGAAAACTTGCCGAAGAACACCTTGGCTGAAAAATAAATTTACTACTGAAATTCAGTGCTAAAAACTTGTATTGTCACTTGAATGTAGCTTAAATCATTAAAACATTAGAGGTGAGGTGTGCAGATTTTGGGTCTAACGCCGCTTTCAAGATTATTTCCCTTATATCACGCCTGCTAGTATTATTGCAGGGATACTGTAGTCATAATTCCAATCAAGGGAAGTAACTCCGTTTGTTACTTCCAGAGTTATCATTCTTGCCAGGTGTGCTCTCGCCGGCAGAACACAGCGTCAACACTGTCGAAAAAAACACTCAAAGTGAAAATTTAAAGCAGTTACCTAAAGTTGGAACATGTCAGAAGACTTTCAGAGGCCCTCGGAAGAGATTAGCAGACTTTCAGGTTGTTTTAAGTCATTTAAAGATAATATTGAGGAGAAAATAAGTGACATTGATAAACAGTTGAAAAGCCGACAAAATGGCGAACATGATGATGATAAGGTCAGTGGACCATTAGATACAGCTGGTACAGCAGATACGAGCCAGGGAGCTCCACTCGGTCCTACATCTGGTACCACCGAGTTCAGTGATTGTCTTACTAGCTTCGAGCTACAAAGTAGATATCATCAAGTAAGAGACGCTTACAGTAAGCACAAGTTGCCAAGTAATGTGATAGTCCCTGAGACTAAAACTACCCGACGTGATCTTCAATCTAATGCTTCACTGATAAATAGATGTGCACGTTATACAGAGACTGCTCTGAAGGTTGTGTGGTCGTTGGAAAACGTCCCGGAACAACTGCGTGAAGGACAAGGAGAGCTAAGTGCTGTGTTGCAGGCTGAAATAGCCTTCCTACAAGAGGAACAAGCTAACGTTTTCGTCAAGAATAATTTTGACAATGACACTGCTAGAATATTTCGCTCCTTGCAGGGTAACGCTACATCATACAATCAGTCCGTGCTAGATAACATGCGAGTGAGATTCATGAGAGTGACTTTATTCTGTCAGTTATTGAACATGGTGTTAAATTAGAGTTTGATGATGTTCCATTAACATTTTGTTTGGACAATAACAAACTTACAGACATTCAACAAACTTTCGTTGACGGTGAGATTCCAGACTTGCTTAAATCTGGTGCATTAAGAACAGTTAGTTTTGTACCAACATGCATTTCTCCTATCGGATGTGTCAATAAGAAAGGGCATAAGCTTAGGCTCATTACAGATTTTAGGGTGTTGAATAGATGCATTAGGGTTCCTAAATTCAGATATGAGGACGTTACCTCTTTAAGCGAGGTGGTACAAGCAGGTGTTTACATGGTTACCTGGGACCTGAAGAGCGGTTTCCATCACGTCCCTATACATAGAGACTTTCATACTTACCTAGGTATATGTCATAGGGGTCAGTACTATGTGTGGACGGTACTACCGTTCGGATTGAATGTTAGTCCATATTACTTCCACAAGGTAACTAAGACAGTGACCCGATATTTAAGTTCTCTTGGCCTACGGGTTGGATCGAAAAAAGACACATTATCTTCCAGAAATTTAGCAAGAATAGCTGGATTGTGTATATCCTTGACAAAAGCTATCATACCAGGTAAATTTATGCTGCGCAGTACCTATAGACTACTTGCTAACACCATTGTGGCTATGCATTGTCGTGAAACCTGCAAGCATTGGCTGTAACTAGCGAACCATGGGTGGTATTGCGCTGAAATTCAGTGTAGCATTGCACCCAAACCTTACTGCCTGTAGAACAGTTCTCTACTGCAGAGAAAGTTGCCGAGCCCCGGGCGGGACTCGAAACATAAACCTCTTGATCAGAAGCTAAGCGCGCTAACCACTGCGCTATCCTTCCCCCCATAAACATTAGAAACATCATGATATCATGATAATAATGTCCGTGCATAGTCATGATTCAGTTCATGCTACAACCCAAATTGGAAAAAGTGTTTCAAAATAATTTAGCTTGCTTTTGTGCTGAAATGTACTCAACTCACTCTCAAGTTAGAAAAGGTGAATGAAGAATGGAGAAATTGTTTCTTTGCAAGAACATTGCCTATAGTAATTGTTACTATACCATATGGTACTAAAGTGCTGTTCAGTGACAATGGGTGTAGACTACAAGATGGCAGATCCAAATCAGAGTTGGATAATCTAAGATGGTAGGGGCCAAGTCCTCTATTGCAAAAAAACACATTCAGTATCATAAAGTACAAGATTTTAATGATATCCAACTTCTTTATTAACAGAAAAGCAACGTTTCGGCATAGATCCCCTTACACTGTTTTCAAGCATAAGGAGCTATACCAACACGTCGCTATTCTGAGAATAAAGAAGTTTGATATCCATAAAATCTTGTACTTTATTACTTAACAACTTCTAGAGAGCTACTAAAACAGTACATTAAATAGCTATTGAATTTTAACAAGAAACCCAAATGACTGTAGTGAAAGCCTAGACAAATTTTACACAGATTTTTTTACAGATTTATTTGCCTTTGAATCTTAACAGGAGAAACGAATACATCCAATGCAAAATGATGCAAACATATTTCATCACAAAAATGACTTTGACTGCACAGTATGATTTAATTAAAAGCAAAATGCTGTCACAACTCAACCAAGCCAGTAATCGTCCCTACTCACCATACTGTTCATGTTCATTATAGACCAGCTGTAGATACATGTGCACAAACACTGGGTACAAGATGGTCGCCAGCTCAACCTACAAACAAATCAGAGAATATTAGAGAATAATCTTCACATGGAATGATTTTTACATTTGAATCAACAGCAAGAAAGTATACTTGTAAGGTGAGATGATATGGACTTTAACGCCACTTTCAAAAGTATGTCCCTTAAATCACAGCTGCTAGTATGACTGTAGGGACAATAACATTTCTGTGGCTATGCACGTCACTGAAACCTGTGGGCATTGGCTGGAACAAGGGTTAGCATGAGTAGAGTATATATATACTAAAGCAGTAATTAATATATCATTATTTATTTCAAAGTGATTGTTGCTCCATTTCAGGACTGTTGAATATAAAAAACAGCCTATATTCTTATAAAATTCATACATTATATACATTCAATGGCCCCTTGATGAATACTTATTGCGTTTTTATATGACAAGAACTCTTTATTTTTTCCAATGAGAGTTGACTACAGTACTAAAAAGATTTGAACAGTTTATTCCTACCTTGTGCACATCAAGACACGAGTCGATGAAGCTCTTCAGGTCTGTGTATAGATCTTCATATAGGGTTGGGTCATCTTCACTGTTGAATACAGAACAATTACATAAGAATACATCCATAGGGACTTAACGAATATTCAATGTTTTGTTATACAAATTTCAGAAAAGACAACTCTACAAATATCAAGTTTTTCCAGGGACTATTTCTACTTTTAGTTGCTTAGATGTTAATCCATTTAGAGCTCCCTTACAAACCAAATCAGGCAAAAAAAACATTTAGACTATTCAATTGACCAAATAAGTCAACAAAACATAGAAACTTTTCCAAATAATGGCTAATAAGCATAACATAACATGACATGGTTCTTATCAAAGTAATGTTCCTTTTATTTTTTTAATCAGCATCAAAATATGATAATAAAATAATAAATTGATAACTCTTTACTGTTTGCAATACATTGTACATTTTAAATTCTTCATGTGCCTGTGGTGCACCAAGCAACCACAGTGCAGCCAGAATTAAAGCATTTCTCTCTCCTTATAATGATGAGAGTCAAGCAAGAAGCGACAACTCCTATCTTACATTTTTTAGTATGCCATCAGTCATGTAATTACAGAAGCATTAAGAGGCAGAGAACCCTGGGTAATTGCCTTATATAAGTAATGAAAGTGACGTACTTCCGGTCGAGGTGATAATGTAAAATAGGTTGCATATAAAAAACGAAAAGTAATACATGTGAAAGAAAATAAGAAGTTGTTGCACAAATTAAAATTATCAATTCTCATATAATGATGAGAGTCAAACATGAAGCAACAACTCCTATCTTACATTTTCTAGTATGCCATCAGTCATGTAATTACAACTAACAGGGAATTCATTAGGAGATTGAATACTCACATGTTACCATAATCAGATTATCATTCTAATAAACACAGTGATAGAAAGATCTGACACTAACTTTCAAACAAAAGAGTTAACATAAAAATACACCATGGGCTACTCATATCTGTTACCAGCACTTAAATACATGAGATGGTGTGTATCTTTGTACACCTATTCCTGGCACATTTTACTCTAATTTAATAATCTTACTTACTTTCCTAACCGCTCACATAACACGTTTCTTACTTATTTAACATAAAACAAACTTCGTTCACATGTTTGTTTGTGACATGTCCTTGATCCATAGAAACCAAACGTCAGGACTCAAATATAATGTTCTCAACCTGAACTCAATGCATAATCGGGTTTAGTGACCATGCCTACCTCTTGTAAGCTGCCAATGCATGGGACACTTCAGATGCACTCGGTCCTGACGCCTCAGTCTTGCATTCTTCATCACTAACCTTCGCTTCTTGCTTCAGCAGAGATTCGGTTTCCTGAAAAGGTTTCCATTCAAAATCATATACTTCACAAAACATGATGTTAGTTGTTACATTTCATCTATCATGACATTTTTTAAGAATGCCGGAGTGAATTAATATGTTGTGAATACTGTATGGTTGTGAATACGGTTAGCTACAAACATCAGTCTCGATGAGGTGATGTGGGTTTATCGCCGTTTTCAAGAGTATTTTTATTATAATCGCGACTGCTAGTATTATTGCAGGAAGAAATAACTATTGTGGTTATGCATTGCGGTGAAACCTGCGAGCATCGGAGGGAACTAGCAACCATGGGTGGTAGTGCACTGAAATTCAGTGTAGCATTGCACCTAAACCTGACTGAGTGTAGAACAGATCTCTACTGCAGACAAAGTTGCCTAGTCCCTCACAGGATTTGAGCCACGGACCTCATCATTTTCGGCAAGTTGCAGGATAGTATGCGGCTTGCTGTGCATGGAAACAGCATCCAGTGACAGAAGTTTTGGTCAAGGCCAGTTGTTATTCTTAATTAGCAGACATAAAGAAATATTAACAATTTATGAATGTAACATTTATTTGATAGTGTGACAATTAACTAAGACCTATCAAGACCAATTTCTTAAACGTTAAAAAAATCATACAAAGTGTCAAACACCTAAATTTTGACAATTATTTATTTCTTTCATTGCCTTTTTTTTTTTTTTAAAAACAGATTGAAAAAATAGCAATAATGAAAAGGTAAATAATGGGGAATTATCTGCATATAACGTGAGTGTGTGTGTGATAGAATAATAGAACATGTTCCTACTTTTAAATTGTGTTTCTTCAGAAATTGTAAAACAGCAAGAAGCGTTTGTTTTTCAGATGCATCCACTTTGGCATCCCCCAAACTGGGACCACTTGCTTGGGGGTCCGCCATTTTTTGTTAACTTCCGGTCATCACGGACAAAATTATGCCAGAGATATTTTCAAATAAGTCCATACATATTTTAGAACCTTATTTCCTAATCTACATATGTCAAAATTAAAACTGAGATAAATTTGCATTGTAAGGTAAATTTATAATTTTCTGGTTTTAGAGTAATAATACTTATATACAACTAATAATACTTGATTGGTTCTCTCAAAGAAAAAATGCGTTCGTTTCATTATTTTATCAGCTAAGAGGGGGGTTCGATAGTTTTTTGTAATAACATCTTGTTTAAACATTTGTTTTCGTCTGTTCGGTAAATTAGAATGGGGAATTTATCTTTCTATATAATGAAAAACGAGTAGTTGATTGGTATATACTACATGTCGGCTACGAGATAAATACGCTGCGGTATCACTTCCTCTTACCCCTGAAGCATCTGAGAAGGTAACATGCGTTGACTTTTGCGTCAATTTAAATCCGCAAAAATCCGATCAATCCTTTCTTATTTAAGTTTGACAATAACCTAATAAAGTGTTATGTTGTTATTGCAGATACATCTTCGAAGATGAGAGCCAAGGTATGATTGTAGATAAATATTTCATTAGTGGAACTTCCCAACAAACGTGGTCACAAACTCTTAGTGCAAGTGTAAATTAAACCCAACTTCAGGTCTGAAGTGAAATTTCAGCTTACTGAATACCTTCAAAATTTATAACGCACATAGCATTTCAAGCTGTGTAAATATATTTTATTTGATAATTGCAATTATGTCTTAAATGAAATTAATAGTACTCCAGTCTTGTAGATCAATGATGGTATCTCCTCGTTATGATTTCCAATGAAATTAAAACGTCTGCTGAGGTCTACTTTATGAAATCTTAATTTTATTAGCATTTATTTGCATAAATATTTTAAAAAATTATGTGCAGGCAAAATGCTTATTATTGCAATTATTTTCTTTCAAACAGTCGCTTGCAGTGATTAGGAAAAGGCATGCATCGGCATCTTAATAGCCATTTTAAGACCTTTCAGTAAAATTTCAGTTTTGAACATGCCATTTAACAGTAAACTTCAAAATATTCTTTCATGTAATTTTCTCAATGGTCTTTGCCTTTCCAAATCAGCGCTTGGTCTGATCAACTTCCTTAGAATTTGATTACATTGTGTTGTGTATGGAAATCAAATGTTTACATTTTGCCTTGCAATGCACGTTCATTAGGCAATAGTTTTCTTTAGATTTGCTAAGTGTAGTAGACAACAAAATTGATGCCTTAGTCTGAATTAAAAAAAATCCCTAAAAATGTTTTTAGAAAAATTGCAATTTAAGTTCTGTAACATTAAAGCTTAAGCAAATCAAATAGAAACTTACCAACTTGAGTGAATCTTGACGTGCTGGGTGATGAAACTTAATATGAAAGATGGTTGAACACTAAAAGCCAGTGAAGGTGTTATCCATCTGGCTATTTGATTTAACCTTTCAGTTACTTGGAAATTGAAATGTAAGGAATCCTTTTGTAAATAGTGACCTTACGTGTAAGGTTGCCATTCAACAACATTCATGGACTTTTTGAGACACCAATGATGGCAATTCAGCGGAATGATCTTAATGATTTAAAATTTTAACTGAGGTGTCTATCATCTAGTTCATTAAAATAAGTTTTCTTTTTTTCATAATGATAATCAGTTTCAGTTTTAACATTTTTATTGCTTAATATGATTGATGCAGATTCTGCATTTATGAACATTATTGACTTGATACTAACAAATTTGATACCAAGATGACACTTGCTAATGGCTTCGTTAACAATACTTGCAACTTTGCTGTAGCCCATAATAGTGTTGACATTGATGGGGGTTGGAGGTTTTATTTATCAATATCAAACCACTCTGTATTAAAGTAAGGCTCTGGTTTTGGTATTTCATAAAGGTACACTGCTAATTGCTGAAATATTGTCCAAGTGGCGTAAAGCAGTATCTCGCTCTCTCGTTGCTTTCTAAATGAATGTTGGAATACTAGTTCAGATTTGCATGTCCGATAACTTCAGACTTTTAGATTTATGATCACATCTCCATTGAAGTTAATGGAGAAGTCTCCATTTAAGAAAACATGTTTACACCAATGATGGCAATTCAGCGGAATGATTTCAATGATATCAAACCAAATACTGAGGTGTCATGTTTTAGGACTTTCTAAACCATCGCTCCATGTGAACTTATTTGCTACAATGTCACTTTCTGTTACAGTGGAGAAAGAAGCGTATGCGAAGGCTCAAGCGTAAAAGGAGGAAGATGAGGGCAAGGTTTGTAGACAGATCTTACATTAACATTATTCTTGTCAGATTTCTTGCAGATTAGTAAGAGATTCCTCATTGGAAATTCCAAACTGAACAAAGAATGATTAACCAATGATTGTACTGAATTGTTGATTCTTAGAAATGTTTTATTTGTATATTTCTGCACCTATTTTTCAGATCAAAGTAGATGTTCCCTCTCAACCCCGATGACTGCACAAACTTCTGTTTGTGATCATCTCTCATCTGTAGTCACCTCCCATCACTTCATTGGCAGCCACATCACTAGGTCCCAACTCAACCACCAAGAACCCATATCATTCCTGTCTGGAGACAGATAGGTCAGGAGAGATGAAGAAGAAAAAGAGAGGAAGAAGAATATGTTAAAGCGTGTGGCGTCTCACTTCACAGGCTTTGCATTGAGGTGCTGAGGCGTGATCAGAACTTGGTCAGGTCCAGTTCCGGCTCAGTCTACAAGCAACCTCCCCCCACATCAACAACAGCATCAGCATCAGCATCAGCATCAAAACAGCAACAACACCTCTGTAAGCACTTGGGTCACAAAAGGAGATTGACGTCATGGCTGTAGCCTATGGCTAGGCATGTGAAGGACGGCAAGAACGGTCCAGTGTGCGGGAGCGTGCGGGTCAACCTGCAGGCTCAGCATAGATCCTTGTGTGAAAGAGGACATCCTCGCTTGTAGCTGGGCCTTGTGGATAGAGGGCTTCTCGTACTGATAATGATGATGAATAAGATGATGATGATGATTATGTCGATGCGTGGCAATCTCTGCCAGGCACGACACCCCTCTATCTGCAGCTAGTTTGGGCTTGGTGGTGTGACTGAAAACATTGACAGTAGTTTATGTAGTTGCATCGGGGAGAAAAAAATGTACAGGATTTTTGTTTGTCAATAAAAGTAGTCTGTACAATCTTTGGTATTATTTTGCTCAAATACAGCGAGTGTTCACTGTTCAGGAAGGATGGCACAACTATCTAGGGCTCTTATTAGCTCACTTTTACAAAGTAAATGTGAGCTTATGTCGTGGCGCTTCGTCCTTCTGTCCGTCCGTAAACTTGCACGAAAATGACTACTCCTCCTCCTAAACGAATCCAGATATCATTCTGAAATTGTAGTATGGTATACCCATGGACGGTGATTCCTCACAGAAAGGTAGACGTTTCAGTTTTGAGAATCCAAGATGGCAGCCATATTGAATTTTCAATTATTTCAATTCTCTAATTTGAACTTAATAGTGATAATATCTTGAATATGGAATATTTAAGATTGTCATGCAAGTTCTATATTTATGTGTCTCCAGATCTCTAAAACTGACCGATCATTACCAAACTTAGTATACCGTCTCTCCATATCATGTAGATGTGCCTTTTGGAGGTTATAGATTTTTGTCCCCCGCCGCAACGCGGAACGGGGGACATTGTATTCAGCGGCGTCCGTACGTACGTACGTCCGGATCCTTGTTAACGCGATATCTAAAGAACCGTTGCACCAAAAATCTTCAAATTTGGTCACAGCCTCACTTGGGGGATTACGCAGACACCAGTCACTTTTGGTGACCTTGACCTTATTTTCAAGGTCACAACGGCACTTTGACCACTATTGAAACACTTGTTAACGCAATAGCTCATGAACTGTTACACCCCAGGTTTTCAAATTTGGTCACACACTACCTTAGGAAATTAAGCAGACACCAGTCACTTTCGGTGACCTTGATCTTATTTTCAAGGTCACAACGGCACTTTGTTCACTCTTGAAACACTTGTTAACGCAATAGCTCATGAACTGCTGCACCTAATGTCTTCAAATTTAGTCACAGCCTACATTGGAGGATTACAAAGACACCAGTCACTTTAAGTGACCTTGACAATGTTTTGTCCACTTTTGAAACTCTTGTTTACACAATATCTCCTGAACCTTTTTACAAAATGTCTTCAAGTCACTTTGGGTGACCTAGGCCTTAATTTCTAGGTCACCACTTTGGCCACTTTGAAACTCTTTACTTGATATCTCAAACCACTGCACCAAATGTCTTCAAGTTTGGTTTGAGACAACATTGGGGATTTACGCAGACACCAGTCACTTTGGGTGACGTTGACCTTATTTTCAAGGTCACAACAGCACTTTGACCACTTTTGAAACGTGACAATTCTATCACCATATCCAAGCGGCGGGGGACATTGCCACATTAGTGGCAAACACTTGTTTTAAATATAATTTTTTCGTCTTTTTTCAAGGATTTCAGCATCAAAACATTAATGGTGCTTTATGATAATATTGTTTAGAGGTTTGGAGCATTTGAGGAACGGGTAAAAACACTTTCTAGTTTTCTGTGTTTCTGAAATAAATTAAGATAAAAGACAAACCTAATTAATTAATTTGTTTAAAATCTTAATGGCAACTACCGGTAGCTGCAAAAACCCAATCACATTAAACATGTTAAATTTTAAACAATGGTATCTCCCTTGTATTCCTTTAAATACCACACATAAGGGGTCAACCCGAGTTCAGATAAAGAGATTAATACCCAAGCAGAGATGTCGTATTGTTTTTACAACACGAGTGACTGTAAAATTATATTTTCCCGAGCGAGAGCGAGGGAAATGTCGTTTTACTGACACGAGTGTTGTAAAAACAATATGACATCTCGCGAGTGTGTTAATTTCTTTATTATCCATAATGTCAGAAAGCCAGAATTCCGAATATTAGAATTTTCAAAACATCGTCAAAACCAATCCGGTCAGCGCGTATTGATGTTAAAATATTTGTTGTGTAGCGCAAGTTTCAAACAGCAATACTCAAACGGAAATATTACTTTTTTGATGTTATCTATCAATTTAACTAGAATCACATATCAAGTAAAGTAGAATTTACATGCTTTATTGAAAATCATGTCTTAAGTTAGGCAGATGAAATGACACGTTTGCACTGATTCAACCGCTCGCCATGTCGTTGTACACGACTTTGCTAGTGCTGCCTGGAAGCACTCGGCCGCGCTAAAGCAAAAGGTCGGGTAGCTCGTAAAGTAGTCCCACATTCCGATGTCACGTGGTCTTAACTGACCAATGGAATTACCGCTAGGGTTTATTACACATGTGCATCATATGGTTTTTATGTCATGACTTATTTCACCACATATGGATAATAAATTCCTGTTGAGTCCACTAGGCTTTTTATCCCACCGGTATGTAACACCGTGGGATATAGTCATCACCCTGTCCGTTGGTCCGTCCGTAATCATTTAGTTTCCGGAGCAGAACTCAAAAACCGGTCCACATATCTTACTGAAACTTTACATGTGTATTGTCCACCTACTGAAGTGGTGCCTTTTGATATTTTCACATTTCTGAAAATTTTATTTTTTATTATTTCCATGGAAACAGCTCTTATTTGGACTCTGTTCATGAAAGGTTTCGTTTCATATATATTAGCTTATACTATTATGAACCTTGCTTGAAAAATTTACAATTATCTTTCAAAGGTTTACATCTTACGATCATGTGGAACCGGTGGGATATGTCATCTTCTGATGACTCTTGTCTAATATACCTGTAAGGCCCGATGGGCTTATGGCATGGCATGTTGTCCGGCATCCGTCCATCCGTAAACTTTGTGGAATATCGACTTCTTCTCCAGAACCATATGGCCTAGAAATCTGAAACTTTGTTTACAGACTCCTTGGCTAGTGAGGATTATAAATTGTAGCTTTCGTGGCCCCTAATAAAGGCCACAGGGGCAACACCCTAAATACTTAATTCCATCTTCTTCTCCAGAACCATAATGCCTAGATTTTGTGACCCTGTGACCCCTACTAAGGGGTAACCACATTGGCCACACCCTAAAGCAAAATCAAATGTAAAGCCTGATGATCTACATAGCCAATAGCCAATACCTTTAAGACCGCAAGAAAAGCACTTTCTAAGCTATGTTATGCCTTGAAATTTTGTTTGGAGATTTTGACCAAAAGTATTCTCTCTCCACAGAGGCAGATCCATTCTCTCCCCACAGAGGCAACTCCGTCATACCTGAATTAGCCTCTGTTCTATTAGGCTAATACACGGGATAGAAAGGTAGAAATCTGATTGGAGGCAATCGAAGTTAGTTGTGCAATCAGCGATGCCGTTTCAAAAGTGGTCATTCGCAAAAACCTCGGCCATCTCCGTGTTGTTCGTCAAAGCTTTCGTTGAAATTTAACATCCATGGGAGGCAATTCTTCATATTATAACCATCGCTTTTTACCTTCTCATTAGTTATTATTTGAGTGATCAGTAAAATAAAATCTATCATAAAACAAATAATAATTTACACAATTATAAAACAGTTTCTATCTAAAGAAAAACCCTATCCATACCTAATTTTCAAATTGTTTCCCTCTCACACTGTTAATGAAAAATAAACATAAAGACATAATAATTTCCATGTCGCTATACGACCGTCAAGAACTCTCCAAGTCATGGATATCTAAAAGGTGTTATCATTGGCTGCAAATAAGGGCGATATTTTCAGTTGCAACTTTTTGCCGGAACCCTACGATCTAGGCCTAATAGAAGAGGCTAATTCAGGTATGACTGAGTTGCCTCTGTGGGGAGAAAATGAGTCGGATCAAGTCATGTTGATTTAGCCTCTGTTCTATTACGCCGAGTTTGTGGGATAGAATGGGAGATGCCTGATTGGAGGCAATCAAAATTAGTTGTGCAATCAGCGACGCTGTTCTTAAATCATCATATTGGCAACTGAAACAAGGCAAAAACATTGTGATATGAACCACCCTTCCCATGCGAGAAGCCTTGCCATTTGATAAAGAAATTTAAATGTATTGTGATGTAAGTTTTTTCCGCCAGGGGAAACTGCCGGAACCCACGGATTTCGGCGCAATAGAACAGAGGCTAAATCAACATGACTTGATCTGCCTCTGTGGGGAGAGAATGGATCAAAAGTGGAGATAGGACAACCTGGTTCTCATGGGAGGAGTACTATGACAGAACAAAATAGATTTACTTTGTGTCCGATGAGAATAATATATAATTTGTTAAATTCCGGTCATCATTAATTACCATATTATGAACTAAAATGTTTTTCATCCTCCTATAATCGTTGACAATATGTAAAAAATTGTCACTCTACTGTATTAACAAATAGGTCAAATTGATTATGTATATGCAGTGTATGGATTACCAAATCTCGTTTATGTTTCATGATTCTTTTACGTGTTTGTAATTATATTGCGAACTTTTGTCCTATGTTGTTATATGCATACAAATTGATGTTCCCTATGAAAAGTGAACATTGATTGTTGACCTTCAAGGTCACCAGATGAAATCAAAAAGAGGGTTTTTAGATTTCCAAATACGTGAAATATGTTTACATCATATATTGTGACATGTTCAAATTCAAGATCAAATTTCAAGGTCAACCCTCATTCTCGTTTGTCACATATTTCTTAGGAAATGCAAAATTTACTGAGGTTTTGTAGAAGGTGAAACCGCAAACGCTAATCTAGTTGAAAATTGAAACGAATAGTAATTAAAGCAGTGGCAGTAGTCCACGTTGGAGTGGTGACTGAAGAAGATAATGGTAAAACGGTTGAAACGCCCCATATTGGCCCCCGACTTATTAATGTAGGGAGACTGATTTACTGGCATGATGACACACGATTCACTTGAGCTTGTACTGAAGTAAGACATTTTATTTCTTTAACAGACATTTTGTGTAGAAAGTATAAACACGAAACAACTGCTCACTTAAGTTCACATAAGTGCAAAATATGTTATTTCTGTAACCCTTTCAATCCATCAAACCAGAAATGACTTCGTGAACCATAACGTATTTGTTAACGTTTTCGAAGGAAGAAAGGGTTAAATAGGTTGTTTTCAGAAATGGCGAATAGATGTTAGAATTTATTCATCGCAATTTTTAAAATTTGTTTTTCGTTGTTAAATAAGCATGATTACAAAGTTTCTCTGTATTTCAGTGTATAAATTTCCTCTTTCTCTCCCCCCAGAACGTTGCTCTGCTCACGAAAAGTGCTGTGAAGAAACATGTACGTCGTCGACGCGAACACTGAAGAAACTCGTTTATGTCTTTGATTCATCATTCTTAAACTGAATAAAATATAGTTTAGATTCTATTCCTTTTTGTTGTATACTTGTTCATTGTTGATAGGATAGACTTAGCTTACCCCGGCCCGAAAAAAATATTTCTTTATTTGCTATAAAATACACCCGATCTTCTATTTCTGCACTTTAATTCTTTTGTCTAGCTCCCTTGTGTGATATGTTTTTAGAAATATTTGCTTGTGAGTTTTCTTTTCACTAACAGACATCGATTATTCATTAATGACCAGCGTCTATTAAGACAACTATTGTATTTGCAACCTTATAGTATTGTTTTCTACTTTAAGGGAAATTTGGATACATGTGGAAGACTTGGGACAACTAGTATTTAGATCACGTTGTGGGGACGTTTTTTCGACTCCACAAAAGGGACGTTCTTGGGACGTTTGAAAAATAACGTTTTGAAAACGTTTGAACTTTAACGTTGTCGGGACGTTTTTGTTAGGTCGTGTGAATGTCATAAATTACGTTGTGGGGACGCGTTTTCGACTTCACACGAGGGACGTTTTAGGGACGTTCATTGGTGACGTAAACTTAACGTTGGGACAACGTCCTAAAAATGTAATTTTGTTAGCTGGGTATTATGCTGAATGGAGCCAAAATATATACCGTATTTCCTCTTATAAGCGCCGGGTCTCCAATAAGCGCCGGGCCTCTAATAAGCGCCGGTGTAGGAGCCCCAAAACACTCCCCCGCCCCAAAACACTCTAGAGTGTTCTGGGGCTAGGCTCAAAACACTCTAGAGTGTTTTGGGGCTAGCCCCAGAACGCTCCCCTCAGTCCCAAAACGCTCCCCCTTGCAGCCCCAAAACACTCCCCAGTCCCAAAACACTCCCCCTGATTAATTAAAAGCGTCGTTGAATGAATTCCTAGGTGTATGTATAGTAGCATTGAAGTCATTCGAATCAACAGTAAACACATCGACCATCCTGATGTTTTTGTTGTGAAGGATATAACAAAATTAACATTGTGCAAGGCATGGCATGAGAATGAAAAAGATGAGACTTCATTTTATCATATGTATGTCCAAGAAAAAACTTTGTTTATCTATATATGTTTTTCATTTGTTGTAGATTATTGTAACATTAGTTAAAAAATTCATTCAATTTCAACGTTTTTGCAGATCTTACTATTTTGGTATTTATTATATTACAACTGTAACACCAATTTTGTATTACCTTGCTTTGAATATTGCAACCTTTAATAACTAATTCTTGAAAAGCAATTAACACATACGGATAGTTTGAACGTTCAATATGGAAAAGAGTTGTACTAACAGGTCCTCAATGCTGAAAAATGTGTCCAGATAAGAGACTACAATGTTTAACATCACAAAGATAGAAAAAATGTTATGATTTTGGTTGGAGTTGCTTTGACAATATCATTTTTATTTGCATAAATGTAAATATAAGTATTATAGATTGACATATATATTTTAAACATGTTTGAATTATGAGTGTTTTGATAAGTTACAGATACAGATCTGATGTGTTGTCTGATAGTGCATGATGACTATATGTTTGTAGTGTATGAATAGGGAAATTAGGTATGTTGCTTATAGTGTATGACACAACACTGTGTATGACTAACTAATAAAGTTAAACCCTATGTGTCAAATTACGAAAATGGTAAGTAAAATCAAAATGAATGTCTTAGTTTATAGGTAGTGGTTGGCGAACACCAAGCCCGACTTCCAGAAGCAGCCGGCCATGATGTCCGCCACTGACAAATTGCTATGAAGGGCCATTGTCGCCGAGATGGCCCGAATTTCATGCGGGTTGGTCCGCGCCGGTGCCGGTAATCCTGCCGCCTTGTAGGCGTCTATTACCGCCGACCTGAGGTAGACCCCCAACTGCCTCTTGTCAATCTCCTTTGAACTCGTTTGGGAATGGGGCAGAAAGAGTCTGCGCCTCCCTTGCCTCAATGTCCGCGTCTTCTCCACGTAGATGCGTAGAGCGCGCACTGGACAGAGGAGACGTTCCTGCTCGTCCGTCGGCTCGATGGACGGGGAGATTGATGGCAGTGTGAAGGTCCTCCCGCGTTCGTCAGCGCCTTGGTTCTTGCACAGGAAGTCTGGCGCCAGACCCAAGGTCGCTGACCCCCCATCTCTCACCTCAAACCTGAGCAAATCAGCTTGCAACGCGTGCAGTTCTGATACCCTGGCCGCTGACCCCATTGCAACCAAAAAGCAAGTCTTGATGGTGAGACGCAGCAGCGTCGTGTCCGTCAGCGGCTCATAGTGCTCAGATTTGAGGTGATTTAACACTATCGCCAGATCCCACTCTGGTGGTCTTAGCTTGTGGCGGCCATCCACGTTCCTGTATGTCCTAATGAGTTCCTTTAGAATGGAAATGTCCAGACCGGGGTCCTTCTTCCGAAGGATGGACATTATGGCTGCGAGGTTCGTGTTGATGGAGGAGGCTTTGAGCCCCCTCGCTGTGCGCAGGTGGACCAGGTACTCAGCGACCTGAGGTACCGTCACTGCCTGCACATCAAATCCTTTCCCCTCGCAAAATGCCATAAAGGAAGCCCATTGGAAATCATACAGCTTGCGCGTGGATGACCGCTGTGAGGTTGCCACTGTGTTGGCTACCGCCTCTGAAAACCCCGCGCTCCTCAACCCATCTTGGAGACAATCCAAACGTGCAGATGGAGGACCTGGGGGTTCTCGTGCACTCGTTTGCTCGGGTTGCTCCTGAGAAGGTCCCACCTGAGCGGTAGGGGGACCGGCTCCTGAGCGCAGAGCCTTCTGAGGGGCACAGACCATGGTCTCGCTGGCCACTTCGGCGCAACCAGGAGGAGTTTCAGGACCTTGGTCTCCCGGACTTTGGCCACTACCTGTGTCAGGATGGCAGGGGGGGGAAAAGCGTAAGCGTCCATCCCCTCCCACCCTAACGAGAGAGCGTCTAATCCCCATGCAAGGGGGTCGGGTACCGGCGACACGTATACCGGCAACTGGTGATTGAGCCGTGTCGCAAAGAGGTCGACATGCGGCCTCCCGAACTGGAGACAAATCGCCTCGAACACTCGAGGGTGCAACATCCACTCCGTGGATGGAGGTTTGTCCGGGCGAGAGAGAGCGTCTGCTAGGACGTTCTTTGCTCCCGGGATGTGCACCGCTCTGATTGAGATATTGAGGTTGTCCACCAGGCGAAATAGCTCTATCACCAGTTGTAACAGCGATCCCGCCTTGGTCGATCCCTGCTTGTTGATCGACAGTCGGCTGTCGGCAGGCGCGGAGACTCCCAGAAGTCATCGCTTCTTGGGAGTGTCACCAAACGCGCGACCTTTGCCACGCTGCTTCTTGGGGGTCCTTTTGGGAGAGGGGCCGGCATTGATGCGGGAGGCACTTAGCATGATCTGTGCGATGTTGCCTGCTGCAGAGCCAAACCCGCGGTATAGTGCCTTGGCACCTTCCTCCATCCCCGCCTCCTTGGCGAAGGCGGCCATGGCTTGGCAGGAGTGGGCAAGGGAGTTCGCCATGCACAAGATGCTCCTGGCCTCCCTATCAAGGTGTGATAGGTGGCCGTCCGAGATGGAGTGAGCAACTCCTGGGGGTGCCACACGCCTTATGTCATTGTCCAAGGCGGGGGGAGAGAGGGAGATCGGAGGAGAAGCGACCGGGAGCCCCGCCCTCTGGCGATCTGAGATCACCAGCGGCGGGAGAAGACGGCCCGGTGCTGCCGACGCCACGTGTGCGTCGTGGTCTTTGCCTGCCGCCAGGAGGAGACGGTGAGGCGGGAACAACACGCTCCTGGGGTTCACCACCTCCTCCTCCTGGCAAAAGGTCTCGAGGCGAGCCTGCTTGGACTGGGAGCATTCCCCGTCCACTTCTCGCAACTTCACCCCACACCAGTCGGCGATGGCCGCCATCCTCTCGCCTTGATCAGGTGCCTCCTCCTCCTGGAAGCCGCCAGCAGAGGACAACGGAGGAGCACGCGGGGGGAGATCCCCCACGGCTCTGTCCCCTAGCTGAGAACCAGGAGGGCACTGACGTGTCGGGGGGCGAGGCGACCGGCGACACAACTGTCACGCGCCGAGTCGACCTGGTGGTGGGTGCCACAGGAGGTGTCAAGGGAACCTCCGTCCTGCCCTTGTCCATGTCCTGAGTTCCGACGAACTCCTTCAGCATGGACCTGACGGACGAGAGGATAGCGCTTGTGTTGCTCCCGCGTGAGTCCCTCGCACTCGACGCAACGATTCTCCTCCGGGCATGTGTTCCTGCAGAGGCGGCAGACCACGTGGGGGTCATAGCTCGCCGATTTGCGAGATCCGCACCGCCCGCAGAAGCCCGCGTACGGAGACGCCGAGTCGCAGGGGACCAAAGCCATCCAGGAGTGAGACAGCCTGAGGCTGGTGAAAGGTCAAGAGAACAAGGAGAGAGCGCCTGGTGCGCCTCGATCCCGTCCGCTATTACCGTGGACACGGAGAGAACGCCTAGGCGTCTCGATCCGGTCCGTCCAAGTGAGAGAGGAGAACGCTAGGAGCGTCTCGTCTCTAAAGTCCAACCAGTGCGTGAACGCACTGATCAATCGGCGCCTGAGGCGTCAGGCGCCTGTCCAAGCGCAAGCGCACGAGTCCGCTTGCTTCCTGAGTCCCGAGCGTCAGGCGCTACCCGGCGGCACGTGTCAGTCGTCTCTCTACTCAGGCGCTACCCATGGCGGGAAGCTCCCCTGAGTTAAGAGCGAGAGGCACGCAAGCGAGGCAGCACCCAAGCGCTCAAGCGCACAAGCGCACAACCGCACAAGCGCACAAGCGCGCAGCGTCCAAGCGCACCAGCGCACGAGCGTCCTAACTCACAGCGCGTGAGCGTCCAGGCGGCCAGGCGCCTAAGCGCGAAGGCGACCAGGCGCACAACCCAGCGAGACGCTTGCCCGAAGCAAGCGCTAGGAAGCGCCCGACCCCGCGAGAAGCAGGCGGCGCCGGCCTAGACGAGAGAGGGAGAGAGAGAGAGACGGCCCGACCCACGGCCCGCACTAGCTGCACGTGCTGCACGACCGAAATCGACACCACGTGCACACCTCGCTCTAAGTTGACACAGCCGCTGTGTCAACAGAACACTTCTCGAATACACAGTATTCAGACTCAAGGAATGAATACCCCGTAGGAGAAGTAGACAGACAAAGAAAAGAAAGACTGAGAGAGAAAGGAGTCAATAACAACCAAACACGTTAAATAGCTCAAACAACACAATCGGGGAGCGAGACAAAACACGTCTGAACTCAACCGACTCTGTAATGTGAATGAATCTAATTGGATGACAGGTCACGCCACCTAGTGGACTAGTGACGGGCAGATAACTCCGATTGTTCTGGGTAATGATGTTTCATTACATCTGTGGGAATGAGTCGATTACTTACATGTTATATGGCTAACAGGCTAAGGTCACTTGTCGGAGGTTAGTAACTAAATAATACTATATATATGCCTGAAAGTAATTGGCAGAGGAAAGTATATTTGTTTTTTTAGTGTATAATCTAGTAAAGTAAATACAATATATGTATCTTATAGTGTTAACAAGATTATACTATATATGCTAGATAGTATATGATAAAGGAGTATTATTATACATCATGTGTCTGACAGTGTAAGGCAAAATAAAAAAAATAAAATGTAAGTAACATTAACATAACCTCATTACATGCGAATGCTATATGTGTTAACGTGAATGAAAATTTGATTGTTTAAAGGGGCAGTAGCACGTTTTTTGATAATTTTGTTTGTTAAAGTTTTCACTGATAATAGTAAGTTAATGCTATATGAACTATCTTGACAGCGTCAAAAATGTTATTACACAAGCCAATCATCCATAGTCAGAGGACAAAGTATGAAGTTTCACATATAATCCATTGGCTGTCATTTTTTAATTCATTTTGTGTAAGAAAAGGAACCACATGTCTAAACTGCACGTTATCTATTTGAATTATTACTGCTCCATTTAGTTTAAATACACTGTCTTTCAATTGGAACCATTTATTTCAATTTTCCTGACATGACCTTATATAATATTCCCCCTATAAACGTACTATACTGCCCCTTTAAACCCTAGAAATTCAATATAATATAGACATGGTATGGAAATCAGTTTATGCGATGCTAACGTCTAACAAAGAATAATACAAAAACATGTACATTAATTATGTATGACGAAACAATAGTGAATAAACAATATAATGTTTGAGAGTTCATATTAAAGAAAAATAGATACGTTAAGTTTGATATGTGTTTTTATAAAAGGTTTTGGCAAAAGAAAGCAAATACATGTACTTAACGTATATTGTGTATGATAATGACAAGTTATAAACCCTATGTGTTCGGTAGAGTATGACAAAGGAAAGTAAATATATTACCTATGTGTCTGTGAAATTGTATGAAAGTGTACAGTATATGTATAGGCCAAACTCATTCTCTTCGTAAGTTTGTATTATCTGACTCTGTCTTCAATAGAAAATGTCATAACATGCGTGCGAGGTATGGATATGCTAAATATCAGTAAAATTAATTACTACAATCTGAAGCAGCAAAAATTGATATTTTGAAACTTGGTGGAAAATATTAACTGAACGCAGGAGAAAGCGAAAGCTTTGTTTATTCTAAAAAATACGAAATAATATGTCGCCATCATACCTTAAAGATATTTTACCTTTTTTTTTTAAAAATCATCTGTCTAATTAAAATGGATTTTTATACCTTTGGCTTGATTAATTTTTTTCCATTCACAACAAAACTCTGGAACGAACTTCCTTTGGAATTTACAAAAAGTATGCTAATCAATTCTTTCAAATCCAGTAGCAACCATAATGGTCATACTACTAAATATATACAGTATTCATGCAAAGCTACGTTACATGTGTAGTCCCTTTAATTTTGATCGCTTTCGTGTAGGTATTTTGCTCAAGTGGAAATAATTGTGAAAATTCGTATCATTACTTATTGTTTTACTGTGTGAACAAGAAAGGCGAACATAGTATATGTATCTGATACTGTATAATAAAAGAAGGTGAACATAGTGTATGTATCTGATATTGTGTGAACAAGAAAGGTGAACATAGTATATGTATCTGATACTGTGTAATAAAGGAAGGTAAACATAGTATATGTATCTGATGGTGTGTGATGAAGAAAGGTGAACATAGTTTATGTAATTGATACTGTGTGGTGAAGGAAGGTGAACATATTATATGTATCTGATAGTGTGTAAACAAGGAAGGTGAACATAGTATATATATCTGATACTGTGTAATAAAGGAAGGTGAACATAGTTTATGTATCTGATAGTGGTGGGTGAAGGAAGGCGAACATAGTATATGTATCTGATACTGTGTAATAAAGGAAGTTGAACATATTATATGCATCTGATACTGTGTAATAAAGGAAGGTGAACATAGTGTATGTAATTGATAGTGTGTAATTAAGGAAGGTGAACATAGTATATATATCTGACACTGTGTAATAAACGAAGGTGAACATAGTTTATGTAATTGATAGTGTGTAATTAAGGAAGGTGAACATAGTTTATGTATCTGATAGTGAGTGGTGAAGGAAGGTGAACATAGTTTATGTTTCTGATAGTGTTGGGTGAAGGAAGGTGAACATAGTATATGTATCTGATAGTTTGGGGTTACAGGAAGGTGAACATAGTATATGTTTCTGATAGTGTGTGAACAAGGAAGGTGAACATAGTATATGTATCTGATAGTGTTGGGTTAAGAAAGGTGAACATATATGTATCTGACAGTGTGTGATGAAGGAAGGTGAACATAGTATATGTATCTGATATTGTGTGGTGAAGGAAGGTAAACATAGTATATATATCTGATAGTGTGTGATAAAGGAAAGTGAACATATTATATGTATCTGATTGTGTGCAATAAAGGAAGGTGAACATAGTTTATGGATCTGATAGTGTGGGGTTAAGGAAGGTGAACATAGTATATGCATCTGATACTGTGTAATAAAGGAAGGTGAACATAGTATATGTATCTGATAGTGTGTAAACAAGGAAGGTGAACATAGTATATATATCTGATAGTGTGTAATAAAGGAAGGTGAACATAGTTTATGTATCTGATAGTGTTGGGTGAAGGAAGGTGAACATAGTATATGCATCTGATACTGTGTAATAAAGGAAGGTGAACATAGTATATGTATCTGATACTGTGTAATAAACGAAGGTGAACATAGTTTATGTATCTGATACTGTGTATTAAAGGAAGGTGAACATAGTATATGTATCTGATACTGTGAAATAAACGAAGGTGAACATAGTTTATGTAATTGATAGTGTGTAATATAGGAAGGTGAACATAGTTTATGTATCTGATAGTGTGTGTTGAAGGAAGGTGAACATAGTTTATGTTTCTGATAGTGTTGGGTGAAGGAAGGTGAACATAGTTTATGTATCTGATAGTGTGTGAACAAGGAAGGTGAACATAGTATATGTATCTGATATGTGTAATAAAGGAAGGTGAGCATAGTATATGTATCTGATAGTGTGTGAACAAGGAAGGTGTACATAGTTTATGTATCTGATAGTGTGGGGTGAATGAAGGTGAACATAGTATATATATCTGATAGTGTGTGATGAAGGAAGGTGACATAGTATATGTATCTGATAGTGTGCAATAAAGGAAGGTGAACATAGTTTATGGAACTGATAGTGTGGGGTGAAGGAAGGTGAACATAGTATATATATCTGATACTGTGTGAACAAGGAAGGCGAACATAGTATATATATCTGATACTGTATAATAAAGGAAGGTGAACATAGTATATATATATGATACTGTGTAAAAAACGAAGGTGAACATAGTTTATGTATCTGATAGTGTGGGGTGAAGGAAGGTGAACATATTTAATGTATCTGATAGTGTGGGGTGAAGGAAGGTGAACCTAGTTTATGGATCTGATAGTGTGGGGTGAAGGAAGGTGAACATATTAAATGTATCTAATGGTGTGTGATGAAGGAAGGGGAACATAGTGTATGTATCTGATATTGTGTGAACAAGAAAGGTGAACATAGTATATGTATCTGATACTGTATAATAAAGGAAGGTGAACATAGTGTATGTATCTGATATTGTGTAATAAAGGAAGATGAACATAGTTTATGTATCTGATACTGTGTAATAAAGGAAGGTGAACATAGTATCTGTATCTGATACTGTGTAAAAACGAAGGTGAACATAGTTTATGTATCTGATAGTGTGGGGTGAAGGAAGGTGAACATATTAAATGTATCTAATGGTGTGTGATGAAGGAAGGTGAATATAGTATATGTATCTGATACTGTGTGAACAAGAAAGGCGAACATAGTATATGTATCTGATACTGTATAATAAAAGAAGGTGAACATAGTGTATGTATCTGATATTGTGTGAACAAGAAAGGTGAACATAGTATATGTATCTGATACTGTGTAGTAAACGAAGGTGAACATAGTTTATGTATCTGATACTGTGTATTAAAGGAAGGTGAACATAGTATATGTATCTGATACTGTGAAATAAACGAAGGTGAACATAGTTTATGTAATTGATAGTGTGTAATATAGGAAGGTGAACATAGTTTATGTATCTGATAGTGTGTGTTGAAGGAAGGTGAACATAGTTTATGTTTCTGATAGTGTTGGGTGAAGGAAGGTGAACATAGTTTATGTATCTGATAGTGTGTGAACAAGGAAGGTGAACATAGTATATGTATCTGATATGTGTAATAAAGGAAGGTGAGCATAGTATATGTATCTGATAGTGTGTGAACAAGGAAGGTGTACATAGTTTATGTATCTGATAGTGTGGGGTGAATGAAGGTGAACATAGTATATATATATCTGATAGTTTGTGATGAAGGAAGGTGAACATAGTATATGTATCTGATAGTGTGCAATAAAGGAAGGTGAACATAGTTTATGGAACTGATAGTGTGGGGCGAAGGAAGGTGAACATATTAAATGTATCTAATGGTGTGTGATGAAGGAAGGTGAATATAGTATATGTATCTGATACTGTGTGAACAAGAAAGGCGAACATAGTATATGTATCTGATACTGTATAATAAAAGAAGGTGAACATAGTGTATGTATCTGATATTGTGTGAACAAGAAAGGTGAACATAGTATATGTATCTGATACTGTGTAATAAACGAAGGTGAACATAGTTTATGTATCTGATACTGTGTTTTAAAGGAAGGTGAACATAGTATATGTATCTGATACTGTGAAATAAACGAAGGTGAACATAGTTTATGTAATTGATAGTGTGTAATATAGGAAGGTGAACATAGTTTATGTATCTGATAGTGTGTGTTGAAGGAAGGTGAACATAGTTTATGTTTCTGATAGTGTTGGGTGAAGGAAGGTGAACATAGTTTATGTATCTGATAGTGTGTGAACAAGGAAGGTGAACATAGTATATGTATCTGATATGTGTAATAAAGGAAGGTGAGCATAGTATATGTATCTGATAGTGTGTGAACAAGGAAGGTGTACATAGTTTATGTATCTGATAGTGTGGGGTGAATGAATAGTCCGGTCAAATTAGGTTTCAACCCACCACAAATTGCAACAGAAATGATTTCAATTGTTTTGAATAGTACAAACCCTCCCTTATAACATATAAAAAGTTTAGGATGATATATGTGGTGGAACATTTTGAAAAATTGAGATAAAAATAATGAATTCGCAAGTTTTTAAGGCAAATTTAAAAAAAAAAAGGTTTTTTTTTGTTGCTGTTATAAACAAAGACATTTTTACATCAAAAGAAAGCTTACATCACAAGCTTTTCAAAAATATATCTGTTTCTTGTATACAATAATATTTGACCGTGTGGTGTAATTTTTTGGTAAAAATCAAGATTATTGATTTTCACAAATTTTTTTTTTTGAATTCCATCAATCTCAAATACAGGTAATAGTTTAACATAAAACTTAACAAGGTTATTTGAACACATTATAAATGAAATGTAAGTTACTTATTTCAAAATCATAAAAATATATGGAGTTGTCAAATAAAGTCATGTAATATTGTATTCACTATGATAAGTTGTTTGTCAAATACTATCACGGCGGCCATTTTTACTATTGAGATGTGTAAACAGAGGTCATTACCAGTGCAGATTTTTTATAAAAATCATCCACTTCCATGATGATATGGTAAGTACAACATCACTTATTTGTTTTCAAAGTGCTCCTGTAACAAAATATTACGATATTTGTGTGAAATGAACGATAAAGGTGACTAAATCCATCCGTGAAGTTCAACAGATTGAAAAGCCCTCCACTTGAACTTTTTGTTTGAGATACTACTTTCCAAATTACTTATTTCATAGAAATGGTGAGAAAAAGACCTCTGTTGAATTTTACATAACAATTGCTCTAAATCAAATAGTATTTTAAGAAGTCTTTTGTAAAGTTTTATTTCAGATGATAAATGAATTGAATGTAAGTTATGATGTTTTCCATGTGACTATTTTTATAAGTTTGATCTAAAAGCGTGTAAAATTTCATCCAAAACATAAAGCTGTCAATATGATTTTCTGATGTAATAATGACATTTTCTATTAAATTAGGTGAGATAAGTTTGAATTATGTCAGGTTTATGTTTTTCCCTACTAATGTAAAAAAATGTATTTGATGAATAAGATTCTCTTTCAGTATGATGTTTAAGAATATAACCTTTTACGTATTTTTTTTTTACAGATTTACAAAAAACATGGAAAAGTGTGTTATTTGCAACCAATCGTTGGAGAATATCACAGAAGCAGTATGTCTGAGAAGCAAAGGTGCAGAGGGTATCAACAGTGCAAGTACCATTCGGGGTGATGAACTGAAAGTTGAACCAGGTCAATTTGTCCATAAATCATGCAGATGCCAATACATAAATCCCAACAAAATCTCAAGTGCGACAAAGATCAAAGTTGGAGGACATCAAGAAGCATCCCTTTGTACACGCTCACACGAACGTGCTTTCTCCTTTAAATCTGACTGCTTGTTCTGTGGATCACCTGCAAAGTATTCCAGTAAGAAGAGAGGCCATGATGTATATCCAGTAAGAACTGAAGACTTTCAAGTTAAAATCAGAGATATATGCAGCAAGAGAAACGACATTTGGTCTGAGAAGGTTTTAGCTAGAATTGAATATGTTCAAGATCTACATGCAGCGGATGCTGTATATCATCAGACATGCAGTGTAAATTTTAGGACAAACAAAAGCATTCCTCAAAATTTTACTCAAGGCAGTGGAGACAACAAAAGGTTAAAACCGGGACGACAGGATGACGTACACAAAAGAGATGCATTCTTGAAAGTCTTAGGGTATTTAGAGGATATGGAAGAAGATCAGGTTGTTACTATGCAAGACCTAATTAAACAGATGTCTCACCATCTCACTGATGCAGAAAGTGTTTACAGTTTCACATACATGAAACAGCAACTTCTTGATTACTATGGAGACAATATCATCATCTCAGAAATAAAAGGCAAAGCAAACATTATCACTCTGAAACGAACAGCATCTCACATTCTACATGGTTACTACCAAAATCCACGAAACAGTGATCCAGAGGAAGAGAAAGTGCGATTATTAGATGCTGCATCAAAACTCATCAAAAGTGACATAAGGTCAGTAGATGTTTCAACTGCCTCCTATCCTTCATATGAAGAGTTGTCTGACATATCTGGAAACCTCAACCTTGTACCGAAGTCACTTGTTCAGATCTTAAGAGCATTAATCCCTGGCAAGGACAAGGATCTGAAGATAGCTTCTATTGGACAGGTTATAATGCAAGCTGCTCGGCCAAGATCATTAAAACCGCCAATACCCCTCGGACTGTCTATTCAACTACACCATCACTTTGCCTCAAGGTACCTCATTGACACCCTCTCCAGTCATGGGTTTTGCAGCTCCTACTCAGAGGTAAAGAAGTTTGAATACAGTGCTGCATATTCACAGGGGATAGATATTCCTGAGGTGACGCCTGACAACTCCCTGCAGTTTGTTGCTGACAATGTGGACCACAACACAAGAACTTTGGATGGATTTAACTCTTTTCATGGAATGGGAATAATAGCAACTATAACACCAGCAACCAGATATATGCGCCCTATTCCAAGGGGAGACATCACACCTGAAGCTTTGACGAAACTTGGAAAGATCAACCTGAAATTCTACAAACCACCACTTACACCACCTGCAAACCTGAAATATGAACAGCTACAGGATTTTATCGCAAGTGACGACACAGAGTCAATTGATTTTCTTTGGAAATCTGTCCGGCTCTTGAAACCATCTCGACCAGGCTGGTCAGGTGTAATGCAAACTGTTCAAAAGGGTTCATACCCTGGAACATCATCAGTTGTATTTCTACCAATGATCGATTTGAATCCGAGTGACTCAACCTGTATCTTTTCCACTCTGACATTTGTGAGTGAACAGTCAAGTAGATATGGAAAAATTCCTATTCTTACATTTGATCAGCCACTTTGGTGGAAAGCAATGATGATTGTCAGCAAAGAACCATCTTCCAGCAATTTGCATAGCATCATTCTTCGGCTTGGTGGGTTGCATACTGAAATGAGCTTCCTTGGCTGTATTGGTCATCTGATGGCAGGATCTGGTCTTCATGAGCTACTTGAAGTTGTTTATGCAGAGAAGGCAGTTGGACACATTCTGACAGGCAAAGCTATTGCAAGATCAATAAGGGCCCATTTGCTAGTTGATGCAAGTCTGAGTTCACTCCTACTAGCGAAAGCTTATGACATCCAACTTCATTGTGAGTCTACAAAACAGTCAACTGATTCTGACACAACTCTTGAAGAAGAAGCCATTGGGCATACAGACGATAGAGATCTTCACAATGTCACCGTTCTCTTTGATGAACTGTTATCAGATTCAACAACTCAAGATGAAGTGAATTCCTCAGAAGCATTACAGAATGTCAGGAACAGACTTGATGAGCTCAAAATATCAATGGAGAAATCGAGAACAGCAAAGTTGTGGTTCCAATATATGGAAATGGTCAATATCTTGCGTAGCTTTATCCGTGGAGAGCGCACAGGAAATTGGAAGTTACACCTTAAATCAATGTTCAAGATGCTTCCATATTTTGCTGCATCAGGACACAATCACTACACCAAATCTGTAAGGCTCTACCTACAAATGATGGACAAGCTTGAGGACAAACAGCCAGAGGTATATGACATGTTTCAAAGAGGACTCCATGTTGTTCGTCGTTCTGACAGGTATTGGGCTGGACTTTCAACAGACCTTGTTATAGAACAAGTCCTTATGAGAAGTATGAAGACGGTTGGTGGACTCACAAGGGGAACTGGAATGGACGAAACTCAACGTCTTGTGTGGTTGTTGTCTATGCCTGCTCGGGCTGAAATCACCAATGCTATGCAGGAAATGTCCAAAGTGGAAACAAGGAGCAGCGAGCAACACATTGATCTCACAAAGGCTAGGGTTGAAAGAGATTCAAAAGATGAGAGGAAGATAATCAACTTTCTGATGGAAAGAGATCCCTTTGAGGATGACTCTTCTCTCAGGAATATCGCAAATGGAATGACAGCTCATCCTTTTGTAAATGCTGAAGATGCTGAAAACATTGGATGGAAAATAGTGAATGCCATGACAGATGCAGATGTATCAGAGTTCTCCTTCAAGAAGTCCAATCAAGCAATCACCATGAATTTCACGGGACATGCCAAGGCGGAGGACACTGTCATTGTTGATCCAATGCTTCTTTTCCAAAGGCTTGTGACTGTTGCATGGGACACCTCTGACAAGTTGAACTGTATGTTCAAATTTGAACTGTGTACATATCCACCATCAATGTTTGACTCTGATGTGCTTTTGAAACAAGCTAACAAACCTGTGCTGGCAAACACCATATGGGACCTGATGGACAAAAGTGACCACAAAGCTAGTGTACCAGATGATGTACACCATGTCATTGATGGCGGTTCCTTGATTCAACGTCTGCCATGGCCAAGAGGAGTCACATATGGCTACTTGTGTGACATGTACTGCCAGTATATCAAAACTCACTACAGTACTGCGACTGTAGTTTTTGATGGTTACAAGGAACAACTTTCAACAAAGGACATTGCACATTTGAGGCGAACTGGAGGCGTAACTTCAGCAACAGTCAGGTTTGAAGGAAACATGGTTCTCTATACAAAGAAGGAATCATTCTTGTCCAATAAAGCAAACAAACAACGGTTCATCAACTTGCTCAGTGACCAGCTGCTGAAAGAAGGAGTCAAGACCCTGCAGGCAAGAGAGGACGCTGATCTACTCATTACGCAGACCGCTGTGTCTGAAGCAGCCAGTGCACCAACTGTAGTGGTGGGAGAGGACACAGACCTATTGGTTCTTCTCTGCTACCATGCCAATCTAGATTCGTTTGACATTTTCCTAAGATCAGATGTCACCAGAAATTCAAAAAAGGAATCAAAGACATGGGACATCATCAAAACAAAGAACACACTTGGCAAAGATACATGCACCGATCTGTTGTTTCTTCATGCAATAGCAGGCTGTGATACCACCTCAAGGCTTCATGGCATAGGAAAGGCTGTTCCCCTAAAGAAGTACAAGCTCAACCCAGACTTCAGAACAAATGCAAGAACTTTTCATCATGCCGTCATAGATGTATCTCATGATGAAATTGCTGCAGCGGGAGAAAAGGCATTGCTTTGTCTTTATAGTGGTGAGACTGGAGAAGATCTAAACCAGGTACGATACAGGCGTTTCAGGGAAAAGGTGGCTACCAGCATCAGTCATGTGCATCCACAGAGTCTTCCACCAACATCAGCAGCAGCAAAACAGCATAGTCTACGAGTGTATTTGCAAGTCCAACAGTGGAAAGGGGTTGAAGAATTGAAACCGGAAGATTGGGGTTGGAAAATATTGAACAATAAATTATTTCCTCAACTTACAGATCTTCCACCTGCCCCAAAGGATCTCTTACAAGTAATTTACTGTAACTGTAAAACTACAATGTGTAGCTCAATGAGATGTTCCTGTAGACGCCATGATCTCAAATGTACATCCATGTGTGGGGACTGTCGTGGTGTCTCATGTCTGAACTGCACTGAGGTACTTGAAGAGTAAAACATTGACATGAATATACACTGTAGTTGTTCTGAGAACCAAACTCTGATGTTTTTCTAAAACTTGTTACTGACCAAAAGGATTGGTTCCTATTGGATTTGATTCTTGACTTTTCGCTTAAGTGGACATTGTAGCTAACACTACAGCATTGGACAAGGACATTATTTCTACAGGTAATATCTTCATCTCCCAGCGTCATTATGAACTATCATACAATCTAATTCTTAAATACAACCTTTAAGTGTATCATGTAGAATTATATCAGAATATGACTTCAATCTTATATTTGAATGATTTTTTTACCAAAGCAATGACCTTTTCAAAAATATATAAATCATTTGATTTGACCCCTCAATTCAAATTTGTGTAATAAACAATTCATATTTGTATTCATCACATGTCCAGTATTGAGTTGAACTTTTATCCCAGCTTCTCAACTTTTGACTTATTTATGTAAAGGTGTTCACTAAACGGGAAATCAACTTTTTTATAAGTATCTTTTATAAGACAGTAGTTCCATTATTTGCATTATTGCAGATGTAAAGCTGTGACAGTAAGCTTTAATTTAAGTGGTCACACAATGAGATTTGATTGAAATCAAAAATTTTGATATTTTATATTTTTTCGCAAATATCAGTTCCGTTGTCATAAACTTTAACCTCATTTTTCAAAATGTTCCCCAACTCCGATTTTCCTAAACTTTTTATGTGTAATAGAGGACTACTTAATGAGTAAAATAACATCAAAACCATTTCTGTTGCAATTTGTGGTGGGTTGGGCTGTTTTTCACACTAATTTGACCGGACTAGAAGGTGAACATAGTATATATATATCTGATAGTGTGTGATGAAGGAAGGTGAACATAGTATATGTATCTGATAGTGTGCAATAAAGGAAGGTGAACATAGTTTATGGAACTGATAGTGTGGGGTGAAGGAAGGTGAACATAGTATATATATCTGATACTGTGTGAACAAGGAAGGCGAACATAGTATATGTATCTGATACCGTATAATAAAGGAAGGTGAATTTAGTATATGTATCTGATAGTCTGCAATAAAGGAAGCTGACCATAGTTTATGGAACTGATAGTGTGGGGTGAAGGAAGGTGAACATAGTATATATATCTGATACTGTGTGAACAAGGAAGGCGAACATAGTATATATATCTGATACTGTATAATAAAGGAAGGTGAACATAGTATATATATATGATACTGTGTAAAAAACGAAGGTGAACATAGTTTATGTATCTGATAGTGTGGGGTGAAGGAAGGTGAACCTAGTTTATGGATCTGATAGTGTGGGGTGAAGGAAGGTGAACATATTAAATGTATCTAATGGTGTGTGATGAAGGAAGGTGAACATAGTGTATGTATCTGATATTGTGTGAACAAGAAAGGTGAACATAGTATATGTATCTGATACTGTATAATAAAGGAAGGTGAACATAGTGTATGTATCTGATATTGTGTAATAAAGGAAGATGAACATAGTTTATGTATCTGATACTGTGTAATAAAGGAAGGTGAACATAGTATCTGTATCTGATACTGTGTAAAAACGAAGGTGAACATAGTTTATGTATCTGATAGTGTGGGGTGAAGGAAGGTGAACATATTAAATGTATCTAATGGTGTGTGATGAAGGAAGGTGAATATAGTATATGTATCTGATAGTGTGTGAACAAGGAAGGTGAACATAGTATATGTATCTGATACTGTGTAATAAAGGAAAGGGAACATAGTATATGTATCTGATACTGTGTAATAAACGAAGGTGAACATAGTTTATGTAATTGATAGTGTGTAATATAGGAAGCTGAACATAGTATATGTATCTGATACTGTGTAATAAACGAAGGTGAACATAGTTTATGTAATTGATAGTGTGTAATATAGGAAGCTGAACATAGTATATGTATCTGATACTGTGTAATAAACGAAGGTGAGCATAGTGTATGTAATTGATAGTGTGTAATATAGGAAAGTGAACATAGTTTATGTATCTGATAGTGTGTGTTGAAGGAAGGTGAACATAGTTTATGTTTCTGATAGTGTTTGGTGAAGGAAGGTGAACATAGTATATGTATCTGATAGTGTGGGGTTAAAGGAAGGTGAACATAGTATATGTATCTGCTAGTGTGTGAACAAGGAAGGTGAACATAGTATATATATCTGATACTGTGTAAGAAAGGAAGGTTAACATAGTTTATGTATCTTATAGTATGGGTTGAAGGAAGGTGAACATAGTATATATATCTGATACTGTGTAATAAAGGAAGGTGAACATAGTTTATGTATCTTATAGTATGGGTTGAAGGAAGGTGAACATAGTATATATATCTGATACTGTGTAATAAAGGAAGGTGAACATACTTTATGTATCTGATACCGTGTGGTAAAGGAAGATGAACATATATGTATCTGATAGTGTGTGATGAAGGAAGGTGAACATAGTTTATGTATTTTATAGTGTGGGTTAAAGGAAGGTGAACATAGTACATGTATCTGATAATGTGTGAACAAGGAAGGTGAACATATTTTATATATCTGATAGTGTGTGATAAAGGAAGGTGAACATAGTATATATATCTGATACTGTGTAATAAAGGAAGGTGAAAATACTTTATGTATCTGATACTGTGTGGTAAAGGAATATGAACATATATGTATCTGATACATGTAGTGTGTGATGAAGGAAGGTGAACATAGTATATGTATCTGATAGTGTGTGATTAAGGAAGGATAACATATTATATGTATCTGATAGTGGGTGATGAAGGAAGGTGAACATAGTTTATGTATCTGAAACTGTGTTGTGAAGGAAGGTGATCATATTAAATGTATCTGATGGTGTGTGATGAAGGAAGGTGAACATAGTTTATGCATCTCAAACTGTGAAATAAAGGAAAGTGAACATAGTATATGTATCTGATACTGTGTGGTGAAGGAAGGTGAACATAGTATATATATCTGATACTGTGTGAACAAGGAAGGCGAACATAGTATATGTATCTGATACTGTATAATAAAGGAAGGTTTAATTTAGTATATGTATCTGATAGTCTGCAATAAAGGAAGCTGACCATAGTTTATGGAACTGATAGTGTGGGGTGAAGGAAGGCGAACATAGTTTATGTATCTGATACTGTGTAATAAAGGAAGTGATCTATTACATATGGTGACATATTGATACCAGCCCCAAAACAATCTCCTTCCATGTGTTATCTATTACATATAGTGACATATAGATGTCAGCCCTAAAACAATCTCCTTTCATATCTTATCTATTACATACGGTGACATATAGATGTCAGCCCCAAAACAATCCCCTTCCATATCTTATCTATTACATACGGTGACATATAGATACCAGCCCTAAAACAAGCCCCTTCCATATGTTATCTATTACATACAGTGACATATAGTTGTCAGCCCTAAAACAATCCCCTTCAATATGTTATCTATTACATACAGTGACATATAGATACCAGCCCAAAAACAATCCCCTTCCATATGTTATCTATTACATACAGTGACATATAGATACCAGCCCAAAAACAATCCCATTCCATATGTTATCTATTACATACGGTGACATATAGATACCAGCCCAAAAACAATCCCCTTCCATATGTTATCTATTACATACAGTGACATATAGATACCAGCCCAAAAACAATCCCCTTCCATATGTTATCTATTACATACGGTGACATATAGATACCAGCCCAAAAACAATCCCCTTCCATATGTTATCTATTACATACGGTGACATATAGATACCAGCCCAAAAACAATCCCCTTCAATATGTTATCTATTACATACGGTAACATATAGATACCAGCCCCAAAAACAATACCCTTCCATATGTTATCTACATCATATAGTGACATATAGATGTCAGCCCTAAAACAATCTCCTTCCATATCTTATCTATTACATACAGTGACATATAGTTGTCAGCCCCAAAACAATCCCCTTCAATATGTTATCTATTACATATAGTGACATATAGATGTCAGCCCTAAAACAATCCCCTTCCATCCTTTATCTACTACATACAGTGACATATAGATGTCAGCCCCAAAACAATTCCCTTCTATAAGTTATCTATTACAAATAGTGACATATAGATGTCAGCTCCAAAGCAATCAACTTCCATATGTTATCTATTACATACAGTTACATATAGATGTCAGCCCCAAAACGATCCCCTTCCATATGTTATCTATTACAAATAGTGACTTATACAGTAGATGTCAGTCCCAAAACAATCCCCTTCCATAAGTGATTTTTCACACATAGATACATATAGATGTCATTCTAAATCACATCCAGATGTCATGCCCATTCATGCCTTTTTAATAATTTTGATACCTGTTTCTACTTTTATATCAACCACACATAAAAAACCTGCAAGCCGATAACATTTATATTTAAGATAAAAGTAAACGAACAGCATAAATATCAACTTAACAAAGACATTGACTTACTAGACATGTATCAAATAACAAGGTCATGATCCATCTGACAATCATGTAATATGCCATTTCATTGCAAATATGCCTGGAGTTGTTAATTTAATAGGGGGAGTGTTCTGGGGCCGAAGGTGAGTGTTTTTGGGCTGAGGGGAGTATTTTAGGACTGGATGGGGGAGTGTTTTGGGGCTAGTCCCAAAACACTCTAGAGTCTTTTGGGGCTAGCCCGAGAACACTATAGAGTGTTTTGAGGCTAGCCCCAAAACACTCTAGAGTGTTTATATAAGGGGAGTGTTTTGAGGCTGCTACACCGGGTCTCTAATAAGCGCCGGTGTAGGAGCCCCAAAACACTCCCCCGCCCCAAAACACTCTAGAGTGTTCTGGGGCTAGGCTCAAAACACTCTAGAGTGTTTTGGGGCTAGCCCCAGAACACTCCCCTCAGTCCCAAAACACTCCCCCTTGCAGCCCCAAAACACTCCCCAGTCCCAAAACACTCCCCCTGATTAATTAAAAGCGTCGTTGAATGAATTCTTAGTTGTATGTATAGTAGCATTGAAGTCATTCGAATCAAAAGTCACATCGACCATCCTGATGTTTTTGTTGTGAAGGATATAACAAACATTGTGCAAGGCATGGCATGAGAATGAACAAGAATGAGACTTCATTTTATCATAGGTATGTCCAAGAAAACACTTTGTTTATCTATATATGTTTTTCAATTGTTGTAGATTATTGTAACATTAGTTAAAAAATTCATTCAATTTCAACGTTTTTGCAGATCTTACTATTTTGGTATTTATTATATTACAACTGTAACACCAATTTTGTATTACCTTGCTTTGAATATTGCAACCATTAATAACTAATTCTTGAAAAGCAATTAACACATACGGATAGTTTGAACATTCAATATGGAAAAGATTTGTACTAACAGGTCCTCAATGCTGAAAAATGTGTCCAGATATGAGACTACAATGTTTAACATCACAAAGATAGAAAAAATGTTATGAATTTGGTTGGAGTTGCTTTGACAATGTCATTTTTATTTGCATAAATGTAAATATAAGTATTATAGATTGACATATATATTTTAAACATGTTTGAATTATGAGTGTTTTGATAAGTTACAGATACAGATCTGATGTGTTGTCTGATAGTGCATGATGACTATATGTTTGTAATGTATGAATAGGGAAATTAGGTATAACTTATGTTGCTTATAGTGTATGACACAACATTGTGTATGACTAACTAATAAAGTTAAACCCTATGTGTCAAATTACGACAATGGTTAGTAAAATCAAAATAAATGTCTTAGTTTATAAGATAAAGTGAATGTGATATTGGTATCGGATAGTGTGTAACATAGGAGATAAGATAACTCAATATCATTTGATTGTTTATAACATCTGGGGGACAAGCGTATGACCAAATAAATCGAATGTATTATTCATATCTGATATTGAATGACCAAGATTTTTACAAAATACGTATGAGAGTTGAAGAGTCAAGGACTAGTTATCAGTAAAAAGAAGTTAATACAGTGTAGTAGTGTATGAAAATGGGAGGCGATTATTCTTATTGTGTCTATCATATTATGAAAAGGAATACTTTATAACAACAGAAAGTAAATACAGTATAAGACCAATGGTGTATGGGAAACAAATCTATCAATGTACATAAATGTACCTGGGGTGTCTGACATTGCATGATTTACAAAGAAAAGTAAAAATACTATATATGCCTGATAGTAAGTGGCAGAGGAAAGTATATTTGTTTTTTAATGTATAATCTAGTAAAGTAAATACAATATATGTATCTTATAGTGTTAACAAGATTATACTATATATAAATAGATACTATATGATAAAGCTGCATTATTATACATCATGTGTCTGACAGTGTAAGGCAAAATAAAAAAAATAAAATGTAAGTAACATATACCTCATGACATGCGAATGCTATATGTGTTAACGTGAATGAAAATTTGATTGTTTAAAGGGGCAGTAGCACGTTTTTTGATAATTTTGTTTGTTGAAGTTTTCACTGATAATAGTAAGTAAATGCTATATGAACTATCTTGACAGTGTCAAACATTTTATTACACAAGCCAATCATCCATAGTCAGAGGACAAAGTATGAAGATTCACATATAATCCATTGGCTGTCATTTTTTAATTCATTTTGTGTAAGAAAAGGAACCACATGTCTAAACTGCACGTTATCTATTTGAATTATTACTGCTCCATTTAGTTTAAATACATTGTCTTTCAATTGGAACCATTTATTTCAATTTTCCTGACATGACCTTATATAATATTCCCCCTATAAATGTACTACTGCCCCTTTAAACCCTAGAAATTCAATATACTATAGACATGGTATGGACATCAGTTTATGCGATGTTAACGTCTAACAAAGAATAATACAAAAACATGTACATTATGTATGACGAAACAACAGTGAATAAACAATATAATGTTTGAGAGTTCATATAAAAGGGGCAGTAGCACGTTTTTTGATAATTTTGTATTTTAAAATTTTCATTGATAATTGTAAGTTAATGCTAAATGTATTATTTTGACAGTGTCCAAAATCTCACTACACAAGCCAATCAGCCATAGTAAGAGGGCAAAGTATGAAGATTCACATAACATCCATTGGCGGCCATTTTGTGGGAACACCTTTACTTCATTTTGTGTAAGAAAAGGGAATCCCATTGCTAAACTTTACGTTATATTTTTGAATTATTACTGCTCAAATTAGTTTAAATACATTGTCTTTCAATTGGAACCATTAATTTTCATTTTCCAGACATCACCTTATATCCCCCCTAAAAACGTGCTACTGCCCCTCTAAAGAAAAATAGATACGTTAAGTTTGATATGTGTTTTTATAAAAGATTTTGGCAAAAGAAAGCAAATAGATGTACTTAACGTATATTGTGTATGATAATGACAAGTTATAGACCCTATGTGTTCGGTAGAGTATGACAAAGGAAAGTAAATATATTACCTATGTGTCTGTGAAATTGTATGAAAGTGTACAGTATATGTATAGGCCAAACTCATTCTCTTCGTAAGCTAACGTTTGTATTATCTGACTCTGTCTTCAATAGAAGATGTCATAATATGCGTGCGAGGTATGGATATGCTAAATATCAGTAAAATTAATTACTACAATCTGAAGCAGCAAAAATTGATATTTTGAAACTTGGTGGAAAAAATTAACTGAACGCAGGAGAAAGCGAAAGCTTTGTTTATTCTAAAAAATACGAAATTATATGTCGCCATCATACCTAAAAGATATTTTACCTTTTTTTTAAAAAATCATCTGTCTTATTAAAATGGCTTTTTATCCCTTTGGCTTGATTAATTTTTTTCCATTCACAACAAAACTCTGGAACGAACTTCCTTTGGAATTTACAAAAAGTATGCTAATCAATTCTTTCAAATCCAGTAGCAACCATAATGGTCATACTACTAAATATATACAGTATTCATGCAAAGCTACGTTACATGTGTAGTCCCTTTAATTTTGATCGCTTTCGTGTAGGTATTTTGCTCAAGTGGAAATAATTGTGAAAATTCGTATCATTACTTATTGTTTTTTTAATGAAAATTTTTCGCAGTGTTGACAATTATAATATTACTTGTGATTTGATTTTAAAGAAGATTTGATCCATAAAAATCATTTTGTGTTTAATTAAATATATTTAAAAAAAGAAAACATATGTACCTTGAAGTGTATGATACAGAGCGTTATATACATTACATGAAACTGATGATGTATGATATAGTATAAAATAGTACAGTATACATAGTAAATGTATTTGATAATGTACGATAAAGGAGGAAATACACAGTTTCTGTACCCTTAAATGTATGAATAGGGACGGAATACACAGTATATGTAACTGATAATGTAGGATCAAGGAAAGTGTACATATTATATGTATCTGATAGTGTACTATAAAGGAAGATGTACATAATATATGCATCTCATAGTGCATGATATTGGAAAGCGTACATGATACAAGTCTCTGTTAGTGCATGATAAAGGAAGGTATACACAGTACATGTATCTGAAAATGTATCACAGATGAATATGTACATGTTTTTTGTTTCTTTTAGTTAATGATAACGAAATGTGTACATAGTATATGTATCTGATAGTGTGTAAACAAGGAAGGCGAACATAGTTTATGTATCTGATAGTGTATGGTGAAGGAAGGTGAACATAGTTTATGTATCTGATAGTGTGGGGTGAAGGAAGGTGAACATAGTTTATGTATCTGATGGTGTGGGGTTTAGGAAGGTGAACATAGTATATGTATCTGATAGTGTGTGAACAAGGAAGGCGAACATAGTATATATATCTGATAGTGTGTGAACAAGGAAGGTGAACATAGTATATGTATCTGATACTGTGTAATAAAGGAAGGTGAACATAGTATATGTATCTAATACTGTGTGGTGAAGGAAGGTGTACATAGTTTATGTATCTGATAGTGTGGGGTGAAGGAATGTGAACATAGTATATGTATCTGATAGTGTGTGAACAAGGAAGGTGAACATAGTATATGTATCTGATACTGTGTAATAAAGGAAGGTGAACATAGTATATGTATCTTATACTGTGTGGTGAAGGAAGGTGTACATAGTTTATGTATCTGATAGTGTGGGGTGAAGGAAGGTGAACATAGTATATGTATCTGATAGTGTGTGAACAAGGAAGGCGAACATAGTATATATATCTGATAGTCTGTGAACAAGGAAGGCGAACATAGTATATGTATCTGATACTGTGTAATAAAGGAAGGTGAACATAGTATATGTATCTAATACTGTGTGGTGAAGGAAGGTGAACATAGTTTATGTATCTGATAGTGTGTGGTAAAGGAAGGTGAACATAGTATATATATCTGATAGTGTGTGAACAAGGAAGGCGAACATAGTATATATATCTGATAGTGTGTGAACAAGGAAGGTGAACATAGTATATGTATCTGATACTGTGTAATAAAGGGATGTGTACATAGTATATGTATCTGATAGTTTGGAGTGAAGGAAGGTGAACATAGTTTATTTATCTGATGATGTGTGGTGAAGGAAGGTGAACATAGTTTATGTATCTGATAGTGTGTGGTAAAGGAAGGTGAACATAGTATATATATCTGATAGTGTGTGAACAAGGAAGGCGAACATAGTATATATATCTGATAGTGTGTGAACAAGGAAGGTGAACATAGTATATGTATCTGATACTGTGTGTGAACAAGGAAGGTGAACATAGTATATGTATCTGATACTGTGTAATAAAGGAAGGTGAACATAGTATATGTATCTTATACTGTGTGGTGAAGGAAGGTGTACATAGTTTATGTATCTGATAGTGTGGGGTGAAGGAAGGTGTACATAGTATATGTATCTGATAGTTTGGAGTGAAGGAAGGTGAACATAGTTTATTTATCTGATTGTGTGTGGTGAAGGAAGGTGAACATAATTTATGTATCTGATGATGTGTGGTGAAGGAAGGTGAACATAGTTTATGTATCTGATAGTGTGTGGTAAAGGAAGGTGAACATAGTATATATATCTGATAGTGTGTGAACAAGGAAGGCGAACATAGTATATATATCTGATAGTGTGTGAACAAGGAAGGTGAACATAGTATATGTATCTGATACTGTGTAATAAAGGAAGGTGAACATAGTTTATGTATGCGAGAGTGTGTGATAAAGGAAGGTGAACATAGTATATGTATCTGATACTGTGTGGTGAAGGAAGGTGAACATAGTATATGTATCTGATACTGTGTGGTGAAGGAAGGTGTACATAGTATATGTATCTGATAGTTTGGAGTGAAGGAAGGTGAACATAGTTTATTTATCTGATTGTGTGTGGTGAAGGAAGGTGAACATAGTTTATGTATCTGATGATGTGTGGTGAAGGAAGGTGAACATAGTATATGTATCTGATAGTGATGGGTGAAGGAAGGCGAACATAGTATATGTATCTGATGGTGTGTGAACAAGGAAGGCGAACATAGTATATATATCTGATAGTGTGTGAACAAGGAAGGTGAACATAGTATATGTATCTGATACTGTGTAATAAAGGAAGGTGAACATAGTATATGTATCTAATACTGTGTGGTGAAGGAAGGTGTACATAGTTTATGTATCTGATAGTGTGGAGTGAAGGAAGGTGAACATAGTATATGTATCTGATACTGTGTGGTAAAGGAAGGTGAACATAGTATATATATCTGATAGTGTGTGAACAAGGAAGGCGAACATAGTATATATATCTGATAGTGTGTGAACAAGGAAGGTGAACATAGTATATGTATCTGATACTGTGTAATAAAGGAAGGTGTACATAGTTTATGTATCTGATAGTGTTGGGTGAAGGAAGGCGAACATAGTATATGTATCTGATAACGTGTAATAAAGGAAGGTGTACATAGTATATGTATCTGATAGTTTGGAGTGAAGGAAGGTGAACATAGTTTATTTATCTGATAGTGTGTGGTGAAGGAAGGTGAACATAGTTTATGTATCTGATGATGTGTGGTGAAGGAAGGTGAACATAGTATATGTATCTGATACTGTGTGGTGAAGGAAGGTGAACATAGTTTATGTATCTGATACTGTGTGGTGAAGGAAGGTGAACATAGTATATGTATCTGATACTGTGTGGTGAAGGAAGGTGAACATAGTTTATGTATCTGAGAGTGTGTGATAAAGGAAGGTGAACATAGTATATGTATCTGATACTGTGTGGTGAAGGAAGGTGAACATAGTTTATGTATGCGAGAGTGTGTGATAAAGGAAGGTGAACATAGTATATGTATCTGATGGTGTGTGGTGAAGGAAGGTGAACATAGTATATGTATCTGATACTGTGTTATAAAGGAAGGTGTACATAGTTTATGTATCTGATAGTGTTGGGTGAAGGAAGGCGAACATAGTATATGTATCTGATAACGTGTAATAAAGGAAGGTGTACATAGTTTATGTATGCGAGAGTGTGTGAACAAGGAAGGTGTACATAGTATATGTATCTGATAGTGTGTGAACAGGGAAGGTGAACATAGTATATGTATCTGATATTGTGTAATAAAGGAAGGTGTACATAGTTTATGTATCTGCTAACGTGTAATAAAGGAAGGTGAACATAGTATATGTATCTGATAGTGTGTGAACAAGGAAGGCGAACATAGTATATGTATCTGATAGTGTTGGGTGAAGGAAGGTGAACATAGTATATGTATCTGATAGTGTTGGGTGAAGGAAGGTGAACATAGTATATGTATCTGATACTATGTAATAAAGGAAGGTGAACATAGTATATGTATCTGATAGTGTGTGAACAAGGAAGGCGAACATAGTATATGTATCTGATAGTGTTGGGTGAAGGAAGGTGAACATAGTATATGTATCTGATAGTGTGTGAACAAGGAAGGCGAACATAGTATATGTATCTGATAGTGTTGGGTGAAGGAAGGTGAACATAGTATATGTATCTGATAGTGTTGGGTGAAGGAAGGTGAACATAGTATATGTATCTGATACTATGTAATAAAGGAAGGTGAACATAGTATATGTATCTGATAGTGATGGGTGAAGGAAGGCGAACATAGTATATGTATCTGATAGTGTGTGAACAAGGAAGGCGAACATAGTATATGTATCTGATAGTGTTGGGTGAAGGAAGGTGAACATAGTTTATTTATCTGATAGTGTGTGGTGAAGGAAGGTGAACATAGTTTATGCATCTGATGATGTGTGGTGAAGGAAGGTGAACATAGTATATGTATCTGATACTGTGTTATAAAGGAAGGTGTACATAGTTTATGTATCTGATAGTGTTGGGTGAAGGAAGGCGAACATAGTATATGTATCTGCTAACGTGTAATAAAGGAAGGTGAACATAGTATATGTATCTGATAGTGTGTGAACAAGGAAGGCGAACATAGTATATGTATCTGATAGTGTTGGGTGAAGGAAGGTGAACATAGTATATGTATCTGATAGTGTTGGGTGAAGGAAGGTGAACATAGTATATGTATCTGATACTATGTAATAAAGGAAGGTGAACATAGTATATGTATCTGATAGTGTTGGGTGAAGGAAGGCGAACATAGTATATGTATCTGATAGTGTGTGAACAAGGAAGGCGAACATAGTATATGTATCTGATAGTGTTGGGTGAAGGAAGGTGAACATAGTATATGTATCTGATAGTGTTGGGTGAAGGAAGGTGAACATAGTATATGTATCTGATACTATGTAATAAAGGAAGGTGAACATAGTATATGTATCTGATAGTGATGGGTGAAGGAAGGCGAACATAGTATATGTATCTGATAGTGTGTGAACAAGGAAGGCGAACATAGTATATATATCTGATAGTGTGTGAACAAGGAAGGTGAACATAGTATATGTATCTGATACTGTGTAATAAAGGAAGGTGAACATAGTATATGTATCTAATACTGTGTGGTGAAGGAAGGTGTACATAGTATATGTATCTGATAGTGTGGGGTGAAGGAAGGTGAACATAGTATATGTATCTGATACTGTGTGGTAAAGGAAGGTGAACATAGTATATATATCTGATAGTGTGTGAACAAGGAAGGCGAACATAGTATATATATCTTATAGTGTGTGAACAAGGAAGGTGAACATAGTATATGTATCTGATACTGTGTAATAAAGGAAGGTGTACATAGTTTATGTACTGATAGTGTTGGGTGAAGGAAGGCGAACATAGTATATACTTTATGGACAATACACCAATTAATGACGTTTCATCTCATAAACACCTAGGATTAATCCTACAGCAGGATTGCATGTGGCACAACCATGTTGATAGTATAATCAAAAAGGTAAGTCCAATGATTAATTGCCTTAGAAGTTTTAAATATCGTCTAAATCGTAAATCCCTTCAGACCATGTATAAATCTTTTATTTTACCAGTTCTCGATTATTCATGTCACATCTGGGATAACTGTACAAAAGAGCAACCTTCCTTCTAGAAAAACTTAACCTGGACGCAATTAAAACTATCTGCGGCGCTGTTCGTGGAACAAGCCACGAAAAACTATATTCAGAAACTAACATAACTTCTTTAGAAAAACGCAGACATCGTCAAAAATTGTATGTCTTTTATAAGATGGTTAATAAACTAGTACCTGATTATTTATCAAACCTAATACCCGACAGAGTGTCTCACGCAAGTCGATATAATTTAAGAAACTACTCCGACCTACAAACATTAAAATGCAACACAGCTTATTACTCTAAATCGTTTCTACCAGACACAGTCAATATCTGGAATTCGCTCCCCTTGGATGTGGTAAATTCCAGCTCTCTTGAAGAATTCAAAGGAAATTTAAAGGAAACCAATAGCAAACCGATACATTTCAATTTATTTCATGGATCAAGATTCTGTCAGATAATCCACTCCCGCCTTAGGCTTGGCTGCAGTGACTTACACGGTGATATGTTCGCCAGATATATATCCGATACCCCTTCCTGCAACTGTGGACATCACTTTGAGGATGCGCTCCATTTCTTTCTTATTTGTCCCACTTACCACGAATTAAGACTTAACACTTATTTCTTCCAAAAAGGTTATAATCTACCATCTATCCTCTACGGCAATTCTGGCTCGACTCTTCAACAAAATAACGAACTTTTAAAATCCGTCCATAATTTCTTAGTTTCTTCAAAAAGATTTTCTGATTTTTCTTAATTAAATTATCCCAACCTCCTTAGAAACCTTGCGAAACTGTTCTTCTTAAACTGTCAATCTTAATTTAAGTTTTGTCTGTAAGCCTGCAAATGTACATGCATGTCCGAATAGTTTCCATTGCTCTGTGATTGTCATTTTCATTGAATGTTTATGTTTGTATGTTGTCGGGAGCGGCATTCACATAAGCAAAGATTTGCTTGTTTGCCAATCCTGTCAGTTTGTTCTGAATAAATATGTTTAAACCATAGATACCAGCCCTAAAACAATCCCCTTCCATATGTTATCTATCACATATAGTGACATATAGATGTCAGCCCCAAAACAATCCCCTTGCATATGTTATCTATCACATATAGTGACATATAGATACCAGCCCCAAAACAATCCCCTTCCATATGTTATCTATTACATATAGTGACATATAGATGTCAGCCCTAAAACAATCCCCTTCCATCCTTTATCTACTACATACAGTGACATATAGATGTCAGCTCCAAAACAATCCCCTTGCATATGTTATCTATTACATACGGTGCCATATAGATACCAGCCCAAAAAACAATCCCCTTCCATATGTTATCTATTACATACGGTGACATATGGATACCAGCCCTTAAACAACCCCCTTCCATATGTTATCTATCACATATAGTGACATATAGATACCAGCCCAAAAACAATCCCCTTCCATATGTTATCTATTACATATAGTGACATATAGATACCAGCCCAAAAACAATCCCCTTCCATATGATATCTATTACATACGGTGCCATATAGATACCAGCCCAAAAAACAATCCCCTTCCATATGTTATCTATCACATATAGTGACATATAGATGTCAGCCCCAAAACAATCCCCTTCCATATGTTATCTATCACATATAGTGACATATAGATACCAGCCCCAAAACAATCCCCTTCCATATGTTATCTATTACATATAGTGACATATAGATACCAGCCCCAAAACAATCCCCTTCCATCCTTTATCTACTACATACAGTGACATATAGATGTCAGCCCCAAAACAATACCCTTGCATATGTTATCTATCACATATAGTGACATATAGATGTCAGCCCCAAAACAATCCCCTTCCATATGTTATCTATTACATACAGTGACATATATATACCAGCCCTTAAACAATCCCCTTGCATATGTTATCTATCACATATAGTGACATATAGATACCAGCCCCAAAACAATCCCCTTCCATCCTTTATCTATTACATATAGTGACATATAGATGTCAGCCCTAAAACAATCCCCTTCCATATGTTATCTATTACATACAGTGACATATAGATATCAGCCCCAAAACAATCCCCTTCCATATGTTATCTATTACATATAGTGACATATAGATACCAGCCCTAAAACAATCCCCTTCCATATGATATCTATTACATACGGTGCCATATAGATACCAGCCCAAAAAACAATCCCCTTCCATATGTTATCTACAACAAAAAGTGACATATACATGTAGATGTCAGCCCCAAAACAATCCCCTTCCATATGTTATCTATAACATATAGTGACATATAGATGTCAGCCCTAAAACAATCCCCTTCCATCCTTAATCTACTACAGACAGTGACATATAGATGTCAGCCCCAAAACGATCCCCTTCCATATGTTATCTATTACAAATAGTGACTTATACAGTAGATGTCAGTCCCAAAACAATCCCCTTCCATAAGTGATTTTTCACACATAGATACATATAGATGTCATGCCCATTCATGCCTTTTTAATAATTGTGATACCTGTTTTTACTTTTATATCAACCACACATAAAAAAACCTGCAAGCCGATAACATTTATATTTAAGATAAAAGTAAACGAACAGCATAAATATCAACTTAACAAAGACATTGACTTACTAGACATGTATCAAATAACAAAGGGATGATCCATCTGACAAACATGTAATATGTCATTTCATTGCAAATATGCCTGGAGTTGTTAATTTAATAGGGGGAGTGTTCTGGGGCCGAAGGTGAGTGTTTTGGGGCTGAAGGGAGTATTTTAGGACTGAATGGGGGAGTGTTTTGGGGCTAGTCCCAAAACACTCTAGAGTCTTTTGGGGCTAGCCCGAGAACACTCTAGAGTGTTTTGAGGCTAGCCCCAAAACACTCTAGAGTGTTTATATAAGGGGAGTGTTTTCAGGCTGCTACACCGGGTCCAATCCATTAGATAAATGCTCCCTCAGCAAACATTTTACATGTATTCATTGTAAAAGACGGCTTAAAGCAAACTTCAATGTTCTATGAAAGAAATAAGCGCCGGGTCTCCAATAATCGCCGGGCCTCTAATAAGCGCCGGGGGGTAAAGGGGTGCTGAAAAAATAAGCGCCCGGGCGCTTATTATAGGAAATACATATGTTATCAATTTTAATTATATGTCCCTTAAAGGGGCAGTAGCACGTTTTTTGAAATTTTCACTGATAATTGTAAGTTAATGCTAAATGTATTATTGCGACAGTGTCAAAAATCTCATTACACTAGCCAATCATCCATAGTCAGAGGACAAAGTATGAAGATTCACATAAAATCCACTGGCGGCCATTTTGTGTGAACACCTTAATTCATTTTGTGTAAGAAAAAGGAATCGCATGGCTAACCTTTACATTATGTATTTGAGTTATTACTGCTCCGTTTAGTTTAAATATGTTGTCTTTCAAAAGGGACCATTAATTTTCATTTTCCTGACATCACCTTATATTCCCCCTCAAAACGTGCTACTGTCCCTTTAAAAGATGAAGTGTTGATGTGTGTCCTACAGGGACTGTTCTCAGGTTGTTACGTCTTTTAATGGTTGTACAGGCTACAATCTATAATAATCAAGGTCAACATGTTTTTATATGAGTTCAATTCCTTTGTATTAACAAAATATGGAACTGTCATTCCATTTAAGTAGATTGTATGAGCTATGTTCGGTCATATAAGTCTTTTCGTGGAATATTCATTCAAGAATTTGGAGTGAGCAGAACTTAACTTTGTATATTGAATAATTCCCAATCCAAATAAAATGTAAATCAACTTCAAAAAGATTTAAGTCATGAACAAACTTTCCCTTGGCGTGCTAAATATATAGTTTGCATTAAAGCGACAACGAAGTCAGCATCATTCAACAACTACTAAGAATAAGCAGTTTGAAGGGGCAGTAGCACGTTTTTTGATAATTTTATATTTTAAAATGTTCACTGATAATTGTAAGTTAATGTTAAATGTATTATTTTGACAGTGTCAAAAATCTCACTACACAAGCCAATCATCCATAGTCAGAGGACAAAGTATGAAGATTCACACACAATTCATTGGCGGCCATTTTGTGTGAACACCTTTAATTCATTCCATGTAAGAAAAATCAATCGCATGGCTAAACTTTACGTTATATATTTGAATTATTACTGTCCCATTTAGTTTAAATACATTGTCTTTCAATTGGACCCATTTATTTTCATTTTCCTGACATCACCTTATATTCTCCCTAAAAACGTGCTACTGCCCCTTTAAATTAAGAAAACTCATACGAATTTGGTTTGTTTATGTATTTATTAGAAAATAAACATTCAAAATAAAGCAAGGATGTCAATTAAAGCAACGGAGAGCAACATGAGCATACATAAGCATACATTTATAAGCTTAATTGATGTAAAGTACATAACAGCGCCTATTCAAACAAATACTTCAGATTAATTCATTAAGCTTTTCGATAGAAACGACAAAAGGGACATGTTTTAATACTGGAAGCGGATGGGAATTGCGGGCTTGGAGAGGGGGTTTTCTTTGAGAAAAAAGCTGATTTGCAGTTAGGAGGGAATGCAGCATGAACATACAATATGGTGATATTTAAGTACACGAGAAGCAAAAGCGAAAATTGTATTTGCAAAAAGGGAATTATTGCATAATATTGTTTCTCATAACTATGGACATACGAATTTGATTTGTTCTACGTCACATCTATGAAATACACAATGCGTGAAAAGATGTACGGCGTTATTGGTAACCCTCTCCACATTCTGGATGTTGTTTCCGATGTGGGCGCAGATCTGTTTTCCAAGGGTGACTGTGATTGGTTCTGAAGAAGAGAAAATAAATACAAAACGGGTAAATAATTTAGCCAAAACCGTACTTTGGTTTTCATGTAAGAGAATGCCCAAGGGAGGAAAACTAAAAAAAAAACTAAAGCGATCCATCCGCTTGCCTGGATTCAGAGGTCCAGGGGACGGGAAGTCAAGACATTAAACCTGACATTGCAACCATGCTTATTCAACATCTTACAGTGATACTTATGCATTCCCTTCTAATTTGTATAATCATATCCTCAACTTGAGTAAGGTTGTAATATCAACAAAATAAACCACAGCACTTTCTACGAGTATCTAACGGTATCGCAACAACGAAGTAATAACGAAAGTCGTAGACTTATATTGAATCTGGATTACACTCAATGCTGATTAACAACTCGCTTTGAAACTCGTTCATACGTACCTAGTTTTTCAACTGATACTTCCGTGGTATTGTTTGTGCCACCAGTTGCTTTGAAAGATGGCGAGCTGTAATTGGCTGCTCGTCTCTGTCTTGATGACGCGGTTTGGTTTGAAATGGTTTCGTTGAAAACCTCGTTTTGGAACTCGCAAGCCACTGATTCGTTTACACATGTGCTGACCGTCCAGTTATACGCCTGTCCCTCTGCGCATGTGCGGAGACTGAGCGTGAAGTTATCACAGGACCAATAGCGTTGACAGGTGGAGTCAGTGCTGTCAGGCGCCGTCCCATTGGCTGCTGAGCATTGGAAGGGCGTGGTCTCTGTAGTGTTTTGAGCTATGACTGCTGATGTTCCAATGGCAACTGCAAAATAAGAATTTATTATATGTATGGCCTTTTTTTCCTGTTAACATCAGAAAACCAAACGTGTTTCATGTTCAATAATGGAAATGGTAAAATTGATCGAAGTTGATTAAGCAAGATAAAAATCATTTACCAATAACTTTAAATGTAAAAAATAAATTACGAACGAAAACTTAATATCTAGGGATGCATAATGATAATCTCATTATTGGCTATGATAAACATGCAGCTTGTAATATGCAGGCGAATACCCTAAAAAATAATGAAAAGTTTTTCTCTGATTGCTTTTACAGCCCTTTTTGTGGCAAGGAAATGTGGGAATGCCCCACTGAAAAAGGCACAAGATCCTTGTTGATTCTTAAATTGGCGCCGATGCATATTGTTGCTGAAACAGTGATTGGCAGGGACTGGCAGGGAGAGCCATCTATTGCAAGAAGGTTCAGAACAAACTGAAAGATGCAGGACAAGGCAATGAAGACCAATGAAGCGATCATAAAACAATACGACATGCCTAGTCTGAACAATGTCTTCGTTGAAATAATTCATCTTTCAGGAGGGTTCAATTAGCGAAGATCGATTTTTGTTGCACATAATGGACGGTCGTACATAACCATACATCAATGGTTCCCCCACATTATCCAGGAGATGGCTCCTTTAGGGTAGGATAAATGATAGTATGGAATTGCTTCATCCCCGACAAGTACCGTATTTCCTTAATTACACGCCGGACGTCTATTATTTTCAAAAGGTCTACATCATAGGCGTCTATTTGAGGCAGGCTTCTATTCAAGGCAGGCGTCTATTTCGTAAAAAGCGAAACCGTTTAGACTATATTTTGTAAAATAAATCAGATAATTTCACAAAAAAGAAGCGTTTTTATATATTAAACATGGTTTACGCGGCGTTTAATTAAGGCAGGCGTTTATTATTTTCAGAAAGTCTTATGCAAGGGCGTCTATTCGAGGCAGGCGTATATTCAAGGCAGGCGTGTAATTAAGGAAATACGGTATCTTATATTTTGATAATGAAACCCGTGTCACAAGATCAATATTTGTGTATGACAATGCCAGACCACACAGCTTCCCAGCCTTCGTCTTATCCTCGTGCAATTATCCATGGCCAGCCATGAAAACTTATCTCGATCCGATAGAACACCTGTGGGACCCTTTTGGTCCTCGCTTTAAACAGAGAGACCCATCAGTTAAACCCTCAACTGTGTGCTTGCTGAATGGAGTTGGAATCCTCAGAATATAATGAGGAAAAAGAAGCCATCTGAAATCAGTCGTTCTTTCACAGGGCGACCAAACGCATTTGGGAAATATTTTTGAACCATACTAATATTTACGCCTCAACAGCAAAAGTAAATTTGGAAAACTAATTTATGAATCTCGATCGATTTATGGCTCGATCTTTGGTAAACTGAAAAGCGCGAATAGACAGGTATTTTATTGTATGAAAAAGTGTCCAGTCCCCCTTCGTCCATCCGTATACCTTATTGGTTTCTGTAAGTTCCTCTCTAGGGACATAGTTACGTTTGTTGTATACCGTTGTACATATATTTTCTTAATGGCGATTACATTTATAGTAAATTGGCTTACCGTCGTTCCTAAAAAGAAAGACAATAACTTGACGTTTATTTTTAGTTTTGATATATTGCACTCCTGCAGGCATTGAACCTTAATACAATCTATATATAAAATACGAACTCACCTGCCAAAAAAACGTTGAAAAGCATCTTGAGTAAGGAGGTATAATTCCAGTATGCTTTGCAACGTCGCTTCAACACTGAAATGACAGCATATTCACGATGCAGAGTTTATATGGGCGTTAGACCACAACCTAAATGCGGAACACTGAACAAGACAGCCACAGAGAAGACATCAGAGCTTCTTCTCAGCATGGGTACAACATCCTTCCGTACACTCGCAGCGTTTCCTTCTGTTGCGTCCAGGAAATATGCAAGCTGTATGGGAGGTCAAACGTTAGCTAGTGTGCAACAACTGCATGTATGATCATAGTTTTTGCGTTACAAGGACCTTACTGGACGGGTCAACTTGTTAAACGGCACTATTAAATGTTGTCAATGTAATTTTACTTGTCTTCAGTTGTCATGATGTCCTCTTTGTACGTAAAGGATTCTCAAGATATAAATAGATGCGATTTTATAACCGTCTTATTTTTACATCGATTGTTGCGAATGATGTAAAAATGTATCATTCCTTAATAACTTCACCTCAGGAAGGTTTGTTTGATAGTTTATCAAAAATTTCGCTAAGCGTATAGTTAGACCTATCATTAGAATTGACCTAACATTCGATCATAAGGAATCGACGAAATCTTATGAATATTTGATTGGTGGCTTATACATATTATTCACATGTTGTAAGACAAACTGTTGAATGGACTTGCTTGAGGCTATTACATAATTTATGTCGAAACGACACATTTTGACTTTCTACTAATAAACAATAACGTTATTGTGATTAAGGATAGGAATTGATTAAAGTATTCCATACTGGCAAGGAAATTGGCGTTTATCTAATTAAACTTAACTATCATGTCCTGATGAACATCCTGGAGACCCGCGGTTGTGCTCAGTAACGATATTTTAGACTTAAGTTGACCGGGACACGGACTCGCTCTGTGGTTTTCACTCTCCACGGTCAGACAGGGCTGTGTCATTTGTGGATCGATAACATTATTTGCTTTGAAAGGAACGATGGCAGTGAACACGTGGAATTAATGGTTTACAAGAGTTACAGAAAATTGTCGTTTGGACCTTATGGTTAACTGTGTGAAAATATATTGGTTAAGTGTACGTGAGACCATGTGTCCATAACGCTTGTTCAGAGTTGTACCGAGAACACAAACCCGCCTTAACCCTAAAAGAGACTCAGACCTTTATGGCTTTTGTAACTTATAAACGACACCATTATCAGGCAACAAAGGGCTATTGTAACCATTTGGAAAGAGTAACACACAAGTAGCTATATTTTAACATTGGAAACTTACGTACAAGTATGCATGGATGAACGGATTTGCTTTAAAAACATGTTTCAAATATATGTCCTTCCAGATCTAGTACTGTCGTCCTGGGATATATATATAGAGGGGCATTATACATATTTCAGGCTTAATTGATTAATTTCAGATGCTTATCGGTTAATGACTAACCCTTTCTATTGTTCCGTTGTTTCATTGGGACCAGAGAGCATTGGTCTCATTTAATAATTAGACTACATTGGTCTATTCTATTCATTGCCTTATAGTTGCTTAGATTCTGAAATTAAAACCTCGCAATGTAAAATGTTTAAGTTTCATGTAATATGTTGACCAAGTCTCTGATTTCAATTATTGATGTAATTGATATTACAGGAATTGGTAGGCCCTTTGTCGAAAATAATACGTCCTAGGTCCAAACTTCCTTTACTGTCAACTAGCATACATTTAAGAAGTTTTGGTGAACGATTTTTGGGCGTAGTACGTATTAATGTCGGCAATACAGATCTCCGTGAATGACGTATTATTTTTTTTAAACTTACAACATCAAACCCAATAATTAGGGCTTCAATGGTTGCATAATATCGAGTACTCGAAGGGTCAGCCTCGAGTACACGAAATTCTTACATTTACCCAAGAGATCATGTAATTATTGTTTACCCAAGAGATCATCCACACACATGTTGACGTATACATAGTCTTATACATATTATGTATATACACCAATGTCTTGAAATGGCCATGTTGATAATATTAATTCTTCCTTCACAGACAGTCTAAATATCTAAATAAGTAACAGTGCCTCTCCTTTTCAAGTTCTCGAGCCCAGCTGGACCCGACTCGGACTCGAGTACCCGTGTAAGCCCTACCAATTGCCTATAAATGTCATGAACCAATTAATGTATTATTACGTTGGCGATATATTGCACTGCGGGCATCTCAAATTCATAATTTATGTTATCAATTATAATTAATTATTATCAAAAGCTCCACCTTTCAAAATTGAATAACCGAACTGCGTGATACCTCTCTGTGTGAAGTATATACAAAAGTGTGTAGTAATGACTTCACACAGGTTAACGAGTGTTGTCTTATCAAGCTGTTACACGGAAGTGCAAAGAGTACGTGACTCACAGGAGACAACCGTGGTGACCTGTGACCTCTAGATGTGACGTCACACCTGGGGATCATGACACGCACCTGTTGATGAGGACAGGTAAAGTAGTCTATAATGCGGAGTCAAGGTGCTGCTAACTTCTCAAGCACATACTTGGTTTTAGTGCTGAGAAACATAAATACAGACATTATAAATGAATCCAGAATGGGGGTTAGGGAGTTTTCCCTTTCAAAATTACTTTAACCGCTACTAAAAAACGTTTGCTTTGTACTTACATATATATCCACTCGAGTCATTTTCCATTTGTAGAGTTTCCCCTTCAAAACCCCTTTACTGGAAGTATATCCAATTGTATCAGTCTTAATATTAATGAGTTAAGTTTGTCTTGGATAGTTTAGAATATCATGTATGTATGTACGTATGTACTATTATTACCCATATGGTTGGAAATAAGTGGTGACGTATTTTCAATTTGAGCACTAGTGCACATATCACTTGTGCCTAGCAACGATTGTTGTAGCGCGAGTTCCAGTATTTTTTCGCCTGTGACGTCATAACACCATTGTTCGTGACGTCATCGTAGTCGGCCGTCCCAAGCGAAGCGGCCCGTTTCTTGCATATTTCTAAGATGGTAAAATGGAATAGAATCGGTAATAAAGAAATTATTACCCTCGGAAGTGTGTCATATGACTTTTACGAAACTCGTGCAAATTTGTGTATAACCCTCGCTCTCGCTCGGGAAATACAAAAATTCACACTTGTTTCGTAAAAGTCATATGACACACTTCCGAGGGTTATAATCTCTATATACGATGAGATGAGAAAAATCATATTTCAAAAAGGCATATGTGCTATGTGAGTTTATATGGAATATTAAATAGTGGATAATATAAATAATATATATTGAAGACTGATACATGTTCAGGGCGCTACCAAAGTAAGCTGACTAACCCGACATTTACCAGTTACCTAGTTGTAATGACTTTGTGTAAAATTGCTAATGGTGATATCATAATTCTCTACACTCATAATGTGGAACAGGGAAGCACCAGTACACTCCATGTACAATGAGCTGTCCGGCTGGTCACCTATAGTTGCTTCTTAATTCTTCTGAGTGGGACATAAATGTGACACATATTGCATGATTGTTGAGAAGAGCAAGTTTTTATTCACAAACGATTACACATAATAAAATAATACTTTTAAGTACAAAAATAAGGATGCGAAAGACGCGTTGATGAAGATGAAAGAAATCTACAGTTATGTTTGATTATGATTTATGTAAAACGTAAAAATAGATTTGATTAATATAATTTTAAAAAAACCGGTAATATGAGAGTAGTGATTCTAGTGAATCAGGTATTTTAACCGAAATGGTAAAATTTGACGACAGAATTTGACATAAACGATGCTACACATGAAACATAAATGTGACAATACTTGAATTACCCTGCTAAAGCAGTTCTTAAGATTCTCTGAGCAAAGGGAGGTAACTGTCCATTCTGGCTGAAAGAGACCATTCCTGCTGGGGAATTCGCAAATCCGGCTTGTTGCGGCTGTATGGGTTGCTGCTGGAACTGTCCAAATTGACCTGTCTGACCGAATTGTCCAGCCTGTCCAAATTGTCCAGCTTGTCCGGTTTGTCCGAACTGTCCGTATTGCCTTGTTCGACCGATCTGACCAGGTAGGCAGCGTCCGCCGGCGCAAGGGCCGGGAACAAGTCCGCCGCCTCCTGGAAATGGGGCGCCACCGCAGGGTGGTGCAGGTGGCGCTCCGCAAGGTGGCCCTTGAGGAAATGGCTGTCCGCCGCATGGGGGCGCTGGTGGTGCACCGCAAGGTGGTGCTTGAGGGAAAGGTTGAAAAGGGTTGAAGAAGGGAGGTTTTGGTTTCGCCGGTTGTTGCGCCTGAGGTGGAGCTTGGGTTGGTGCGGGTGTTGGTCGTGTCGTGGGTCGCTTCGTTGGACGGAAGAAAGGGAAGGGGTACAGTATGACCTGGGGGCTCTGTGGCTGGGCTTGTACCTGGGGTGCCGGCTTTGGGTTTTGTCGGTTCAGCATTTGGAGGAAAGCTTTCCTCTGCATGATGCAGCCCACGAGTTGCTGGGGTAGACACATGCCCTTCATGTAGTGGAACTGCTGGCCGGGCTTACACTGCTCCGCTATAGGACCCCCTCCCCGGCACTTCCAGAACACCTCGCAGCTCTCCGACTCGATCATGGGGAAGTTACCCATCGGCCTCGGGCACCGCATAGAGCTGGTGCATTGTAGCACTGCAAGAGATGACAGGAATATATTACTCTGAAGTAGATTACAATTCGTGCAATATATTAAGACAATTCAATATATTAAGACAAACATGTTACTCTAAAGTAGATTACAATTCGTGCTATATATTAAGACAATTCAATGAATTTAAATTTTGTCTTTTTTATGTGATATGCTGAACGAAATACACGTATACTTAATAAATAGTATAGGAATATATGAAAACTGTGAAATTATTGATAATGATATATTTCTTCAATAATCACCTGATGGGATATTAATAATAAAATCATGATACACCTTACTTATTTCTGAATTTTGAAAGAGTTATATTTGTTACGAACAATATTACGAGAACGTATTTGTAAACACAGGTCTAAAAGTACAGCTAGTTATTTTGGGAACATGGTAAATTCAGTATGTTTGCAAACTTTTGGTCTTGCTTTCGTGAATATTATATTTATTACTAACAAGCAATCATACATGTAGGATCTAATCACTGTCTCTTGATTTGCATAATAATTTGTGATGTTAGCTCCCAAATATGCAATCATCATAGGCCTATATATCTCTTCTGCACAAAACCTGTATCGAGTATTGAGAATATTTAAATTTACTTCTTGGTGCATGATTTTTGTTTAAACATTTATCTATGGGCTGATTCACAGCATATAGAACAATAAGTATGTTCAATGTGCTAAGATATAATGAAAAAAGAGTGCGGTTGATTTTATGATAGTATTTATAAGAAAGTATGAAATAGATATGAAATTAATGACTATCGTCGACGTTACATACAATTCCATAAAAAAAACGATTGTGCTGCAGATTATATGCGTCATGCCATAGAGTATAATTATCAACTTATTTTGGTGAGATTGCGTAACAATCAAATAAAAGAAACTCAAACAAAAATCTTTTTTGAGTGACATTTAGAAGTTGGAAGTCAAATAAGGACGAATATTTATGGATAACAACTTCTTTATTCTGACTACACGACGTTTCGATAAGCTTCTTGTATCGTTTTCAAGTCTCGAAACGTCGTGTACTCAGAATATAGAAGTTGTTATACATAAATATTCGTCCTTATCAAACACAAAACTTGAATAGTTCCCCTAGAATACAATAAGCAGAAACTAAGCAATTTAACCCTACCTGTCTGCAAGACGAAAAGAACTGAGCATACACGACTTTCAATGGTGACTGTCTCAAGCGTTGTAATTACAACTTTTAATTGCATACCCTCCTAAAGCAAAAAATAAACTCAACACTCAAACAGAAAAACTAAAAACAATCCCCTAGAAAACAATAAGCAAAAACTAAGGAACCCTACCTGTCCAAAGGACGAAAAGAACTGAGCATATACGAATTTCCATGATGACTGTCTCTAGCGTTGTAAATAAAATCTTTCATTATATACCCTCTTAAGAGGAAGACTATTTGTCGGAGTATCGCTATATCCGAGATATAGGAACTGTAGGGAAGCTTTGTATGGGTGAACGTCCTCGAGACATGAGGTTAGACCTCGTCAGGGGGATTTGCTGGCCCGTCCTAGATCTATAGGCGGGTCGTCAACAACACTCCAAGTCTCGGAAGCCGAGGACCGATATGAACTGAGGGTCAAGACTTTACCTGTACAGTGTTAGTGCGACTTGCGGGTCGACGTTGTATTTAGCTTTCATTCTTCACCGTTTATTTTCAAATGTTGCATACATGTGAGGTTTATTAAAGGATTCTTCACCAAACTGTGAAATGAGTACCGTGTTTTGAGTAAAGTAAATGTTTGTTTGTTACATATATGTACAATATTAATGTTTCATTTTTAACAGTGACCTTAAGTTCTTTTGACGTGAAACAATGACATTTCAAATAACTGATTTATGGCATAATTGTACTAATAAGCAAAGGTTGAAAACGCGACCTTGCGTGACGCCTGTTGTAACTCTCAGTTATAATGGGTTTAGTTAAACAAACGCTACTGACGCTTGCGAAATGTTTTCATAATTTTAGAAACATGCTTAGTGCAATTGGTCACTTGCATAATACCATTTTTTATTTTGCGTCAAATTCCTGATTTTTCATTTATTAGGGTGAAATGAAATAAACGACAGAAATGCGGAGAGTCACATTTAACCGACAATGATCAGTAATCAATGCACTGAAGCTGTTCAATTTCAGAAACAGCGACGATCTAGACATACTACAATAATGCAGACTTGCGTTGGTGTAAGATATATTCAGGGATTATTAGACAGACTATATTCCCACATGCTTAGTGAAATTGGTAACTTGCATAAAACCATTTCCCCCCTTTTGAGTCAAACTCCTGATTTTCATTTATTATGGTGTAACGAAATAAAAGACAAAAATGTTGAGAGTCACAATACATCGATAATGATCAGTTATCAATGCAGTTATCACATCATCATGGAATAATGCCATAGTGTCAGGCATAATCTCCTTTATATAAATTAGACATATAACAGGACAATTATACAATTTAACACATTGTTGTTTTATAAGCAACTCTTATTTTAAAGTCGTGATTAGTGAACGAAAACTGGAACATGATGAGGACTAGACACTTAAAACTATATGGAAAAAATATTAACAGCAGAAGAAAAGACAGATATGTAGCTGTAGTGTTAAGTTGGTGATATTACTAGGACACATGTTAATGGGAGTGGAATTTCCACTTTTCGTTGAAATTGATAGGGGGGGGGGGGGGGGGGGTGTGATTGGTGATTGTGCGTAAATTCGTTGCAAAATGAATAAACAATTGTATATAAACACAACGGGGTTGCTATTCTTTTAAAAAATATGTTGCATGTCTCATTTCATAGATGGGACGGGTCTTTCTTACCCACGTTTTACCTACATTTTATTTACGATATCGGGTTCCTGTGGGCAGATGATACAAGAGCGGAGTATTGTATATTTGATATTTAAACCTAAATTAATCGTCAATAGTCGTATGTTCGGCTCTAAATACTCGTCAATATCCAAAAAATAAAACGTCAATATTTGGTTGTTACTCGTCAATAGTCAATAACCTAGCAGCCATCAGAACCACGCGCACCTTGAGTTGCACGTGCAAATTACACCTCAACTGAAATACGTGCTGCACGCGCCACGGGTTACCTGTAGTTGAATTGGTACACCTTGGGAGAGAACTTGCTTTCAGAGGAAATAAAATGAAGATTTCTGTTTAAATCTCATGGTTTTTCCAAAAACAGATTTTCTTTTAAATTTTACCTAAAAGCATTTTTTTCTGTTTAAACATTCAGAATTGAAACATAGTCATCGTTGTATTCTCAGACTAGTGACACGGGTATAAATGAAGCAATGATGGACAGAAAACTTGGGAGATAGTGCACGTAAAATTATTAATGGCAACCTCAAATAAAATGATAAAAGCGTTTTGATACAGACAAATAGTCTAGTATACAGATTGTCTTACATCGGCTATAATTTAGAATTTTAACTCACGGAAATAGAAATGAAATGATATATGGCGTTTATTCATTACTGGATTGATAATGTAGTTCTTACTTATGTTTTCTCAACTAGGCCTTATGATTGCATTGCAAACTATAATTTATATATCTTTCTTAATTGCTTTTGAAAAAAAACGTATTAGCTTATTACGTCACTATCAGCAATGAGTTGTTGAATAGTAGTTTATAACATGCTGTAAACATAAGTAAACCATATACTTCTTTCAGTTATTATTTGAATTCAATATCATATAAAGTATGCATAATAGGGGACATAAGATAGATGTATAGATTATTTTAATTAAACAACTCCTTTTACCGGATCGTACTGAGATTACAGATCATACAGACATGCATACATTTCGACTTCGAAATAAGTGCGAGGCGTATAACGGCACATTTTTCTTTCCTGTAAACTCATATATTTGAGGGAATTTTACAAAAACTGACGGTAACAAAATTTGGGAAATGTTATTGTGAGTGAGAATTTAGAATTCAAATTTCAACTTTGTTGAAAAAAAAAGAAACAATCGCAAAAGCACTTTTTTCTATTTCCGTTAATACTATAGTTCTGTATTTCTGTATTTACACAACATGCTTTTGTAGCAAGTGTATTAATCTTTAAAATACACTAGAACTTAAAATCTTATGTTTAAGATGATTGATGTTTATTTTTTAAACACAATTATGGCATGCAAGTTGCTGTGGTTTCTCTCTGAGCTTTTCAGCTCTTTTCTCCTACTTCAGTAGGGTTGTTTTAAATCTGTGTGTCATAAATAGTTTAATGGCTTTCAAAATGAAACTTGTTAAGTATCAAGCATGCATGAGAGCAACAAAATCATAAAAGTAGTCTTCAAAAGGACAATACCTCAGAAACTTCAATAATTCACATAAAATATATTATATTGAGCATTTTAATCGCTCAGAACTGCCTCTCAAATAATTCTCCGGGTCCATTACCCCCATAACCTTCCGGATTACGGAATTAATAGCAAAAAAGCAATAAAAAATGGAATTAACTCTAAAATACATGTTGAAATACATTGACATACATATTCTTAATATGGTCCAAAGTTGAAAATTTAATGCTTAATTGTCATTTTGTTAAGTAAGGTGTTTTTGAAAGATTAATAGGAGAGTTAATCGCGTTTACTTATAGCTTGTTATAAATTTAAATATAACGTTAATTAGCTGTTAATGTCAATAATGGCACTGAAACTGTACACTAATTATTTATTATCTATTCCCTAATAGTTATACATCTAGTGACATTAAAACAGACAATGATTTTCAAAAATCACGTTTGTTATTCAGTCCTAAAAGTTAGCGCCTGTTACAAATGCTGTTTCTGACGAGTTCGTTTGTTGAATTTGATGTCAGTTTCACAGTTGCTGTGACAACGCACGTGCATCCCGTGCAAATTGCTTTGAAGGTTTGTTTAATCTCGCATTGATATGGGCTATATAATGTCTCTAAATGTATGGCAAATATGATAATTTGTGATGATAATTATTGTATATTTTATGCATCACTAGGTCTTGTTGTGAACAAAATTTGTTATTTCAACACATGTAGCCGTTCAACTTATTCGTTGAGTAACATAAAAATGCACGCCCAAAACCACGTTTTTCTATATCCATGATTACCTTTCGTAACGATTTAATGTATGACTTACACTTCCTATTAGTAAAAGACATATTTGTTCTTCTAAAATAAGAAAATTGTGAATTGCACGTCTACTTTATAGACTTTCGTATAGAGTCCTCTATTTCATAGATTCTGTTAGTAGTGAATAGTTGTGAAATAACGAAACTACATTAGTAAAATGAAACCAACATCAACTTACATATGTTACATTTATGGCATAGCATGATTTTTTCTTGGGGGCATTTTCAGTACCGGTGTTGATCCTTGAGCGTAGCTGTTGAAAATGACATTGAGCTCGCGTGATTTCCTTTTATAAGTCGTCATTAGGTAAAAACTCGTCAAGTAAACAGGGACGTGTGTGGCGAGGTTCACGTGCAAGTTGTGCTTTAATTCAAACCGGTTTCGAATTTAGGTTTAAGTGGAATAGACTCCTCAAACTCGTCATTAGTTGTGCACGTGGTTTAGTCTTCGGGCTAACGCCCAACCTCGTGCACAACTAATGACGAGTTTTCGGAGTCTATTCTTTACAGATCTGACATATAACATACTTCATGTTCAGCAAATTTCATCTCATATAGTGAACCAACCACACGACACCTGATTTGTGTAGCTTCCTTGATTGGACCTTACGTAAGGATGTCACGGGGGTTCAACACAAATCAATACCGACTCAGGCACAATATGATATGTGCTACATGTTCAATTGGTTGATAGACTATAGAAAATGCCTAACTTCTAATTGATTTAAACTGCAGGTGTCCTCTTAAATAAATATTTCAGTTAAATCCCCACTGTTGACTGGCCACCTAGTTTAGATCAGTTGGAATCACCTGCCGGGTACAAGCCTAATTAACCTGCAAGTGTACCGTGTATTTAAGCCGACTTACCTGTGCAGGTGCAATATATGCTTACAGTCGGTGCAGATAAGTAAAAGTAAAAAGGACAGTATGAGGACCGTGTACGTGATGACCCTGTTCGTGTGTGCGATACACACAATGAATGTACCGGACCTGATTGAGTCTGCGGTTGCGAGTCTGTGTTCAGCGAAGGAAGACATATCTAAAGCTATAAGACAGGCCAAGTCTGACTGTCCCTTTTGTTCAGGTGAGACTGCATCGAAACAATTGTAGAAGCGAACAGAGCTCACATAACCCCGCTTCCAAGTTGTTCTAAGAATTTTAAATAATGAAATTGATAAACATTGATGAGTTAAATGATAGTGGAAAATACAGTTTAAATTATAAGTCATTGCGTAAGTCATATTTCCACTGAAACCACTTAACGTCATTTATCAAGAAATAGATATACCAACACTTCTCGAGCTGTGTCGCTCAATATAGCCTAGCTCCTGTTTGAATCGCACATGGGTCTCCGAGGCGTACAGTAGCCTGGCGGAGCCAAGGATCCACGATTGAAACAGGAGGAATATTGAGTGGTGCACCGAGGGAAGTGTGGGTATATCTTACTTTTTTTTTTTTCATTTTTTATTTTTCCCCATTTTACAAGTTGTGTCTCCGGTACATATATGTAGCATGTCTATATATACAGTCAACAACAACAACAACACAAAAAGACATATTTGGTCATAATCATGAAACATGAATCAATCTTTAAACAAAACATGGCAAGTCGACCAGAATTTGTAGAAGCTGTCGATTTTTGAGCTTATTATAGCAGAATATCTTGTGAAATTATAATATTTATTTAGCTCCTCTTGCAAAAATTGAAAGGTTGGCATTCTTGATGACGATTTATGGTAAAAAATTAAATTTTTAAATAGGATAAGTATCACGTTGATATCTTACTTTTATCTCACTCATGTCGAGTTATATTTGACGAAAAAGAGCTACGTTTTAAAAACCATAAACTGACTTCATTACATTATAATTTGGTACAAACTAGTACCCATACATAGGCTTATATAGGAAAATACAAAATCTAGACATCAGACAACCAAAAGTATTGCTACCTGTATCAAGCCTCAGTAGCTCAGATGATAGAGGCGTTGCCTCGCAACATTAAGGCCCCTGGTTCGATTCCCACTTTGGTAAATTTTACAACTCCGTTGATTTGCCAAAGTTGAAGATTTCTTCACCTGACTTAAAGAGACACAGAGTATGTTGATAGGATCACATATGTCAAATTTTGAAATCGATGTTATTACATCGGGAACCACTAACTGTTACTGAACATAACAAGTTGAAGGACAATCAGTACATTAGAGCGAAAATACGGCAATTCAAAGTCGGAATTTTGATCGAAAACCGGACATTGTGGCTCGAGTGGCGCGCGCAAATTCGCCAAACGTAATTTTGAAACCTTGTCATAAGCTGACAGGAAGATATATTCGATTCGATAGTGTTTATTAGGTATTGTTCGTTCGTAACCTGAGACAGGATGAACATCAGCTCTTTAACCTCAGATCCATGTGACCAGCGATGTCTGAACTCGGAGCTGAGCGAGTTGGAGGAACTACTCACCAAGATACAGGAGAAGGCAGTCAGCGTACAGAGCACAGCTTGTGTCGATTGTCCCTTCGATTGTTCCGCCTGTAAGTATACCATTACTGGTTAAAATATGTAAGAGGGATCATATTTTTAAGTCAATATTTCGTCAGATGGTCAGATGAAAAAAAAAAATATTCATAATTTCTTAGTTTTGACATGTCCCTTATTATTTTTATCCAACATGTCTCCATATTTACCTTTTGACATCATTCAATGAAATGTAAATCTAAAAACTTGCAAATACTGGGTAAAACAAGTAAGATATATTGTTTTTTTATTATCAATATTCAAGTTGATGTAAATGAAGAAATATTATCATAATTTTAAATTTTTCATTCATTTTTTGTCCAATACCTAATACCACCCCGAAACCTTATACCTAAAATATAAGTTAAGCTTGAAAGGAATATTTCTCGGGTTCTCCGCACAAAATAGTCTATCTCAATTGACCCCCACAATCCCTTCTCTGTACCCAGCACGCACGTGTCCACCTGGGTTTGTACAGAACGGGACTTCCTGCTACTTCTTCTCGGACTTCTCCACGAACTTTATCGAAGCAGCTGTGAGTATAATAGTATGGCGAGACCCTTCGCTAATTATACTGAACAACACAACTTAAGGACCACCACTTGTCAATAGTGATTATATTAAAGGGGCAGTAGCACTTTTCTAAAACTTTTTTATTTTAAAGTTTCATTATAATTGTACGTTAATGCTTAATGTATTATTTTGAAAGTGTCAAATACCTCAATACACAATTAATCATCAATAGTCAGAGAACAAATGATAAAGGTTCACATAAAAGTTCATTGACAGCCATTTTTGTGTGAATATCATAAATTCATTTTGTGTTAGAAGAAGGAATGGCATGGTTAAACTTTATATTACAAATTTGAATTATTTAGTTTAAATACATTGTCCTTCAATTGGAATCATTTATTTCTCTGACATCACCTTATATTCCCCAAAAACGTGATACTGCCCCTTTAAATAGTTCACATCATGATCCATATGAGTACAAAGTATTATCATCAATCACTTGTATGCTACTGTTGCTGTGCTGGCGATTGAAATCGTTTCACAAAGAGCATGAACATTGATTGTGTCGAATATGCAAAACGTTGTCGGTGATGAGATTGTGAATAATCATTATTAGAAATGTAATGCCTATTGGCTCAGAATCATGAGATCGAAAACAGGACAATGTGCATCAACTTGCGCGCAAATGCAATCTCATTGAAACAAAATCAATCTATCACCCGAACCCCTTCTGCATCGCTCCAGACTTTGTTTGCGCATAGGAAAAACTGGTTTCTTTCATATATGTGCGCAAACGCTAAACTTGTCTTTTGATCAAAGATTTTCATTTAAAATAAGATAGTCAAGTAACTGTTTTAATTCACTGACAAAGTAATGTGCGAATCCACTGTCTGTCGCCCACAGGGTTACTGCCAGCTGTTCGGAGCTAAGCTGGCCACTATAGAAGACAAATCGGAGGACGACTTCATCCGTGGGTACGCGCTGTCAGATGGAGGAGGTAAGCGTGTTGGCTCGTTAACCGATGTTCTCGAAGATTTAAAGTACTCAACGAATGTATTGCTACTATAAATACATGTCTATGTGGGAGACTGATATAAGTAGGCAAGCCAAACGTAGGTACACGTTATCAATAACGAAAAGGTGATCGACTATTTTAGATAGTTCCTGGGATTTAAATTCTCTTTTGAATGTGTTATTTTTTACTGATTTTCTAGTAATAAATAAGAACAGCGAAATATATTTAAATTACATAACACTTTTAACTGCAAAAAGCATGTTTTAAAACCTATGTGAACAGAAATTTATATTATAAAAGTCCTTTCCTGGCAACGGGAATAAAGTTAATTCCTTTTGTCTTCTCAACACCTTCAAAAAAGCTTGACGCAGTCTAATCAAATTGACCGTGCTCCGTGGAATAAAGTTATGGAAATTTTGTTTCACTCAGGGTAATCAGTTCGAACACCAATAGAATCAATATTTTTTACAATTTCATTCCTTGGAGCACGGCCGATTTTAATCAGAGTTGAGGCTTGATGCCCGGATTTGAAATTTACGGAAAACCTGAAACAAAATACTTTTTTCTCGCCTTATATATCTTTATTTACATAGTTATGTTGTTGCTTGTAGCCGTGGCTTATTATCTGGGGGGCTCGGACCTGAGAGTTGAGGGCACGTTCTACTGGGAGCACCCTCTCCAGCCCGTGGTATACACCAACTGGAACCCCCCGGGCCCCGACAATAACGGGGGTAAGGAACACTGCATGGAGATCAGGAGCAATTTTGACAACTATAGGTGGAACGATTTCAGATGTGACGGCAACATCAATTTTATATGTGAAAAAACATTGTAGTATTTAACACCAAATATCATTCATTCTAATGAACGTTGGATAATCTAAATGATATGCAATGAGTTTAGTACTTTTTTTCTAAAATAGCTTTTGATTATTTTTTTTACTTGTTTAATGAATTAAAAAGTCATATTTTAGTTAATAGAAACAGCGTTTTTGGGTCGGACTGTAAAAAAAGGTTAAGCTGTTGCCATAAATTGTTATCTGTTCTTGAGAGATAAAGTTTGTATATTTTCAATGACTGTACATATTTCGGTTATTAAAGGCAGTCAAATGGGTCAGAGGATCTTAAAGGGGTAGTTGTTGTAGGTTATTATTGCAATGAGGTCTGAAAGGGATGATAATTATTCATTTATTTATTATCATTGATTTGTATACTCAGTTTTCTTGGTACCATTTGTAGTTCATTTTTACAAAAAAAATAAAAGTTCACTCAAGTGTTTTTATATGTGTTTATTCATCCTCCAGGTACAGGAGAGTTAGGTAATAAGTAGTTATATGATACATAGATAATCTCACCCAAGTGTCTTCTGATATCAAATATATCAACACAAGTTGATAAAAGTAACTAATATCCGAGGCTTGCCGAGGATAATTTACTTTTATCAACGAGAGTTGATATATTTGATATCAGAAGACACGAGGGTGAGATTCTATTTATCATCCAAAATCATTTTTCATTACATAAGCATGAAAAATTTACACTTTTGAACACTGGATAGCCCTAAAACTACTAAACCACTGATGTCATAGCATTGTGACGTCATCGTGTTAATGACGTCATAGCATTGTGATGCGATCGTGTTCATGACGTCATAGCATTGTGACGTCATTACTGATGATGTAAAACGTTTGTGATGTCATGTATTTTCTGATTACAAGGCATTGTTAAAAATCTACTGTCAAAGCGATATCTCCTAGGAGATATCGCTTGATCTTCCACAAGCGATTTGAGCTTAGTTTTGGATGATAAATTAATTATTATGTTACATATAAGCAATAGAAAGTTCAAGTCATGCAGCAGACACACATATTTACAACTTGGAAGACTTCAGTTACGTTCCCGTGTGTATTCAACACGTGATTGGACAGTTGGGCAGTACAGTAGAGTCCGACCTGTAGAACTGTCTGTACATGGAGTGAAGGAACGTCACTGATAACTCCGCAAATGTCTCTTATTCTCTGGAGTTGAGGTCAAAGGTTGATCTACAGGACAGTTGACACAGGACAAAGTTTTGACCCGACAGTCTGTCATCAATCGGACATATCATCAATTTCTTTGAACTGTTGAGACGTGAATTCATGTTCAGCATGTCTGAGTTCCCGATATAGATCTGTAATGGCTCAGTATCTTATGATGATTGTCGACGATTTTGTTCCAGTATTGTTTCAGTGATGAGTAATAACTTTGTGAGGAAGAGTATTGTCGCTTGCATTCAGCAATGCATTGACAATTTGTCCATAATATACCTCGATGTCTAGAGGCTAGATATGTTGGTCATTCAATTGACCAAAGGGTATGCGCCACCGCAGGTGTAATCAGTTATAGTGCCTATCTGTGCTGCTTTGTCCCATACGACTCTGGGTGTTATTTGAATATACAGGTCGGAGCTTTTTTTCACTTCACAGTTGACATTTATAGAGCATAAGAGTACACTGAAGCTGTGATCTGATAGGATCTCAGACGTCTTTACATCAGACATGATTGCAGCGGGAATAAGAATAGGATCAATCATTGTCTTGGGTCCTTCTTTTGAATGCCCAGAAAGTCCAGTCAGGTCCTTGGCATATGCTTTGTACATTGACTGATATCATATTCAGTCTCTTGAGTGTTTCATGTAAACTTTTTATTCTCGCATCCATGGTCGGGTTCATCTTGGGCCTACTATTTTGTAGTTAATATCGCCATTAAAGATAACATTTCCAAAGTTTTCATAAGCTTCGTATAGTTCTTCAAGTCTTTCTAAGCTGACATTGAATTGATCGTTTTGCTTTGAAGAATCCAATCTAAATATATTTAGATCAACAGATTTTGTATTTTGTCATACTGTTGACCTAATATAAAACCTGTTGATCTAAATTTATTTGGATTGTGATGAATCTGGCAGATACACACAGAACATGTATAATGGTCTTTTTGACGATAGGTGTAGTTCAATTCCCACAATGTAATCTTCATCCACATCAACAGGATGAACATAAGGAACAAGGTGTTTAGAGACCATAAGAGCGACTCCAGCTCTAGGTGGTTGATATGTACCTTGACTTCCCGTCCATGTCCGAAACATTTTGCATAAGCTGTGTAGTTCTGTGATATATCATTTAGTAGCGATAAGTTGTGGGAATAAAGTTTGTATGTTCAGTCAAGCCACAAATATATCAAGAGGTATGGGATCCTGATGGGACGTTTACATTACAGCTAGTTTTAACTAGATTGAAATTATTCAAAATCCACATTAGGTTCTCACATATTGATAAACCCATTTTAATTGTGTGGCCCGACACCAATGAAGTATGACGTCATTGTTGCCAATATGAGGGACGATTCCTTTCAACGTCACAGATGGTCGTTAACTTGACTTTTATAGGATAACAAGAACTCACTTCAAATGTGCTAAGAAACACCAAGAGTTAAGTTTCGTTTGAATTGAAGTAACTTATGTAACTTACTTAACCTAGGTATGCAATTCCTAGGACTTGTCCATGATATTTTTCACCATTAAGCTGAATCTTGCTCACGATATCTTTGACCTTGTGTACATCATTCTTCCAGCCATGCATAGGCAGCCTTTCCTCATAGGGTCCCGCTAAAGGATACCTATCTCTTGTCTATTTAGAGACTGATGGACGATAAAGGGCAATTCGATTTATCAATCGCTCTTTATATAGTGCCATAAAAGTCCTTGCCTAAATAAAGTCTTTACTTAAATGTTCATCATCATCAGAATTCTGTGACACCGCAAAAGCAAAGCAGTCCCAAACTGAGGGTTTCACATTTCCGTTCCGCCTTCTATAAAACCTCAGTAAAATGGGCATTTGCTAAGAAATATAAAACAAAAAAATTAATATTGACTTTGGTCTTAAATGTGAATATGTCAAAAGAATTCCAAGGGGGATTAAAGTCATTATTTCAAAACCTATTTCTGATTTCAAAATCTAATCAAACGTATACTAAACTCTTATCTGGTGACCTTAAAGGTCAACAATCAATATCACTTTCCATTGGGAATAACAATTTGCTGTGTTTTTGACATTTGATGGATTGTAGCGGAAACCTTTTCAATTCATTTTACTTCTCTAATGATGATAAAAAAAAACTAGTAGAGCTATATAGCACAAAAACTTAAATGTGAATATGTGAAATTCCAAGGGGGATTAAAATCATTATTTCAAAACCTATTTCTGATTTCAAAATCTAATCAAATGTACCGGTATACTAAACTCTTATCTGGTGACCTTGAAGGTCAACAATCAATATCACTTTCCAATGGGAATAATAATTTTTAATGATTAAAGATGTGACCGTGCCATGTTTTTGACCTTTGGATTGTAGCGAAACCTTTTCAATTCATGTTACTTCTCTAATGATGATAAAACACCTAGTTAGATCTATATAGCACAAAAACTTTTCAAATTATCCATTCAGAGGCAGATTAAATCATGAAATGTTGATACAGGCTCTGATATATTACGCAGAGTTTGTGGGATAGAATGGGAGATGCCTGTTTGGAGCCAACCAAAGTTAGTTGTGCAATCAGTGACGCTGTTCTTAAATCCTCATTTTGGCTACTGAATCATGGCAAAGGCATTGTGATATGAACCATCCTTTCATGCGAGAAGCGTTGTCTGCCGAAACCGCCGGAACCCACAGATTTCAGCGTAATAGAACAGAGGCTGTATCAACATTTCATGACTTGATCTGCCTCTGAAAGAAAGCAAGTTATCGTGATTAAAAGGAATTTTCAAGTGATTTTACAACTTGAGACCATGACATTTGATCGTGAATGTGAAAATGTAAAAAAAAATTATGTTCTTTAAATTGTCATCATTTCAACTTTTCTCCAGAAGCATTGACTCAAGAAATCTTAGATTTTGTGTTGATGCTTGTCCGAATGAGGACTCAAAAGTGTTAAAAGGTAGAAATACAGAACTCTATAAGCCAAGGATGACATGATTTATTACATATATGTGAATAATGAAGTATAAACAATGATTGTAGTCGTATGAGATTGACATAAGTTCATTTACTTACAACACACAATATCACTCATTATCATTGTAGGGAGAAAAACATATATCTGAAAATGCTGGATGCCTAACAAAGCTGTTGGATATTGACAAAACCTTAATCATATGGCCTGTTAAGGCTGTTAAGCCTATAAACTTGTAAGACAGATCTACATTTCCTTAGGCTTGCCTATCATATGTTTATATGATGATACATGAGCTTAATGTACATATTGATCATCGATGTTCAAGCACTGATAAAAGTGCATTATTTGCTGTCTTTTAAAGATTTCATCAAATATAAGACACTTCCAAGTACATTACAGAGTTTCTTCAGGACGGATCCAGGAGTTTTGAAAGGGGGGGGGGGGGTCTTTTCGGATTCAGAAAATATCTATAACTGATTTTCAAGAGGGGTCATCAGGACCCCTGAACCCCCCTAGCCCCACTCTGGATGTGCCACTGGGGTGGGAGTAGATTCAAGAAAAAATTTGTCTAGCTATCAAAGTAAGAATCTGCTAATGTAGTGTGTGTCATGTTGTTGAGGTGGTGTTAGCAGAGATCTTCTGTGCTTCAGCGCGGATGACGTTAATCAGATCTTGATTCATCAGGAAGGTGAACCTCAAACAGGATATCTGAAAATATAAGATGTTGTTGAAAATAATTATCATTCACTTACTGAGCTAACTTCAAACCAAACATGAAAACTGAAAATTAGAGATAATGTTAAGAATATTAATTATTAAGTTTCATTTACCTTAAACATCAACCTCCAAAGTGGCCACTGATCCAAAGAAATGACAGTTCTCTTCTTCATAATTTTCAAAGTAATACTAAGAATTCAAATGAATTGACTGACACCCCATAACTGACAATATTGTCATCTACAACACTATTTTACAAACAATTACTTCAAAATAAAAAATTTCATCTTATATATTTATCACAACCCAATAACCCTACAAAGCTCTGATGATCATACCTCCAACACTGAGTTATTGTAGAGTTTTTGTTTGTTCCCAGCAAGCACCGGTTTCCCATCTATATAGATCGGCCTCTTCCCTTCGTTGGCAATGAAGAAATCACCATTATTACGTAGCTTTATCACTGCCTGTCGGCGGGAGATTTTTGCAGCTGGACCCTCGAGGGAAAGATCAACATCAATCTGGTTGTCTTTAGTCGCTCTGCCTAGCGTAATCTGAAGATGAAAATGTTGGTTATATCTTGTACAACCATGGACAACAAATGAGTAAGCAAAAGGCAGAGGGCCCATCTGATTGACCTATATGATAGTCAAAGCAGTTTTTGGTTTCAAAAAAGGTAATCAAGGCTTCTTTATTACCGGTAGGTGACATAGCATCTTTAATAAAGTTTATTTGGCTTTGACACCTGCCAAAATATCCAGTCTGAGTAAACCTAGCGTCAATAACACTTGTTTCACTTTGATAATGAGTCAAGTGAGATGTAGTAGCAGGTCGCGTTAGCCGACCTTTCGCCGACCTATGACCCTCCAACGTAATATGTGCAAATACAGACTATTGCGGCTTAGTAAGACGATCCCTGATTGGTCAATTCGATAGATCGGCTGACGCAACCTGCTACTAGACTCAATATCGGAGTGAAACGGGTATAATTGAGACTAGGTTTACTTGAATGACTAAATGTGACCTTTGCAACACAGTAACAACCTAAATTTTCTTTTTGTATGATTTTTGTAAAGATTTTTCTTTAAAAATGACTTTAACTGTTTCATTTCCATCAGAGCGAAGCATATACAATTTCAAATTGTAATTTTCAACAACATTACAACATTACAACTTCTTTATAAAATGTAAGCATAAACAGTAACTGACCATCAACATACTCTACCTCTCTTTAATTTATAGCCTAAATCATGCTACAAACCAATGTCTCATCTCACCTCTCTCGATCTCATAAGGTATCGAACAAGCCGACCCTTCAACACTGCCTGGGTCTGGTTGTCAAAGTCTTGAGGATTGATACCTAGAACACAGAAAATATAAAAGTTGTTTTTTAACTATAAATAATTACTAATTCTGGAACGATAAAGTTTCTATCATACAACAGTTACTAGCAATCTATATCATGTTATGGCGCTTCAACTATAATCAATATTATAATGATGGATGTCCATGTGGCCCCTTTACGGAAATGAACACAGTTTTACTAATTCTGGAAAGAATTCATTTCAAACAAAAGCTAACTTATTTTGTCCCATGAATCTTTATACAGATAAGGCATATATTGAACCATTTTGCACTTTTATGCACCTTGCTGACTTGAATCCTTTCAGTTCTAGTAACACAACATTAGGTAAGCTGAGTTGAACTGTTCATTATTATCAACTCTTGAAAGATAATCAATGGCAATAACATACATATATGCCCAGAAAATGTTGATTACATTTGTTTTTTACCTTGATAAAGATTATGCATTAATTAATCATTTTGCACCTTGTTGACTAGAATAATCCTTTCTCTTCTAATAACAAGACATAAGGGGGTGCAGGAGAAAATTTGCCTACTCTTTAACATTTGGAGAAGTATGATATTTTTACCATTGCAAGGGGTCTCATCTGCTCAGAAAATGTGAAAATTACCCCCTTAACATACCAAATTGGAATATCAGTGAACACCACATTAACAGTATTTTCTATATCACAGCTGCTGGGGTTTGAGCAATGTCACCTGCGTTCATTGTGGTTGAATCTGGTGCCTCAACTAGGGAACCAATCAGATGAATGCATAGATTCAATCAATTCCCCCCTACATTACTCCCACCAGCCACCAGTCACTTTAACCCTTGCAGCATTCAGCCAACTTTCCTGCTACAGCAGAACATCACAGTTTTCAGACACCTCTTAAAAGTTGCAACATGTTGTCTGATTTCACTCACATCTTTATTTTGGAAATTGGAACAAGTTATGCCTTGTGAGGAAAAGTGGGATTTATAACATTTTTGTGTGATATTTTCATCCATAGAGTCTCCTTTGTCTTTCTGATTAATTTGCTCCTTAGAATACATCTTCTAATTAAGCGATTGGAAATGTACCGCTCTGTAAATCTAAAAATGTAGACTTGGCCTATGGCCTCCAGTGCAAAGGAATAAAGATTGAACATAATACCATTTTTTTATTTTGCGTCAAACTCCTGATTTTTCATTTATTAGGGTGAAATGAAATAAACGACAGAAATGCAGAGAGTCACATTTAACCGACAATAATCAGTAATCAATGTACTGAAGCTGTTCAATTTCAGAAACAGCGACGATCTAGACTTACTACAATAATGTAGACTTGCGTTGGTGTAAGATATATTCAGGGATTATTAGACAGGCTATATTCCCACATGCTTAGTGCAATTGGTAACTTGCATAAAACCATTTCCCCCCTTTTGAGTCAAACTCCTGATTTTCATTTATTATGGTGTAACGAAATAAAAGACAAAAATGTTGAGAGTCACAATACATCGATAATGATCAGTTATCAATGCAGTTATCACATCATCATGGAATAATGCCATAGTGTCAGGCATAATCTCCTTTATATAAATTAGACATATAACAGGACAATTATACAATTTAACACATTGTTGTTTTATAAGCAACTCTTATTTTAAAGTCGTGATTAGTGAACGAAAACTGGAACATGATGAGGACTAGACACTTAAAACTATATGGAGAAAATATTAACAGCAGAAGAAAAGACAGATATGTAGCTGTAGTGTTAAGTTGGTGATAATACTAGGACACATGTTAATGGGAGTGGAATTTCGACGAGGGGGGGGGGGGGTGTGATTGGTGATTGTGGACACAGCAGTGCGCTTGTTGAGGGTGCGTAAATTCGTTGCAAAATGAATAAACAATTGTATATAAACACAACGGGGTTGCTATTCTTTTAAAACATATGTTGCATGTCTCATTTCATATAGATGGGACGGGTCTTTCTTACCCACGTTTTACCTATCTGATTGACCTATATGATAGTCAAAGCAGTTTTTGGTTTCAAAAAAGGTAATCAAGGCTTCTTTATTACCGGTAGGTGACATAGCATCTTTAATAAAGTTTATTTGGCTTTGACACCTGCCAAAATATCCAGTCTGAGTAAACCTAGCGTCAATAACACTTGTTTCACTTTGATAATGAGTCAAGTGAGATGTAGTAGCAGGTCGCGTTAGCCGACCTTTCGCCGACCTATGACCCTCCAACGTAATATGTGCAAATACAGACTATTGCGGCTTAGTAAGACGATCCCTGATTGGTCAATTCGATAGATCGGCTGACGCAACCTGCTACTAGACTCAATATCGGAGTGAAACGGGTATAATTGAGACTAGGTTTACTTGAATGACTAAATGTGACCTTTGCAACACAGTAACAACCTAAATTTTCTTTTTGTATGATTTTTGTAAAGATTTTTCTTTAAAAATGACTTTAACTGTTTCATTTCCATCAGAGCGAAGCATATACAATTTCAAATTGTAATTTTCAACAACATTACAACATTACAACTTCTTTATAAAATGTAAGCATAAACAGTAACTGACCATCAACATACTCTACCTCTCTTTAATTTATAGCCTAAATCATGCTACAAACCAATGTCTCATCTCACCTCTCTCGATCTCATAAGGTATCGAACAAGCCGACCCTTCAACACTGCCTGGGTCTGGTTGTCAAAGTCTTGAGGATTGATACCTAGAACACAGAAAATATAAAAGTTGTTTTTTAACTATAAATAATTACTAATTCTGGAACGATAAAGTTTCTATCATACAACAGTTACTAGCAATCTATATCATGTTATGGCGCTTCAACTATAATCAATATTATAATGATGGATGTCCATGTGGCCCCTTTACGGAAATGAACACAGTTTTACTAATTCTGGAAAGAATTCATTTCAAACAAAAGCTAACTTATTTTGTCCCATGAATCTTTATACAGATAAGGCATATATTGAACCATTTTGCACTTTTATGCACCTTGCTGACTTGAATCCTTTCAGTTCTAGTAACACAACATTAGGTAAGCTGAGTTGAACTGTTCATTATTATCAACTCTTGAAAGATAATCAATGGCAATAACATACATATATGCCCAGAAAATGTTGATTACATTTGTTTTTTACCTTGATAAAGATTATGCATTAATTAATCATTTTGCACCTTGTTGACTAGAATAATCCTTTCTCTTCTAATAACAAGACATAAGGGGGTGCAGGAGAAAATTTGCCTACTCTTTAACATTTGGAGAAGTATGATATTTTTACCATTGCAAGGGGTCTCATCTGCTCAGAAAATGTGAAAATTACCCCCTTAACATACCAAATTGGAATATCAGTGAACACCACATTAACAGTATTTTCTATATCACAGCTGCTGGGGTTTGAGCAATGTCACCTGCGTTCATTGTGGTTGAATCTGGTGCCTCAACTAGATAACCAATCAGATGAATGCATAGATTCAATCAATTCCCCCCTACATTACTCCCACCAGCCACCAGTCACTTTAACCCTTGCAGCATTCAGCCAACTTTCCTGCTACAGCAGAACATCACAGTTTTCAGACACCTCTTAAAAGTTGCAACATGTTGTCTGATTTCACTCACATCTTTATTTTGGAAATTGGAACAAGTTATGCCTTGTGAGGAAAAGTGGGATTTATAACATTTTTGTGTGATATTTTCATCCATAGAGTCTCCTTTGTCTTTCTGATTAATTTGCTCCTTAGAATACATCTTCTAATTAAGCGATTGGAAATGTACCGCTCTGTAAATCTAAAAATGTAGACTTGGCCTATGGCCTCCAGTGCAAAGGAATAAAGATTGAACATAATACCATTTTTTTATTTTGCGTCAAACTCCTGATTTTTCATTTATTAGGGTGAAATGAAATAAACGACAGAAATGCAGAGAGTCACATTTAACCGACAATAATCAGTAATCAATGTACTGAAGCTGTTCAATTTCAGAAACAGCGACGATCTAGACTTACTACAATAATGTAGACTTGCGTTGGTGTAAGATATATTCAGGGATTATTAGACAGGCTATATTCCCACATGCTTAGTGCAATTGGTAACTTGCATAAAACCATTTCCCCCCTTTTGAGTCAAACTCCTGATTTTCATTTATTATGGTGTAACGAAATAAAAGACAAAAATGTTGAGAGTCACAATACATCGATAATGATCAGTTATCAATGCAGTTATCACATCATCATGGAATAATGCCATAGTGTCAGGCATAATCTCCTTTATATAAATTAGACATATAACAGGACAATTATACAATTTAACACATTGTTGTTTTATAAGCAACTCTTATTTTAAAGTCGTGATTAGTGAACGAAAACTGGAACATGATGAGGACTAGACACTTAAAACTATATGGAGAAAATATTAACAGCAGAAGAAAAGACAGATATGTAGCTGTAGTGTTAAGTTGGTGATAATACTAGGACACATGTTAATGGGAGTGGAATTTCGACGAGGGGGGGGGGGGTGTGATTGGTGATTGTGGACACAGCAGTGCGCTTGTTGAGGGTGCGTAAATTCGTTGCAAAATGAATAAACAATTGTATATAAACACAACGGGGTTGCTATTCTTTTAAAACATATGTTGCATGTCTCATTTCATATAGATGGGACGGGTCTTTCTTACCCACGTTTTACCTACATTTTATTTACGATATCGGGTTCCTGTGGGCAGATGATACAAGAACGGAGTATTGTATATTTGATATAGATCTGACATATAACATACTTCATGTTCAGCAAATTTCGTCTCATATAGTGAACCAACCACACAACACCTGATTGGTGTAGCTTACTTGATTGGACCTTACGTAAGGATGTCACAGGGGTTCAACACAAATCAATACCGACTCAGGCACAATATGATATGTGCTACATGTTCAATTGGTTGATAGACTATAGAAAATGCCTAACTTCTAATTGATTTAAACTGCAGGTGTCCTCTTAAATAAATATTTCAGTTAAATCCCCACTGTTGACTGGCCACCTAGTTTACAACAATTGGACAAAGCCTAACTAACCTGCAAGTGTACCGTGTATTTAAGCCGACTTACCTGTGCAGGTGCAATATATGCTTACAGTCGGGACAGATAAGTAAAAGTAAAAAGGACAGTATGAGGACCGTGTACGTGATGACCCTGTTCGTGTGTGCGACACACACAATGAACGTACCGGACCTGCTTGAGTCTGCGGTTGCAAGTCTGTGTTCAGCGAAGGAAGACATATCTAAAGCTATAAGACAGGCCAAGTCTGACTGTCCCTTTTGTTCAGGTGAGACTGCATCGAACAATTGTAGAAGCGAACAGAGCTCACATAACCCCGCTTCCAAGTTGTTCTAAGAATTTTAAATAATGAAATTGATAAACATTGGGGTAAGTTAAATGATAGTGGAAAATACAGTTTAAATTATAAGTCATTGCGTAAGTCATATTTCCACTGAAACCACTTAACGTCATTTATCAAGTAATAGATATACCAACACTTCTCGAGCTGTGTCGCTCAATATAGCCTAGCTCCTTTTGAATCGCACATGGGTCTTCGAGGCGTACAGTAGCGTGGCGGAGCCGAGGATCGACGATTCAAACAGGAGGAATATTGAGTGGTGCATCGAGGGAAGTGTGGGTATATCTGACTTTTATCTCACTTATGTCGAGTTATATTTGACGAAAAAGAGCTATTCTCCCTTCTCTGTGTATATACAGTAGAACTCGTATATATAACGAACTCAAATGGACCAGAGAAATTAGTTCGCTATAAACGGTACCGTTCGCTACTGGTGTTTCGCCGCCATGCATAGGGCTTTTGACGGGACTTTGTTCACTGTCTTGACCTAACCTGATAAAAAGAATATTAACACTACTCTTCTTATTACGTTTTAAAAACTATAAACTGACTTCATTACATTATAATTTGGTGCAAACTTGTACCCATACATAGGCTTATATAGGAAAATACAAAAATCTAGACATGAGACAACCAAAAGTATTGCTACCTGTATCAAGCCTCAGGAGCTCAGATGATAGAGGCGTTGCCTCGCAACATTAAGGCCCCTGGTTCGATTCCCACTTTGGTAAATTTTACAACTCCGTTGATTTGCCAAAGTTGAAGATTTCTTCACCTGACTTAAAGAGACACAGAGTATGTTGATAGGATCACATATGTCAAATTTTGAAATCGATGTCATTACATCGGGAACCACTAACTGTTACTGAAAATAACAAGTTAAAGGACAATCAGTACATTAGAGCGAAAATACGGCCATTCAAAGTCGGACTTTGATCGAAAACCGGACAATACGGCTCGAGTGGCGCGCGCAAATTCGCCAAACGTAATTTTGAAACCTTGTCATAAGCTGACAGGAAGATATATTCGATTCGATAGTGTTTATTAGGTGTTGTAACTAATAGGTAGATTAATTGGATGCATAATTTCGAATATTAAACGTATTTGAGATGTTTTCTTGATTGTTCCATAAAATCAAGTATTTTATGCATTAAATATTATGCATAAATGGATATATTTGCAAGTCCAGTGATGAGATATGAACTTCAATCAACATATTAGATATTTTGTAGCTTATCAAAACCAAATAAAATTTTAAGAAAGATTCTCTGTGTTACTTTATTTGGTTTTGATAAGCTTCAAAATGGTAATGGTAGCTTTTACCCTTAAAATACATAACATCAATGGTTAAGTGTATTTTGCTTGCATTGTTGACATCATTGTCATGGCTTTTGGGAAACATAGCGTTCATTGTCATATTTAAAAAAAAAAGATTTTTACGGAAAATAACCATTTAAATTTTATTAACATCACTAACTCATCCTGTCTCAGGGTACGAACGTTACGCTAACTCCACTAATCTGTACCCTGGGATCAGAAGCAAGATTCGCTCCCTCGGCTCGACTTCGGATATAGCCAATCAAATCATTTTCTCCGCCTTCTCGATAAAATTTGAGAAATCGATTTGATTGGTCATTTCCTAAGTCGGGCCGCGCGGGCGAATGAAGCTTCTGAGCCCAGAGTATAGAATAGTGGAGTTATCGTAACGTTCGTAACCTGAGACAGGATGAACATCAGCTCTTTAACCTCAGATCCATGTGACCAGCGATGTCTGAACTCGGAGCTGAGCGAGTTGGAGGAACTACTCACCAAGATACAGGAGAAGGCGGTCAGCGTACAGAGCACAGCTTGTGTCGATTGTCCCTTCGATTGTTCCGCCTGTAAGTATACCATTACTGGTTAAAATATGTAAGAGGGATCATATTTTTAAGTCAATATTTCGTCAGATGGTCAGATGAAAAAAAAAATATTCATAATTTCTTAGTTTTGACATGTCCCTTATTATTTTTATCCAACATGTCTCCATATTTACCTTTTGACATCATTCAATGAAATGTAAATCTAAAAACTTGCAAATACTGGGTAAAACAAGTAAGATATATTGTTTTTTTATTATCAATATTCAAGTTGATGTAAATGAAGAAATATTATCATAATTTTAAATTTTTCATTCATTTTTTGTCCAATACCTAATACCACCCCGAAACCTTATACCTAAAATATAAGTTAAGCTTGAAAGGAATATTTCTCGGGTTCTCCGCACAAAATAGTCTATCTCAATTGACCCCCACAATCCCTTCTCTGTACCCAGCACGCACGTGTCCACCTGGGTTTGTACAGAACGGGACTTCCTGCTACTTCTTCTCGGACTTCTCCACGAACTTTATCGAAGCAGCTGTGAGTATTATAGTATGGCGAGACCCTTCGCTAATTATACTGAACAACACAACTTAAGGACCACCACTTGTCAATAGTGATTATATTAAAGGGGCAGTAGCACGTTTTCTAAAACTTTTTTATTTTAAAGTTTCACTGATAATTGTACGTTAATGCTAAATGTATTATTTTGAAAGTGTCAAATACCTCAATACACAATTAATCATCAATAGTCAGAGAACAAATGATAAAGGTTCACATAAAAGTTCATTGACAGCCATTTTTGTGTAAATATCATAAATTCATTTTGTGTTAGAAGAAGGAATGGCATGGCTAAACTTTATATTACAAATTTGAGTTATTTAGTTTAAATACATTGTCCTTCAATTGGAATCATTTATTTTCCTGCCATCACCTTATATTCCCCCAAAAACGTGATACTTCCCCTTTAAATAGTTCATATCATGATCCATATGAGTGCAAAGTATTATCATCAATCACTTGTATGCTACTGTTGCTGTGCTGGCGATTGAAATCGTTTCACAAAGAGCATGAACATTGATTGTGTCGAATATGCAAAACGTTGTCGGTGATGAGATTGTGAATACTCATTATTACAAATGTAATGCCTATTGGCTCAGAATCATGAGATCGAAAACAGGACAATGTGCATCGACTTGCGCGCAAATGCAATCTCATTGAAACAAAATCAATCTATCACCCGAACCCCTTCTGCATCGCTCCAGACTTTGTTCCCGCATAGAAAAAACTGGTTTCTTTTATATATGTGCGCAAACGCTAAACTTGTCTTTTGATCAAAGATTTTCATTTTAAAATAAGATAGTCAAGTAACGGTTTTAATTCACTGACATAGTAATGTGCGAATCCACTGTCTGTCGCCCACAGGGTTACTGCCAGCTGTTCGGAGCTAAGCTGGCCACTATAGAAGACAAGTCGGAGGACGACTTCATCCGTGGGTACGCGCTGTCAGATGGAGGAGGTAGGCATGTTGGCTCGTTAACCGATTTAGAATACTCAACGAATGTATTGCTACTATAAATACATGTCTATGTGGGAGACTGATATAAGAAAGCAAGCCAAACGTAGGTACACGTTATCAATAACGAAAAGGTGATCGACTATTTTAGATAGTTCCTGGGATTTAAATTCTCTTTTGAATGTGTTATTTTTTACTGATTTTCTAGTAATATATAGGAAAAGAACAGCGAAATATATTAAAATTTAATAACACTTTTAACTGCAAAAAGCATGTTTAAAAACCTACGTGAACAGAAATTGATATTTTCAAAGTCCTTTCCTGACAACGGGAATAAAGTTAATTCCTTTTGTCTTCTCAACACCTTCAAAAAGGCTTGACGCAGTCTAATCAAATTGACCGTGCTCCGTGGAATAAAGTTATGGAAATTTTGTTTTAATCAGGGTAATCAGTTCGAACACCAATAGAATCAATATTTTTTACAATTTCATTCCTCGGAGCACGGCCGATTTTAATCAGAGTTGAGGCTTGATGCCCGGATTTGAAATTTACGGAAAACCTGAAACAAAATACTTTTTTCTCGCCTTATATATCTTTATTTACATAGTTATGTTGTTGCTTGTAGCCGTGGCTTATTATCTGGGGGGCTCGGACCTGAGAGTTGAGGGCACGTTCTACTGGGAGCACCCTCTCCAGCCCGTGGTATACACCAACTGGAACCCCCCGGGCCCCGACAATACCCAGGATAAGGAACACTGCATGGAGATTAGGAGCAATTTTGACAACTATAGGTGGAACGATTTCAAATGTGACGGCAACATCAATTTTATATGTGAAAAAACATTGTAGTATTTAACACCAAATATCATTCATTCTAATGAACGTTGGATAATCTAAATGATATGCAATGAGTTTAGTACTTTTTTTTCTAAAATAGCTTTTGATTATTTTTTTACTTGTTTAATGAATTAAAAAGTCATATTTTAGTTAATAGAAACAACGTTTTTGGGTCGGACTGTAAAAAAAGGTTAAGCTGTTGCCATAAATTGTTATCTGTTCTTGAGAGATAAAGTTTGTATATTTTCAATGACTGTACATATTTCGGTTATTAAAGGCAGTCAAATGGGTCAGAGGATCTTAAAGGGGTAGTTGTTATAGGTTATTATTGCAATGAGGTCTGAAAGGGATGATAATTATTCATTTATTTATTATCATTGATTTGTATACTCGGTTTTCTTGGTACCATTTGTAGTTCATTTTTACAAAAAAATAAAAGTTCACTCAAGTGTTTTTATATGTGTTTATTCATCCTCCAGGTACAGGAGAGTTAGGTAATGAGTAGTTATATGATACATAGAGAATCTCACCCAAGTGTCTTCTGATATAAAATATATCAACAAAAGTTGATAAAAGTAACTAATATCCGAGGCTTGCCGAGGATATTTTACTTTTATCAACGAGTGTTGATATATTTGATATCAGAAGACAAGAGGGTGAGATTCTATTTATCATCCAAAATAATTTTTCATTACATAAGCATGAAAAATTTACACCTTTGAACACTGGATAGCCCTAAAACTGCTAAACCACTGATGTCATAGCATTGTGACGTCATCGTGTTAATGACGTCTTAGCATTGTGATGCGATCGTGTTTATGACGTCATAGCATTGTGACGTCATTACTGATGATGTAAAACGTTTGTGATGTCATGTATTTTCTGATTACAAGGCATTGTTAAAAATCTACTGTCAAAGCGATATCTCCTGTGGAACCAAGTTTTGGATGATAAATTAATTATTATGTTACATATTAGCAATAGAAAGTTCAAGTCATGCAGCAGACACACATATTTACAACTTGGAAGGCTTCAGTTACGTTCCGTGTGTATTCAACACGTGATTGGACAGTTAGGCAGTACAGTAGAGTCCGACCTGTAGAACTGTCTGTACATGGAGTGAAGGAACGTCACTGATAACTCCGCAAATGTCTCTTTTTTTCTGGAGTTGAGGTCAAAGGTTGATCTACATGACAGTTGACACAGGACAAAGTTTTGACCCGACAGTCTGTAATCAATCGGACATATCATCAATTTCTTTGAACTGTTGAGACGTGAATTCATGTTCAGCATGTCTGAGTTCCCGATATAGATCTGTAATGGCTCAGTATCTTATGATGATTGTCGACGATTTTGTTCCAGTATGGTTTCAGTGATGAGTAATAACTTTGTGAGGAAGAGTATTGTCGCTTGCATTCAGCAATGCATTGACAATTTGTCCATAATATACCTCGATGTCTAGAGGCTAGATATGTGGGTCATTCAACTGACCAAAGGGTATGCACCACCGCATAGGTGTAATCAGTTATAGTGCCCATCTGTGCTGCTTTATCCCATGCGACTCTGGGTGTTATTGGAATATACAGGTCGGAGCTGTTATTTACTTCACAGTTGACATTTATTGAGCATAAGACGGGATGGTGATCCGAGACATTGAAGCTGTGATCTGATAGGATCTCAGACGTCTTTACATGAGACATGATTGCAGCGGGAATAAGAATAGGATCAATCATTGTCTTGGGTCCTTCTTTTGAATGCCCAGAAAGTCCAGTCAGGTCCTTGGCATATGCTTTGTACATTGACTGATATCATATTCAGTCTCTTGAGTGTTTCATGTAAACTTTTTATTCTCGCATCCATGGTCGGGTTTCATCTTGGGCCTACTATTTTGTAGTTATTATCGCCAATAAAGATAACATTTCCAAAGTTTTCATAAGCTTCGTATAGTTCTTCCAAGTCTTTCTAAGCTGACATTGAATTGATCGTTATGCTTTGATGAATCCAAACTAAATATATTTAGATCAACAGATTTTGTATTTTGTCATACTGTTGACCTAATATAAAACCTGTTGATCTCAATTTATTTGGATTGTGATGAATCTGGCAGATACACACAGAACATGTATATTGGTCTTTTTGACGATAGGTGTAGTTCAATTTCCAAAATGTAATCTTCATCCACATCAACAGGATGAACATAAGGAACAAGGTGTTTAGAGACCATAAGAGCGACTCCAGCTCTAGGTGGTTGATATGTACATTGACTTCCCGTCCATGTCCGAAACATTTTGATTAAGCTGTGTAGTTGTGATATATCATTTAGTAGCGATAAGTTGTGCGAATAAAGTTTATGTTCCGTCAAGCTGCAAGACTCTGTTCAGATAATACATCAGAGAGCTTTGGGATACTAATTAGTCAAAATTATTCCAATCTTTTTTAAACTAGCTGTAATGTATACGCCCCATCAGTCCTCACGTTGCATGTGACCTTGCTGTGTTTTGACCAGATTATATTTTGAAATATTGATACAGATTCTGATATATTACGCCGAGTTTGTGGGATAGAATGGGATATGCCTGTTTGGAGGCAATCAAAGTTAGTTGTGCAATCAGCAACGCTGTTCTTAAATCTTATTTTGGCTACTGAATCATGGAAAAGGCATTGTGATATGAACCATTCTTTCCATGTGAGAAACGTTGTCATTTGATAAAGAAAGTAAAATTGATTGTGATGCAATTGTCTTCCGCCAGGGGAAACTGCCAGAACCCACAGATTACGTTAGGGTTAAAACACGAGATCGAGGTTATGCTTGGGTTTTCAAAACCTGAGGAAAGAATGCTGAGCGGAAAGTAAGACCGAAAGCGAAGCTTGAGGTCTTACTTCCCGCGAAGCTTTCTTTCAGAAGGTTTTGAAACCAAAGCATAACCGAGTTCGAGGGTTTAAAATAACTTAGATACTGTTATTAAACATTTATTAAAAAACACAATCATTTGCCCATATTGTACTATTTGTAATCATACTTTTAGACTGATCATAACAAATGAGAAAAAACAACAAATATCTAGGATTTATGTTTGGCCGTTTTGTTTAAACATTTATTATTGGATTACATTACTTTTTACAGTCGCTTTAATTCTAATAAAAATCGATAAAATCAGTTTCCTTCAAAATAAGCAGTGTTCAAACGACTTTTCGACATTGACATAGCACAAAATGCACGTGCACAGCATTTTTCGAGGTGTAAGGTTTTACAAATGACAATCCACAAGTCACGTGGTTGATACCGTATTTTGATCCTTTAAATTTATCACAAGTTAAAAGGTGTAACACTGTTAATATCAATTATGAATGTTTGTATGCATTTAGAATTGGAATCAAGTGCAATTGGATATCATAATGCTTTAGGATCGACCTTTTTTTATCGAAATCTGAACTTCAATCAATAGATCGTTTAACATAGCCTCTATCTGGCCCGTTAGAGTAGTAGTTAGAGTGCTTGCTTACGGTTCAGAGGGTTACGGGTTCGAATCCCGCACTTGAAGCATTGAAACTTTCTAGATTTTTTCAAGATAGTATGGACTTTGGGTTAGGTTATACAATGTACATTGGAATATAAACCCTTTGACTTTGAAATATAAAAACCTTCCAACCCCCGAGTAGGTCTTATATGTGAAAATAATGCCCTGACTTCCCAGTGTAAACCTTCCTTGGAGGTTATTACGAGAAAACAAGAGACCCCCAAAACAATAGGCAAAATCCCCGATAGGTTTCTAAGGTGTAATAGAACAGAGGCTGTATCAACATTCATGACTTGATCTGCCTCTGTGGGGAAAGAAAGCAAGTTATCATGATTAAAAGTAATTTTTAAGTGATTTTACAACTTGAGACCTTGACATTTGATTGTGAATGTGAAAATGTCAAAATAGTTCCCCAAAAGGCAGTGAGTCATGAATATGAGTTCTGAAAAGCTTAGAGGAAAAGAGTTATAGACATTAGAACAAGGAAGAAAACCCAAAACATTTATTTGCTAGTTGCATATTTTTGGTTAGCTCATCTTGTCTTATTTAAAGGCCACTTTGATTGCTTTGATGACGTTGTCTAAATTGTCATCATTTCAACTTTTCTCCAGAAGCACCGACTCAAGAAATTTTAGATTTTGAGTTGATTCTTGTCCTAATGAAGACTCAAAGAATTAAAAGGTAGGTATACCAAACACTATAAGCCAAGGATGACATGATTTATTACATATATACCTGTGAATAATGAAGTATAAACAATGATTGTAGTCTTATGAGATTGACATAAGTTCATTTACTTTCAACACACAATATGACTTTGAATTTTCACCCATTATCATAGCAGGGAGAAAAACATATATCTGAAAATGCTGGATGCCTAACAAAGCTGTTGGATATTGACAAAACCTTAATCATATGGCCCGTTAGGGCTGTTACCCTATAAACTTGTAAGACAGATCTACAGTTCCTTAGGCTTGCCTATCATATGTTTATATGATGATACACGAGCATATTGACTATCGATGTTCAATCACCAATAGACTTACACTTTATAAAAGAAGAGCATTGTTTGCCGTCTCTTAAAGATTTCATCAAATATAAGACACTGCCTAGTACATTACAGGGTTTCAGAGGCGGATCCAGGATTTTTGAAAGGGAGGGGTCTTTTCGGATTCAGAAAATATCTATAACTGATTTTCAAGAGGGGTTGTCAGGACCCCCCTAGCCCCACTCTGGATCTGCCCCTGGGGTGTAACATTGGTAGTAGATTTAAGAGAAAATTTGCCCTGCTATCAAAGTAAGAATCTGCTAATGTAGTGTGTGTCATGTGGTTGATGTGGTGTTAGCGGAGATCTTCTGTGCTTCAGCGCGGATGACGTTAATCAGATCTTGATTCATCAGGAAGGTGAACCTCAAACAGGATATCTGAAAATGAACGATGTCTTCAAATAATTATCATTCACTCACTGAGCTAACTTCAAACCAAACATGAAAACTCAAAATCAGAGATATTGTTAAGAATATCAATTATTAAGTTTCATTTACTTTAAACATCAACTCAAAAGTGGCCACTGATCCAATGAAATGACAGTTCCCTTCTTCATAATTTTCAAAGTAATACTTAGATTCAAATGAATTGACTGACACCCCGTAATTGACAATATCACTATCTACAACACTATTTTACAAACAATTACTTCACTATGAAATTGTTCATCTTATATATTTATCACAACCCAATAAGTCTACAAAGCTCTGATGAACATACTTCCAACACTGAGTTATTGTAGAGTTTTTGTTTGTTCCAAGCAAGCACCGGTTTCCCATCTATATAGATCGGCCTCTTCCCTTCGTTGGCAATGAAGAAATCACCATTATTACGTAGCTTTATCACTCCCTGTCGGCGGGAGATTTTCGCAGCTGGACCCTCCAGGGATAGATCGACATCAATCTGGTTGTCTTTTGTCGCTCTGCCAAGCGTATTCTGAAGATGAAAAGGTTGGTTATATTCTGTACAACCATGGACCACAAATGAGTAAGCAAAAGGCAGGGGACCCATCTGAATGACCTACATGATAGTCAAAGCAGTTTTTGGTTTCAAAAAAGGTATCCAAGGCTTCTTTATTACCGGTAGGTGACATAGCATCTTTAATGAAGTTTATTTGGCTTTGACACCTGCCAAAATATCCAGTCTGAGTAAACCTAGCCTCAATAACACTCGTTTCACTTTGATAATGAGTCTAGTGAGATGTAGTAGCAGGTCGCGTTAGCCGACTTTTCGCCGACCTATGGCCCTCCAACATAATATGTGCAAATACAGACTATTGCGGCTTAGTAAGACGATCCCTGATAGATCGTCTGACGCAACCCGCTACTAGAATTCAATATAGGAGTGAAACGGGTATTATTGAGACTAGGTTTACTTGGACTGCAAAATATCACATGTAATGACTAAATGAATATGACCTTTTAAACACAGTTACAACCTAAATTTTCTTTTTGTATGATTTTTGTAAAGATTTTGCTTTAAAAATTACTTTAACTGTTTCATTTCCATCAGAGCGAAGCATATACAATTTCAAATTGTAATTTTCAGCAACATTACAACATTACAACTTCTAGATAAAATGTAAGCATAAACATTAATTGACCATCAACATACTCTAAGTCTCTTTAATTTATAGCCTTAATCATGCTACAATTCAATCTTTCATCTTACCTCTCTAGATCTCATAAGGTATCGAACAAGTCGACCCTTCAACACTGCCAGAGTCTGGTTGTCAAAGTCTTGAGGATTGATACCTAGAACACAGAAAATATCAAAGATGGTTTTTTAACTATAAATAATTACTTATTCTGGAAGGATTCATTTCAAACAAAAGCTAAATTATAATGCAAGAATCTGTGTCGAAACGTCTCATACAATGAACAAAGAAGTTGTCATCCATTTATTCCTCAGCATTATTGTCATTCCAACTTCTACAATGCTCCTCAAAGAAGTTAAAAGCTAAATTATTTTGTCCCATGAAATCTTTATACAGATAAGGCACATATTGAACCATTTTGCACTTTTATGCACCTTGCTGACTGAAAAATCCTTTCAGTTCTAGTAACACAACATGAGGTAAGCTGAGTTGAACTGTTCATTATTATTAACTCTTGAAAGATAATCAATGGCAATAACATATATATGCCCAGAAAATGTTGATTACATTTGTTTTTTACCTTGATAAAGATCATGCATTAATTCATCATTTTGCACCTTGTTGACTAGAATAATCCTTTCTCTTCTAATAACAAGACATAAGGGGGTGTGGGAGAAAATTTGCCTACTCTTTAACATTTGGAGAAGTATGATATTTTTACCATTGCAAGGGGTCTCATCTGATCAGAAAAGGTGAAAATTACCCCCCTTAACATACCACATTGGAATATCAGTGAACACCATGTGACAGTATTTTCCTATACCACTGCTGCTGGGGTTTTAGCAATGTCACCTGCAAGGAGACTGAGGTCATTGTAGCTGAATCTGCAGCCTTAGCTAGGGAACCAATCAGACGAATGCATAGATTCAATCAACTTCCCCCTACATTACTCCCACCAGCCACCAGTCACCGTCTTATTTAACCCTTGCAGCATTCACCAAACTTTCCTGTTTCAAGCCTCCAGCCTGCTACAGCACCTCAGACACCTCTAAAAGGTTGCAACATGTGGTCTGATTTCACTCATATCTCTATTTTGGAAATTGGAACAAGTTATGCCTTGTGAGGAAAAGTGGGATTTAAAACATTTTGTGTGTGATTTTTTCATCCATAGAGTCTCCTTTGTCTTTCTGATTAATTTGCTCCTTAGAATACAACTTCTAATTAAGCTATTGGAAATGTACCGCTCTGTAAATCTAAAAATGTAGACTGGGCCTATGGCCTCCACTGCAAAGGAATAAAGATTAGGGGTGCAACCACACAGGAGGGTCGCGATACGATACGTATCTAGATATTTGGGGTACGATACGATACGTATCTCGATACGTATTACACAGGATAGTGAAACTGTAAACATTTACTTTATTTGTCTATAATAAACACTGTTGACACTGACAGGGTAAAAAATTAAAATTAAGAATTTAATTCCACTGTAGGTAGTATCGTAGTGTATCGATTCAGAGGCAAAACGTATCGTGTATCTTATCGTCAGCCATATAATCGCGATGCACCGGTGTATCGGTGTATCGTTGCACCCTTAATAAAGATTGAACATAATACCATTTTTTTATTTTGCGTCAAACTCCTGATTTTTCATTTATTAGGGTGAAATGAAATAAATGACAGAAATGCAGGGAGTCACATTTAACCGACAATGATCAGTAATTAATGCACTGAAGCTGTTCAATTTCAGAAACAGCGACGATCTAGACTTACTACAATAATGTAGACTTGCGTTGGTGTAAGATATATTCAGGGATTATTAGACAGACTATATTCCCACATGCTTAGTGCAATTGGTAACTTGCATAAAACCATTTCCCCCCTTTTGCGTCGAACTCCTGATTATCATTTATTATGGTGTAACGAAATAAACGACAAAAATGTTGAGAGTCACAATACATCGATAATGATCAGTTATCAATGCAGCTATCATATCATCATGGAATAATGCCATAGTGTCAGGCATAATCTCCTTTATATAAATTAGACATATAACAGGACAATTATACAATTTAACACATTGTTGTTTTATAAGCGACTCTTATTTTAAAGTCGTGATTAGTGATCGAAAACTGGAACATGATGAGGACTAGACACTGAAAACTATATGGAGAAACTATTAACAGCAGAAGAAAAGACAGATATGTAGCTGTAGTGTTAAGTTGGTGATATTACTAGGACACATGTTAATGGGAGCGGAATTTCGACTTTTCGTTGAAATTGATAGGGGGGGGGGGGGGGGAGGTGTGATTGGTGATTGTGGACACAGCAGTGCGCTTGTTGAGGGTGCGTAAATTCGTTGCAAAATGAATAAACAATTGTATATAAACAAAACGTGGTTGCTATTCTTTTAAAAAATATGTTGCATGTCTCATTTCATATAGATGGGACGGGTCTTTCTTACCCACGTTTTACCTACATTTTATTTACGATATCGGGTTCCTGTGGGCAGATGATACAAGAGCGGAGTATTGTATATTTGATATAGATCTGACATAAAACATACTTCATGTTCAGCAAATTTCGTCTCATATAGTGAACCAACCACACGACACCTGATTGGTGTAGCTTCCTTGATTGGACCTTACGTAAGGATGTCACGGGGGTTCAACACAAATCAATACCGACTCAGGCACAATATGATATGTGCTACATGTTCAATTGGTTGATAGAATATAGAAAATGCCTAACTTCTAATTGATTTAAACTGCAGGTGTCCTCTTAAATAAATATTTCAGTTAAATCCCCACTGTTGACTGGCCACCTAGTTTACAACAGTTGGACAAAGCCTAACTTACCTGCAAGTGTATCGTGTATTTAAGCCGACTTACCTGTGCAGGTGCAATATATGCTTACAGTCGGGACAGATAAGTAAAAGTAAAAAGGACAGTATGAGGACCGTGTACGTGATGACCCTGTTCGTGTGTGCGACACACACAATGAACGTACCGACCTGCTTGAGTCTGCGGTTGCGAGTCTGTGTTCAGCGAAGGAAGACATATCTAAAGCTATAAGACAGGCCAAGTCTGACTGTCCCTTTTGTTCAGGTAAGACTGCATCGAACAATTGTAGAAGCGAACAGAGCTCACATAACCCCGCTTCCAAGTTGTTCTAAGAATTTTAAATAATGAAATTGATAAACATTGGGGTAAGTTAAATGATAGTGGAAAATACAGTTTAAACTAGATTAGCGTTTGCGGGATACCGCAAAAGCAGAGCAGCCCCAGAACTTTGGGTTTCGCCTTACCCTGTTCCGCCTTTTACAGGCCTCACCAAATTGGGAATTTTCTCGTGACCTTGACACTCAAGGTCACACAATCAATGAACACATTTCATTGAGTATAACATTATTGTAATGAAATAAAGTGTTAAAAATTAAATTAATCCATTTTCTCCATATATGTTGACCTTGCTGTGACCTTGACCTTCGACAGTTAGTACCCAAAAGTTTTTGAAAATGTTGTACGTCTCAAGAGATAATATATACAAAATGTAAACTTCATAGCACAAAAACTTTTCAAGTTATTGTGTTAACAAGGAATTGCAATAACTCATATCTCATGACCTTGACCTTTGACCTTCAAGGTCACACAATAGTTGAACACTTTTTATTGAGTATAACAATCATGTATTGATTAAAAGTGATCATAGTTAAAATTAAGTATTTTCGCTAAACCATGCTTAAGTCATGACCTTGCTGTGACCTTGACCTTTGACAGATTGTAGCCGAAACCTTTTCAAATTATTTTACTTTTCCAAGGATGATATATACCAAGTTTGAGCTTCATAGCACAAAAACTTTTCAAGTAATCGCGTTTGCAAGGAATTCTTAGAGTGAATACATATCTCGTGACCTTGACCTTTGACCTTGAAAGTGAACGTGTCAAAATCGTTCCCCCGAGGTATGAGTAGTAAGGTATGAATAAGAGTTCTGGAAAGCTTAGTGGAAAAAAGTTATAGCTAGTAGTACGAGTGCGGCGGCGGCGGCGGCGGCGGCGGCGGCGGTGATGGAAACTTAACAAAAACTGATAGCAGTTTAAATTATAAGTCATTGCGTAAGTCATATTTCCACTGAAACCATTAAACGTCATTTATCAAGTAATATATATACCAACACTTCTCGAGCTGTGTCGCTCAATTTAGCCTAGCTTGAATCGCACATGGGTCTCCGAGGCGTACAGTAGCGTGGCGGAGCCGAGGATCCACGATTCAAACAGGAGGAATATTGAGTGGCGCACCGCGGGAAGTGTGGGTATATCTGACTTTTATCTAACTCATGTCGAGTTATATTTGACGAAAAAGAGCTATCCTCCCTTCTCTGTGTATATACAGTAGAACTCGGATATGACGAACTCAAATGGACCAGAGAAATTAGTTCGCTATAAACGGTGCCGTTCGCTATTTGCGTTTGGCCGCCATGCATAGGGCTTTTGGCGGGACTTTGTTCACTGTCTTGACCTAACCTGATAACAAGAATATTAACACTACTCTTCTTATTACGTTTTAAAAATCATAAAATGACTTCATTACACTATAATTTGGTACAAACTAGTACCCATACATAGGCTTATATAGGAACATACAAAAATCTAGACATGAGACAACCAAAAGTATTGCTACCTGTATCAAGCCTCAGTAGCTCAGATGATAGAGGCGTTGCCTCGCAACATTAAGGCCCCTGGTTCGATTCCCACTTTGGTAAATTTTACAACTCCGTTGATTTGCCAAAGTTGAAGATTTCTTCACCTGACTTTAAGAGACACAGAGTATGTTGATAGGATCACATATGTCAAATTTTGAAATCAATGTTATTACATCGGGAACAACTAACTGTTACTGAAAATAACAAGTTAAAGGTCAATCAGTACATTAGAGCGAAAATACGGCCATTCAAAGTCGGACTTTTGATCGAAAACCGGACAATGTGGCTCGAGTGGCGCGCGCAAATTCGCCAAACGTAATTTTGAAACCTTGTCATAAGCTGACAGGAAGATATATTCGATTCGATAGTGTTTATTAGGTATTGTAACTTATAGGTAGATTAATTGGATGCATAATTTCGAATATTAAACGTATTTGAGATGTTTTCATGATTGTTCCATAAAATCAAGTATTTTATGCATTAGATATTATGCATAAATGGATATATTTGCAAGTCCAGTGATGAGATATTAACTTCAATCAACATATTAGATATTTTGTAGCTTATCAAAACCAAACATAATTTTAAGAACGATACTCTGTGTTACTTTATTTGGTTTTGATAAGATACAAAATGGTAATGGTAGCTTTTACCCTTAAAATACATAACATAAATGGTTAAGTGTATTTTGCTTGCACTGTTGACATCATTGTCATGGCTTTTGGGAAACATAGCGTTCATTGTCATATTTAAAAAAAAGAAGATTTTTACGGAAGATAACCATTTAAAATTTTTTAACATCACTCATCCTGTCTCGGGGTACGAACGTTACGCTAACTCCACTAATCTGTACCCTGGGATCAGAAGAAAGATTCGCTCCCTCGGCTCGACTTGGGATATAGCCAATCAAATCATTTTTATCCGCCTTCTGGATAAAATTTGAGAAATCGATTTGATTGGTCATTTCCTAAGTCGGGCCGCGCGGGCGAATGAAGCTTCTGAGCCCAGAGTACAGAATAGTGGAGTTATCGTAACGTTCGTAACCCGAGACAGGATGAACATCAGCCCTTTAACCTCAGATCCATGTGACCAGCGATGTCTGAACTCGGAGCTGAGCGAGTTGGAGGAACTACTCACCAAGATACAGGAGAAGGCGGTCAGCGTACAGAGCACAGCTTGTGTCGATTGTCCCTTCGATTGTTCCGCCTGTAAGTATATCATTACTGGATAAAATATGTAAGGGGGATCATATTTTTAAGTCAATATTTCGTCAGATGGTCAGATGAAAAAAAAAATATTCATAATGTCTTAGTTTTGACATGTCCCTTATTATTTTTATCCAACATGTCTCCATATTTACCTTTTGACATCATTCAATGAAATGTAAATCTAAAAACTTGCTAATACTGGGTAAAACAAGTAAGATATATTGTTTTTTTATTATCAATATTCAAGTTGATGTAAATGAAGAAATATTATCATAATTTTTAATTTTTCATTCCTTTTTTGTCCAATACCTAATACCACCCCGAAACCTTATACGCTAAAATATAAGTTAAGCTTGAAAGGAATATTTCTCGGGTTCTCCGCACAAAATAGTCTATCTCAATTGACCCCCACAATCCCTTCTCTGTACCCAGCACGCACGTGTCCACCTGGGTTTGTACAGAACGGGACTTCCTGCTACTTCTTCTCGGACTTCTCCACGAACTTTATCGAAGCAGCTGTGAGTATTATAGTATGGCGAGACCCTTCGCTAATTATACTGAACAACACAACTTAAGGACCACCACTTGTCAATAGTGATTATATTAAAGGGGCAGTAGCACGTTTTCTAAAACTTTTTTATTTTAAAGTTTCACTGATAATTGTACGTTAATGCTAAATGTAAAATTTTGAAAATGTCAAATACCTCAATACACAATTAATCATCAATAGTGTGAAATATGGAATTATGTTATGCTATGAATGGTCTAAGGGAGATAATCCCATTCTGATTGTATTCTTTAGCGGTATGGTATCGAGAGGCCTCAAAGGGAGATTACTCTCGCTTGCCGGTGGGGACCAAGATGGCGTCTGACCATGCGGTCAGTGAATGTACCAAACGATCATGAATAAAACGATTCTGCACACGTGGTGGAGATCCTAAACGATCCAAACATGAGTCAGATTAAACTCGAACACTTCCAAGGGTTACCACACGAAGATGGCTCTACCTGGTTACGTACATTTGCAATTTTGGGAGCAGTTAAAGGCCGCATGGTCGGACGCCAAAACCCCGCTCACTGGATATTTGAAAGAAGGGAAGAGAGAATTGATAAATTCTATGCACAACCATTGTAGTTTGTTGAGAGAATGATGTCCACAATCCTAGCCTCGTTGTCAAAATATGTTGACGACACCAATAACCAGTGGGACAGATTTATTCCTTTTATTCAGTACTCCTACAATATCACACCATGTCTAGAGAGTACTGAGTACTCGCCATTCTTCCTGGTCTACGGCCGCTATCCGAGGAGTTTTCTAGAACTTGTGAAATTAGTGAAAATCTTGACATTCCCAAAACAGCTCAATCTTACATTACTGAACTGGTGGAGGGAGTAGAAACTGCACGTAAAGTGGCCATACAGAATGTTCAAGACCATAAGGAAGCCATGGCAGTAAAGTCAGCCGACAAAGAACATTCCCCAAACTTCAAAGTTGGTGATACGGTTTTCATCTACTGCCCTATAATAGTTTCCGGACAAACACGAAAATTGCTTCGTCCATGGGCGGGTCCTTACTATATTGTAGAGAAGTTGTCTGACATACATGTGAAGGTCAGGAGGAAATCCGATGGACTGCTTGTGCGCAACCGGATTCACATCAACCGTCTGAAACATGGGTTGTTGCGCATAAATCACCCTGAGGACCCGACACCCCCTGTCAACATAGACAGTGTGGAACCAGCCATCCTAAGCACAGAAGAGTTCGTGGAGTCGACCAACCAGACTGACTCTCCAGACTCCAATAAGGACAGTACTTCTCAATATGAAATTGAGAAAATAATCAGGAAAAAGTATCAAAACTCTACATGGCACTACCGTGTTAAGTGGTTAGGGTATAGTAATAAGGACAATTCTTGGGTGCCATTCCAAGACTTGACAACAGCGTGCCAAGAACTTGTACAATCAATTCATGACAGATTGCCAACAGACAAGAAGAGTAAAAGGAAATAGCTTGTCATAGCTCATCCCTAGTCAAATGTGTAATGACATTCCTGTATGATGTTTGAATTACTTCTCAATATGAAATTGAGAAAATAATCAGGAAAAAGTATCAAAACTCTACATGGCACTACCGTGTTAAGTGGTTAGGGTATAGTAATAAGGACAATTCTTGGGTGCCATTCCAAGACTTGACAACAGCGTGCCAAGAACTTGTACAATCAATTCATGACAGATTGCCAACAAACAAGAAGAGTAAAAGGGAATAGCTTGTCATAGCTCATCCCTAGTCAAATGTGTAATGACATTCCTGTATGATGTTTGAATTTTTGCTCAGTGTATGCATTCATAGTTAAAGGTGTAATGTCATTTCAGTATGTTTGAATTTTTGCCATATTACCAGCAATTTGCCACTATTTCAATGTTTGAAAATACTGAAATTTGAAAGGTTAAAGTAGTAATTATTATCACTACTCTTCACGTTTTCATCGTTTCTTGAAATTGGTGGAAATTATCATTTATGTTTGTAAAATTATGGTTTTTTTCATCAGGCAAAATGTGTTTGTTAGTTATGATTTTCATCTTTTAATAGTGTTTATATTGAAATTTCAACATTTAGAGTAAATGTTGTAGGATTATTTTGGTACCAAGTTCAGATGCAGGAATTCCAGTGATTGTGATGCCCAGTCCTAAATCCTAAGTGGAAGCATAAGTTAATTACACGCTTAAGGCTATCAGTACATTTGTAGATTACACGGCCTAGGTATTTTTGCTCCACTGGTAGGTTATTAAGTGGTTAAGTTCAGAGATTTATCTCATTTTTTGGTATTGTTAAAACCAAAGTGTTTCAGCTTTTCCAAGTCTTTACCTAGAAGCAGTAACTATCTTTGATAATGTTTTATACACATTGTACTCTTCAAGAGTGTGTTAGTATAAGCATTCCTTAAGTCATGCTTCATGCACGGGTAATGTAATTTTGAATGAATGCTATGTTTACAGGTTCATGTAAAGTTTTTTTTTTTTTTTTTTTTTAATTTGGATGTATTCTCTCATGTGTTGAGATCTTTATTCAATGTTGAAAGTTTCATGTTATATTTCTGTCCAGTTTTAAATTGTCTACTTTTATTGTGCAAATCATTTAAAGTCAAGTTATCTAAAATGTAATCCCATATTTTGCCATTACTCCAATTTTATTTTTGGAATGATAAAATACAGCTTTAGATCAGTCCTATATATGTTGTTTGATGCCTGCTCTGCTGTGATACTGCGCACATCACCACAGAGTAGACACTGCAACTTTATATCAAATTTTAAACTGATGTCTATGTTCTTTGGGATCAAATTAGCTACTTGTCCCTGAGTATATTTACATCAACTTTTATTCTTTATTGCAAATTTATTCGAGTGGTACTCATATTTGTAAGGGGGGAGTGATGTGAAATATGGAATTATGTTATGCTATGAATGGTCTAAGGGAGATAATCCCATTCTGATTGTATTCTTTAGCGGTATGGTATCGAGAGGCCTCAAAGGGAGATTACTCTCGCTTGCCGGTGGGGACCAAGATGGCGTCTGACCATGCGGTCAGTGAATGTACCAAACGATCATGAATAAAACGATTCTGCACAATAGTCAGAGAACAAATGATAAAGGTTCACATAAAAGTTCATTGACAGCCATTTTTGTGTGAATATCATAAATTCATTTTGTGTTAGGTTAAGAAGGAATGGCATGGCTAAACTTTATATTACAAATTTGAATTATTTAGTTTAAATACATTGTCCTTCAATTGGAATCATTTATTTCCCTGACATCACCTTATATTCCCCCAAAAACGTGATACTGCCCCTTTAAATAGTTCACATCATGATCCATATGAGTGCAAAGTATTATCATCAATCACTTGTATGCTACTGTTGCTGTGCTGGCGATTGAAATCGTTTCACAAAGAGCATGAACATTGATTGTGTCGAATATGCAAAACGTTGTCGGTGATGAGATTGTGAATACTCATTATTACAAATGTAATGCCTATTGGCTCAGAATCATGAGACCGAAAACAGGACAATGTGCATCGACTTGCGCGCAAATGCAATCTCATTGAAACAATATCAATCTATCACCCGAACCCCTTCTGCCTCGCTCCAGACTTTGTTCGCGCATAGAAAAAACTGGTTTCTTTCATATATGTGCGCAAACGCTAAACTTGTCTTTTGATCAAAGATTTTCATTTAAAATAAGATAGTCAAGTAACGGTTTTAATTCACTGACATAGTAATGTGCGAATCCACTGTCTGTCGCCCACAGGGTTACTGCCAGCTGTTCGGAGCTAAGCTGGCCACTATAGAAGACAAGTCGGAGGACGACTTCATCCGTGGGTACACGCTGTCAGATGGAGGAGGTAGGCATGTTGGCTCGTTAACCGATTTAGAATACTCAAGGAATGTATTGCTACTATAAATACATGTCTATGTAGGAGACTGATATAAGTAGGCAAGCCAAACGTAGGTACACGTTATCAATAACGAAAAGGTGATCGACTATTTTAGATAGTTCCTGGAATTTAAATTCTCTTTTGAATGTGTTATTTTTTACTGATTTTCTAGTAATATATAGGAAAAGAACAGCGAAATATATTTAAATTTAATAACACTTTTAACTGCAAAAAGCATGTTTTAAAACCTACGTGAACAGAAATTGATATTTTAAAAGTCCTTTCCTGGCAACGGGAATAAAGTTAATTCCTTTTGTCTTCTCAACACCTTCAAAAAAGCTTGACGCAGTCTAATCAAATTGACCGTGCTCCGTGGAATAAAGTTATGGAAATTTTTTTTCAATCAGGGTAATCAGTTCGAACACCAATAGAATCAATATTTTTTATAATTTCATTCGGAGCACGGCCGATTTTAATCAGAGTTGAGGCTTGATGCCCGGATTTGAAATTTACGGAAAACCTGAAACAAATACTTTTTCTCGCCTTATATATCTTTATTTACATAGTTATGTTGTTGCTTGTAGCCGTGGCTTATTATCTGGGGGGCTCGGACCTGAGAGTTGAGGGCACGTTCTACTGGGAGCACCCTCTCCAGCTCGTGGTATACACCAACTGGAACCCCCCGGGCCCCGACAATAGCCAGGATAAGGAACACTGCATGGAGATCAGGAGCAATTTTGACAACTATAGGTGGAACGATTTCAAATGTGACGGCAATATCAATTTTATATGTGAAAAAACATTGTAGTATTTAACACCAAATATCATTCATTCTTATGAACGTTGGATAATCTAAATGATATGCAATGAGTTTAGTACTTTTTTTCTAAAATAGCTTTTGATATTTTTTTTACTTGTTTAATGAATTAAAAAGTCATATTTTAGTTAATAGAAACAGCGTTTTTGGGTCGGACTGTAAAAAAAGGTTAAGCTGTTGCCATAAATTGTTATCTGTTCTTGAGAGATAAAGTTTGTATATTTTCAATGACTGTACATATTTCGGTTATTAAAGGCAGTCAAATGGGTCAGAGGATCTTAAAGGGGTAGTTGTTATAGGTTTTTATTGCAATGAGGTCTGAAAGGGAAGATAATTATTCATTTATTTATTATCATTGATTTGTATACTCGGTTTTCTTGGTACCATTTGTAGTTCATTTTTACAAAAAAATAAAAGTTCACTCAAGTGTTTTTATATGTGTTTATTCATCCTCCAGGTACAGGAGAGTTAGGTAATGAGTAGTTATATGATACATAGAGAATCTCACCCAAGTGTCTTCTGATATCAAATATATCAACAAAAGTTGATAAAAGTAACTAATATCCGAGGCTTGCCGAGGATATTTTACTTTTATCAACGAGTGTTGATATAATTGATATCAGAATACACGAGGGTGAGATTCTATTTATCATCCAAAATAATTTTTCATTACATAAGCATGAAAAATTTACACCTTTGAACACTGGATAGCCCTAAAACTGCTAAACCACTGATGTCATAGCATTGTGACGTCATCGTAGTAATGACGTCATAGCATTGTGATGCGATCGTGTTAATGACGTCATAGCAATGTGACGTCATTACTGATGATGTAAAACGTTTGTGATGCCATGTATTTTCTGATTACAAGGCATTGTTAAAAATCTACTAATCCTAGGAGATATCGCTTGATCTTCCACAAGCGATGTCTCCTGTGGAGCCAAGTTTTGGATGATAAATTAATTATTATGTTACATATAAGCAATAGAAAGTTCAAGTCATGCAGCAGACACACATATTTACAACTTTGAAGACTTCAGTTACGTTCCCGTGTGTATTCAACACGTGATTGGACAGTTAGGCAGTACAGTAGAGTCCGACCTGTAGAACTGTCTGTACATTGAGTGAAGGAACGTCACTGATAACTCCGCAAATGTCTCTTTTTCTCTGGAGTTGAGGTCAAAGGTTGATCTACAGGACAAAGTTTTGACCCGACAGTCTGTCATCAATCGGACATATCATCAATTTCTTTGAACTGTTGAGACGTGAATTCATTTTCAGCATGTCTGAGTTCTCGATATAGATCTGTAATGGCTCAGTATCTTATGATGATTGTCGACGATTTTGTTCCAGTATGGTTTCAGTGATGAGTTATAACTTTGTGAGGAAGAGTATTGTCGCTTGCATTCAGTAATGCATTGACAATTTGTCCATAATATACCTCGATGTCTAGAGGCTAGATATGTGGGTCATTCAACTGACCAAAGGGTATGCGCCACCGCATAGGTGTAATCAGTTATAGTGCCCATCTGTGCTGCTTTGTCCCATACGACTCTGGGTGTTATTGGAATATACAGGTCGGAGCTGTTTTTCACTTCACAGTTGACATTTATAGAGCATAAGACGGGATGTTGATCCGAGACATTGAAGCTGTGATCTGATAGGATCTCAGACGTCTTTACATCAGACATGATTGCAGCGGGAATAAGAATAGGATCAATCATTGTCTTGGGTCCTTCTTTTGAATGCCCAGAAAGTCCAGTCAGGTCCTTGGCATATGCTTTGTACATTGACTGATATCATATTCAGTCTCTTGAGTGTTTCATGTAAACTTTTTATTCTCGCATCCATGGTCGGGTTTCATCTTGGGCCTACTATTTTATAGTTAATATCGCCAATAAAGATAACATTTCCAAAGTTTTCATAAGCTTCGTATAGTTCTTCAAGTCTTTCTAAGCTGACATTGAATTGATCGTTTTGCTTTGATGAATCCAATCTAAATATATTTAGATCAACAGATTTTGTATTTTGTCATACTGTTGACCTAATATAAAACCTGTTGATCTCAATTTATTTGGATTGTGATGAATCTGGCAGATACACACAGAACATGTATAATGGTCTTTTTGACGATAGGTGTAGTTCAATTACCACAATGTCATCTTCATCCACCTCAACAGGATGAACATAAGGAACAACGTGTTTAGAGACCATAAGAGCGACTCCAGCTCTAGGTGGTTGATATGTACCTTGACTTCCCGTCCATGTCCGAAACATTTTGCATAAGCTGTGTAGTTCTGTGATATATCATTTAGTAGCGATAAGTTGTGGGAATAAAGTTTGTATGTTCAGTCAAGCCACAGATATATCAGGAGGTATGGGATACTGATGGGACGTTTACATTACAGCTAGTTTTAACTAGATTGAAATTATTCAAAATCAACATAAGGGTTCTCACATATTGATAAACCCATTTTAATTGTGTGGCCCGACACCAATGAAGTATGACGTCATTGTTGCCCATATGAGGGACGATTCCTTTCAACGTCACAGATGGTCGTTAACTTGACTTTTATAGGATAACAAGAACTCACTTCAAATGTGCTAAGAAACACCAAGAGTTAAGTTTCGTTTGAATTGAAGTAACTTATGTAACTTACTTAACCTAGGTATGCAATTCCTAGGACTTGTCCATGATATTTTTCACCTTTAAGCTGAATCTTGCTCACGATATCTTTGACCTTGGGTACATCATTCTTCCAGCCATGCATAGGCAGCCCTTCCTCATAGTGTCCCGCTAAAAGATACCTATCTCTTGTCTATTTAGAGACTGATGGACGATAAAGGACAATTCGATTTATCAATCGCTCTTTATATAGTGCCATAAAAGTCCTTGCCTAAATAAAGTCTTTACTTAAATGTTCATCATCATCAGAATTCTGTGACACCGCAAAAGCAAAGCAGTTCCAAACTGAGGGTTTCACATTTCCGTTCCGCCTTCTATAAAACCTCAGTAAAATGGGCATTTGCTAAGAAATATAAAACAAAAAAATTAATATTGACTTTGGTCTTAAATGTGAATATGTGAAATTCCAAGGGGGATTAAAATCATTATTTCAAAACCTATTTCTGATTTCAAAATCTAATCAAATGTACCGGTATACTTAACTCTTATCTGGTGACCTTGAAGGTCAACAATCAATATCACTTTCCAATGGGAATAATAATTTCTAATGATTAAAGATGTGACCTTGCCATGTTTTTTACCTTTGATGGATTGTAGCGAAACTTTTCAATTCATGTTACTTCTCTAATGATGATAAAACACCTAGTTAGAGCTATATAGCACAAAAACTTTTCAAATTATCCATATTCTCCCCACAGAGGCAGATTAAATCATGTAATGTTGATACAGGCTCTGATATATTACGCAGAGTTTGTGGGATAGAATGGGAGATGCCTGTTTGGAGCAATCAGTGACGCTGTTCTTAAATCCTCATTTTGGCTACTGAATCATGGCAAAGCATTGTGATATGAACCATCCTTTCCTGCGAGAAGCGTTGTCTGCCGAAATCACCGGAACCCACCGATTTCAGCGTAATAGAACAGAGGCTGTATCAACATTTCATGACTTGATCTGCCTCTGAAAGAAAGCAAGTTATCGTTATTGAAAGGAATATTCAAGTGATTTTACAACTTGAGACCTTGACATTTGATCGTGAATGTGAAAATGTCAAAAAAATTACGTTCTATAAATTGTCATCATTTCAACTTTTCTCCAGAAGCATTGACTCAAGAAATCTTAGATTTTGTGTTGATTCTTGTCCTAATGAAGACTCAAAGAATTAAAAGGTAGGTAAACCAAACACTATAAGCCAAGGATGACATGATTTATTACATATATACCTGTGAATAATGAAGTATAAAAAATGATTGTAGTCTTATGAGATTGACATAAGTTCATTTACTTTCAACTCACAATATGACTTTGAATTTTCACCCATTATCATAGCAGGGAGAACAAATATATCTGAAAATGCTGGATGCCTAACAAAGCTGTTGGATATTGACAAAACCTTAATCATATAGCCTGTTAGGGCTGTTAGCCTATAAACTTGTAAGACAGATCTACATTTCCTTAGGCTTGCCTATCATATGTTTATGTATGATGATACACGAGCTTAATGTACATATTGACCATCGATGTTCAAGCACCAATAGACTTACACTTTATAAAAGAAGAGCATTGTTTGCTGTCTCTTAAAGATTTAATCAAATATAAGACACTGCCTAGTACATTACAGGGTTTCAGAGGCGGATCCAGGATTTTTGAAAGGGAGGGGTCTTTTCGGATTCAGAAAATATCTATAACTGATTTTCAAGAGGGGTAGTCAGGACCCCCCTAGCCCCACTCTGGATCTGCCCCTGGGGTGTAACATTGGTAGTAGATTTAAGAGAAAATTTGCCCTGCTATCAAAGTAAGAATCTGCTAATGTAGTGTGTGTCATGTGGTTGATGTGGTGTTAGCGGAGATCTTCTGTGCTTCAGCGCGGATGACGTTAATCAGATCTTGATTCATCAGGAAGGTGAACCTCAAACAGGATATCTGAAAATGAACGATGTCTTCAAATAATTATCATTCACTCACTGAGCTAACTTCAAACCGAACATTAAAACTGAAAATCAGAGATATTGTTAAGAATATCAATTATTAAGTTTCATTTACTTTAAACATCAACTCAAAAGTGGCCACTGATCCAATGAAATGACAGTTCCCTTCTTCATAATTTTCAAAGTAATACTTAGATTCAAATGAATTGACTGACACCCCGTAATTGACAATATCACTATCTACAACACTATTTTACAAACAATTACTTCACTATGAAATTGTTCATCTTATATATTTATCACAACCCAATAAGTCTACAAAGCTCTGATGAACATACTTCCAACACTGAGTTATTGTAGAGTTTTTGTTTGTTCCCAGCAAGCACCGGTTTCCCATCTATATAGATCGGCCTCTTCCCTTCGTTGGCAATGAAGAAATCACCATTATTACGTAGCTTTATAACTCCCTGTCGGCGGGAGATTTTCGCAGCTGGACCCTCCAGGGAAAGATCGACATCAATCTGGTTGTCTTTTGTCGCTCTGCCTAGCGTAATCTGAAGATGAAACGGTTGGTTATATCTTGTACAACCATGGACCACAAATGAGTAAGCAAAAGGCAGAGGGCCCGTCTGATTGACCTATATGATAGTCAAAGCAGTTTTTGGTTTCAAAAAAAGTATCCAAGGCTTCTTTATTACCGGTAGGTGACATAGCATCTTAAATAAAGTTTATTTGGCTTTGACACCTGCCAAAATATCCAGTCTGAGTAAACCTAGCCTCAATAACACTTGTTTCACTTTGATAATGAGTCTAGTGAGACGTAGTAGCAGGACGCGTTAGCCGACCTTTCGCCCTCCACCGTAATATGTGCAAATACAGACTATTGCGGCTTAGTAAGACGATCCCTGATAGATCGGCTTACGCAACCCGCTACTAGACTCAATATCGGAGTGAAACGGGTATTATTGAGACTAGGTTTACTTAGACTGCAAAATATCATATGTAATGACTAAATGAATAAGACCTTTTAAACACAGTAACAACGTAAATTTTCTTTTTGTATGATTTTTGTAAAGATTTTGCTTTAAAAATTACTTTAACTGTTTCATTTCCATCAGAGCGAAGCATATACAATTTCAAATTGTAATTTTCAACAACATTACAACATTACAACTTCTTTATAAAATGTAAGCATAAACGTTAACTGACAATCAACATACTCTACCTCTCTTTAATTTATAGCCTAAATCATGCTCCAATTCAATCTTTCATCTTACCTCTCTAGATCTCATAAGGTATCGAACTAGTCGACCCTTCAACACTGCCAGAGTCTGGTTGTCAAAGTCTTGGGGATTGATACCTAGAACACAGAAAATATAAAAGATGGTTTTTTAACTATAAATAATTACTAATTCTGGAACGATAAAGTTTCCTATCATACAACTAGCAATCTATATCATGTTATGGCGCTTCAACTATAATCAATATTATTTAATTTATTATGATGCATGTCCATGTGGCCCCTTTACGAAAATGAACACAGTTTCACTAATTCTGGAAAGAATTCATTTCAAACAAAAGCTAAATTATTTTGTCCCATGAAATCTTTATACAGATAAGGGACATATTTAACCATCTTGCACTTTTATGCACCTTGCTGACTGAAAAATCCTTTCAGTTCTAGTAACACAACATGAGGTGAGCTGAGTTGAACTGTTCATTATTATTAACTCTTGAAAGATAATCAATGGCAATAACATATACCGTATTCGTCCTATTAAGCGCCCCGGGCGCTTAGCTTAAAAACATCCAAAGGGGGCGCTTATAAGGAGACCCCAGAAAGGGGGGCGCTTATTAGGAATACGTTATAGATAAGCGAAACTAGCACTTGTCTGGATTCTGAACGAGAATGAAAGTAGGTCGATCGTGGAAATTCAGTGCAACTACACATTCACAGGCCCGGATAAACTAAAAACTATTGGAAAAGCAGTAGAGGTAGGCCATTTTACGTATGAAGGGGAGGGGGGAAGGGGCGCTCTGTTATATGGTAATTTGTAATAGGGGGTGCTTATTAGGGAGGGGGCGCTTAATAGGACGAATACGGTATATATGTCCAGAGAATGTTGATTACATTTGTTTTTTACCTTGATAAAGATTATGGATTAATTAATCATTTTGCACCTTGTTGACTTGAATAATCCTTTCTCTTCTAATAACACAACATAAGGGGGTGTGGGAGAAAATTTGCCTACTCTTTGACTTGATGTCCCTTAACATTTGGAGAAGTAGGTTATTTTTACCATTGCAAGGGGTTTCATCTGCTCAGAAAAGGTGAAAATTACCCCCCTTAACATACCACATTGGAATATCAGTGAACACCTTGTGACAGTATTTTCCTATACTACTGCTGCTGGGGTTTAAGCAATGTCACCTGCACGCAGTGTCCGAAATAACCACTAGCCCGGTAGCCCAATGCTAGTTGAAATTGGCGTGGTCTAGTAGAAAAAAAGTAATGATAGCCCGGTTGGCTAGTGTGGATTGGTATATCAACAAAAATTTGTGACTTCTTTTCATTCAATTTTGTAATTAATTCAGTTACCATTTTGTGTCAGTTTCCGATCACCCCCATCACATGCCAAAAACTCTTGAGCAGATATGTATTTGATTGTAAAACAATGAATGTCAGAAAACATTCATATCTTTACTTAATTGAGCTAGTAACTTTGAAAACCTTCTAGTGGTTTGCTATTGCTCTTGAAAAAATATTTTATACACTGCCTGCAAGGAGACTGAGGTCTAAACGAGGTAACCAATCAGAAGAATGTATAGATTCAATCAACTTCCTCCTACATTACTCCCACCAGCCACCAGTCACCGTCTTATTTAACCCTTGCAGCATTCACCAAACTTTCCTGTTTCAAGACTCCAGCCTGCTACAGCACCTCAGACACCTCTTAAAGGTTGCAACATGTGGTCTGATTTCACTCATATCTCTATTTTGGAAATTGGAACAAGTTATGCCTTGTGAGGAAATGTGGGATTTAAAAAAATTTTTTGTGATATTTTCATCCATAGAGTCTCCTTTGTCTTTCTGATTAATTTGGTCCTTAGAATACAACTTCTAATTAAGCGATTGGAAATGGTCTAATGCAAGAGCAGATGGAGGGAGGAACTGACCTGTTATACTGTCCACAAGCACCTGCCACTTGGGTATCTCCTGTTCTAGATGACGAATCTCCCGCTTGTTCCGGCGGTCAGCTATAGCAAGCTCTACACAAAGAGAAGAGAAATAATCAACATAGCAATAAAACCATGCTCTTTGGTCCTCTCAAAACAATTGTGACACTAAGTCATTTTAGTTTCAGTTTTATTAGAAAGATAGAACAGTCAATAGAGTTTACAGACATATGTATGGACAAAGAGACACCATGCCAATTGGGCCTAGAAAGCAGAAATGCCATTTAAGATCTAATATTAACATGAGACATGGTCATCAACATTCCCCGCCAAGTTTTCATTAAAGCTCCCAATATTTTCCTACATCGGCCGTAACTCTGTAATATGTAAATGCATAAATCTCACTTTCAAACTCCATCAACAAGACACAAGCAAATTTAGTTTTCCTATTTTGAATTGTCTCTGAGAAAATTGTCACATTTGAAAACACTCTTTGAGTCCAAAAACCCTGAACAAGGGAAATAACTCTGCTAAACATCATTTTTCGGTTCTTATTTCCGAACTCCATCAAGGTATTGATACCATAAAGACACACAGCAAATTTTGTTATCCTATTTTCAAGAGTTTCTGAGAAATGCTGTGCCCTTTAACTCTGACACATAGATGCATGGATGGAGACTAAACATAGTGGTGGGGGATAATAATTGCTTTGAACACTTGTGAATTTGTTGATTTAACTGTTGGTGAACAAGGTGCTTTCCTTGACTTACCATGTTCCATTGTCTCATCCCTTCCATCTCTGTAAACAGAATTAATAACATGTAAATAAATAAAAAATCATATTTTATTCAAGTAAGTCTGTTACTGAAAAGTAACAAAACTTGACAAAAGCATTTTTTTTATCATTTTAAATATCAATAGTGAAAGTATGAGTGTACAACGAAGAGGGCATATAAATTCAATTCCATTTACTAAATAGATGCTCAAAATGATAACAAGTGATAATTGAACCAAAAAGATCTGTCATTGTCTTCTTGGTTGTTTGAGTTTGTTCACCTCAAATCCTCATCGTTCAACATGTCCTCTGCATCTGACAAGTTCAGTACGTGATCCCCCCTCGGCATGGGCTGGACTGGAACAAATGAGAAAACAAACAAGTATGAAAATGTTTTTGATGATGATTTTGAAAATTGAATGTAGACCATAAATAGATAACATATAATCATGATCTATAAGATTTGATAAATTTTAGGTACCTAGATGTGTTAAGAGTTATATGAACTACAAATATTTTTTAAAACATATACAAATCAAGTTGGAAAGTATTATTGATGGAAAAGATAATGTGTCAGAAATAACAGTTTCAAGAGCTGTGACGAATCCTTTGGGGAGAGGCGGAGGATTATTACAGAGCATTGTTTTTCATGGCAAGAATAATGGTTGAGTTGCATGAGTTTTGGATTGCTGAATGAACATTTAAAGAGGATTGGAATTGGTATTGACGATTGTGATGACCCAAGCTTTCACCTGATTGGTCGGGAAGAAGATGATACTGCTTCATGAGCAGCCAATGATTGTGGAGAGCCTTTGCTGTGCGCGCTGGGTGGAATGCTTCGGGTTCCTTATCCAACAAATCTTGGAAGACATCTACATTTGGCTGAGGTTGTGTATTCTGAATAAGAGATATGAAAGTTATTGCCGAAGCAGGTGGCTGAAAAAAACATGTTTCACAGCCTCATTATTTATGAAAGGACTTGTTATATTTGGGATCATGATAATGCTCGACTTCAAGGTCAAGAGTTTGACGTCATGAAACAATGACGAAGCGGATTCAGTTATGACACAACACTGTAAACAAAGCAATGGGCTTTTCCTAGCAGCCACTCGACATGAAAATAACCAAGTTTCAGCAATATTGCTTTAATTTATCATATGTCAAAGCAAACATCTATCAATTCTTGACAAATGTCACGTTTTTCTCATCTTGTGAGGTTAAAAAGCTTAAGGTTTCACTTTGAAAATTTAAACCTTCCATTTCATTAGATGAGATAAACAAGTTATTTGTTGAGAGAGACAGATATCCTTAATGTATTCTATCAAACCCTCACAGATGAGACTTGTCCAAGCAACTTCTCCTCCTCGGCGCTGTAGAGAGCTTTAGACTGCACATCACCAGCAACATCCACGTGCAGATTCTTCATCGCCTGGATAGCAAGTCTGCAACATTTTGTAAAGGAATAACATACAGAAGGATAACATTTAACTAAATGACAAACTTGGTTTGTTGTATCCATTGTACTGATTTTTCAAAATTTGATGAATATTAATATGCACTCTATGAAAATGTTATGCAAACTGTATGAGTCCTATTAGGCATGTCACAAAAGACAACATTTTGCTTAAATTTAGTACACTGAACCGTAATCTCATCCGACAACTACGTTTCCATTATTGAAATTCCAACATGTATTCAGTCAGAATGAAATTGGCCTAGTTCTCATATATTCAATATTATCTCTATCATAAATCAAACTTTCAATTTAGAGGTTTGCCGGCCAATAAGTTCAAACACAATCATTTTGGGTCACATGTTCTGACATAAGGTCATGATAAAAAATCTCAAGTTGTCCTGCAAAACCCTTCAATCCAGTAGCTAGGGGCAAGTAACTCCTGGTAAACATGTTCTCAAATTGAGCACCACTTGCGCACTTCGAAGTGTGACAATGAGATTGGTCAAAAGACTAAGTTTCGCCTGCACTGAACTGGTAATACCTAGTGTAGAGGATTTTGAATGTTGACAGAGTAAATATTTTGAAAATTTTCCTTCAAGCCACTTATAATCAGACTATTTTTCACTGATGTAAAGTTTGAGCTATTCAAAGTAACATAACATTACATTCAAGCTAGACACCACGGAGAAGTTCTACTCACTTGGAGATGACTGGATCGTACAGCAAGGCATACCACCGTTCCTGAATCTCCTTCAACGTGAAGCGGCATGAGAACTTGACCCCTTGGTACACTCCCGTCAGGTCATTTGTCTGAAATATCAATAAACATTATATATCACTGTATAACATGGATCAGATTCAGTGCAAAAAATTACATCAACATCGATGATCAATCTATGACCTGCTACCACAAGTTGTTTTAATTCAAGCAGATTTATATAATTCTCTCAATAAATAACCAAACAGAACAATGAAAAAAACCTTTCCATTCTACAACTCGCAGATTTAATATTTACGAGTCCTTTCCAGATGTTAAGAGTATTTGATGCGGGACTAAAAGGTAAATTTATGATTGCAAAATGAAAACACGAAACACCCTCAATACGACTCGACAAGTAAGATGTTTGAGTGTAATTGAACATTTGTGGAATATGATAGTGATATACGAACATTTCTTTCAGGAAGGAAAAGAGAAATAAACTTTCAGAACTACCTGCTGAACTGCTGTTATCAAGGCAAGGTCATCCTGTGATTTCCATCGTCCTAAATCTTTTGTTGAGGCAGGAGCTTGGGTCTTCAAACAGAAAGTCTTTTATTGAAATTAACAGTTAAAATATGTATAACACCGCAGGAAGGATTCCTTATTCATAGATACTTGGGCTCAAAGGATGTGTTGTTGTTAATAAACACTATTTCAAACACTTAAAGTTTGACTGATTATAGAAAACTAGAAAATGGTTGAGAAAAATGGTTCAGCACTAACAGAATGTTTAACTATTGGTTGTCAATTTTAAATGTAAGAAAATCAACTTTCAAATGCTATCAAGGGATTTAGGTAACAAACACAAATATTTCAAGCTGTAGAGTAAAATCTGTTTAATACAAGGAAATAAATTAAAATTCATATATTTACCTTCTGTTTCTTATTCCTTTTAGATGACGATGATTTTGTTGGCTGTCAAAATAAAATAATTGAAAAATTATCAATCATGTTCTTCAGAATTAATTTTAAAGGAGAAATGTGTTCCGTTTTGTATCCTGCATTCCAAAACGGAAAATGTCCAGGACCAAGGCTTCTTTATCACAATACTAATTAAACCGAAGCCCAAGTGTACCCCTACTGAATACTCATACTTATATGTTGCCCAAATTAATATGATGAACAAGTGTACCTTGTGTCAAATGGATGGACCAGATTTTTGCTATATTTTACAAGTTATATAAGCCTTTGTGCACAGTAAGAATGGAGTTAATAATCAATGTTATATACTTTACTTTGAAAGCAGTGATTTCCCACACAACTTTACCATTGTTTTTGTTCCGATGGGCCTCTTTGGTGGTTCTTTCTTCTTCTCTGGAGGAGGTGGGGCCGGTGCCTTCTCCTCAATGATGACAGGTTCTTGTTTCTCAGCCTGGGGAGGGTTAATCTTTATCCGCCCCCTATCAGATTTGACAAGACTGCTTTCTACAACTTCATCATCAAATTTTTTCCTTTTAATGGATCGGGTTGAACTTCTGCGAGTTGGGATGAGGTTCCTTGGATCAAGAAGCGGCATCCTCCGCCCAGTTTTGATAGCAGGACTCGGAGTGCTGGGGGTAGAGGATGATGGTGTTTGTGTAGGTGTCATGGCTGGAGATGACATTATAGTTGTGGGTGTGGGTGTCGCAGGAGTTGTTGCCTCTGAAATATTTATCATAACAGTAAAACATACTTCATGAGCATTATGGAATTAAAGTTCACTTGCATATATAAAATTGGATTAACAAACATCTATTTTCACAAATTCTGAAATATTGAGAATTAATACAATTTTATAATAGCTTAGTAAATTACCAGGTTGGAAACATGTGGTTCTTTTTTTTCAGGCTCAGCGATGTGAATGTTAAGACGAAGACTAATAGAATGGTTGTATTTAAACAATTTATTTCAGATACAGAAACCTTCAAGCTTTCACAAGGATTAACAAATTTAGTTCCTATGTCACCAGTTTACAATGTTTTACTTTTGACCCACACTAATAAACACTGAAGTGAATGACTTGAATGCCTATTTTAACAATGATTTTGACAATTAAAGTGGGAAAAAATCTTTGATTAACTGAGACAACCAAGGGAAAGTCTAATTTACTCTGGATAGAATTTAACACCTGTTTAAAAATGACATACCTGGCCCAAGTTGGTCCTCCATATTAATCTGAATGATTACTTCAAAACTTTCCTTTTGAGGAAATCCAAAGATATGAATTTTTATTCAGCATATTTCGACATAAGACATGATTACTAGAGCAATTTTACTCTATATTTGATGATACAAAGAAAACGAGTATAATATTTACAAGAAACCTCATAAATAATTGAATTTAACAACAGTATACATCAATAATGAACGAATTTTTCGAGAAAAACAAAGGTGCTCGCGTTTAAGCGGAAGCCGCCATTTTGTTGCGATGTTTAAAAAGAGGTGCTACTTCCGTTTCCGGGTTGTTTCTCTATCCATTATAAAACGGAAAAGGATTCTGCAATTAATTCTAAAAAGTGTTCATTTTATAGCCTATGATGAAAATACTTGAATGTTGTTGATAATTGTATATATAACATATTAATAAATTTGCCCCTAAGTGAATTTGTGATACAAAATGTAAGTGAGCATAAAGTTCATATATATATATATATACAGAGTGACAAATTAAAAAAAGGTACAACGGGTGTAAAAAGGGCATTATCGATGATTATCAGTTGAAATATACAACGGATAAATGACATTTGCATTGGCTATAAGGCCAAATTCTAGCCTCATTCATACTGATAGATTCACGAAAATAGTGCATTAATTACACCTCCTACTCGATGTTTAAAAATGTAACAATTTGAAAATATACTCAATCTCTGATTAAATGTAATTAAGTATCTGCACCTGCTCTAAGCAAAGTAATTTGTACGAATGGCTTAACATATTGATTAAACAATATTTATTCAATTGAATGAATGGAATTGGTAAACAGGCTCAAAAAGAAGTAAGGAAATTCCTCTCCTTTACAAAACACTCAGAATAAACATTTATCAGCACATAATAATAAAATGATGACATACTTAAGACAAGCAAATTTCAATTTACTATACCAAGACATTGAAATACAATTTATGAATTATAAACTCATTTTCGAAAAGGTTTAGGGTAAAAAAAATCAAGTACACACGTGAGAATATGTTCGTGAAATTAATCAGAAAATGAATAATTTCATTATCATCCTACACTGTGTTCCACAGGAGATATCGCTTGTGGAAGATCAAGCGATATCACCTAGGAGATATCGCTTTGACAGTAGATTTTAAACAATGCCCTGTAATCAGAAAATACATGACATCACAAACATTTTACACGATTTGCACAAAAACTAAGTGAAAAACACGACTCTAACGAAGTATACATCTATCGAACAATGATGTAAAACAATTCAGAACAAAGTTTGGAATGGCTTTCACGTCCAACAGATCCACAGAAGGTTCTTAGTATAGAAATTAAAGCGAAGTTTTGAAGTATAGTTTTTGTGCTTTTGTGCAATTATATCATTATATGCTCAAATTAACCAGAATTAGTAGAACAATTGTATTGTATAAAGTTTGAAGGCCTTTTCTTTGGAGTCGATTATCAGGCTTCTCAAACAACCAATCATATGACCTATCTTGGAAATTATAAAATCAATATTCTTATTCCACTGGTACATTTTGCAAAGTTAACTTCACATGTTAAACTTAACAGATGTTATTGTTCCAATGCTTACGAGGACAGGAGTTAATTTTATTGCTTCATTTCAGAGATTTCTTTTTATTCTTGAAACGATTCTGTTAAGTTTTGGTTAAAATTTACATTCCATTTGTTGTCTCATTATGCTATTAATTATAGGCAGTCTTTTAGGATAGTTGAATACATATCAGGGTCATCGATTTATATTACACTAAATTATAAATATCTTAATTAAACAGAATTATGATATAAACCTGTAAAAGAAATGACCCTAACACTGACCACTGAGGGGCGCCTGCTTCAATTAATTTAATATTTAATTTATATCCGGGTTATTTCTAAAACATGTACCCGGCTAGAGATGACTTTGCTTGAAGAGAACAGTGTATTCCATTATTCCATAGTTTAAACAAAAATGCTTTGTGCATTCCCTATCGAGCTTTACAATTTACAACTTATTTTAGCGTCTTACTACGTATTTGGTTATTTCATATGCATGAGTTAAATGTTTTAAATAAAACATTAATGATATGATACGATATAAGTACTGAATTGTGCAACTATAATTAAATTTTGCTTTTCATAAGTTTGTTCATGCAATAAGAAAATTTTTGTTAACCCAATATTTTCATACACTTCCTACTGTGAAAATATTATTAAAGCATTTGCTTGAAATGTTGCACTTTCCTGACATGTAATCTACCTATGTAGATTAACCCCTCGGATTATTTAACCTTAGCAGTAATTATAGTACTTTTATAAAAATATAAAAACATCTGGAAAAAGACTAAGACCAAGACATAAATTTGCTGAGAGCAGTACACATTTCTTCTTGTCTCGTTTGGTAAACATTTACAACGTAGATCATCATCCAGATAAGGGACAGTTGAAAGTAGTCCTCTCCCAGTGGTCTACAAATGACTCCGTGTAGGTTTTCGAGTTAATTTACTAAAGTTTACAAATGGTATTATTGTATACGTCTTGTTTTCTGAAAACTACTATGATAATACTTTTCCGTTCAGTTGGTGACCATAAACACATATCGTCGTGATTTGTGATAAAAGTGAATGAGTAAAGCTGGCATTCCATGTGTACGTATTCGTGCGTGATGCGTAATGCATGTTGCGTGACGAGTAATATCTGATTCTATGTATCGTAATAGTGTGGCGAGAGTAAACAGTTTGACATTCAACGCGTTATGAGTATTTTACACTTTGCACTAAAATAGTAAAAGTCGATTCCATGTACGCCCGATGCGTTATGCGTAATGCGTAATGCGTAATGCGTAAAGTGATGCCCTTGTTTGGTCTGCGTTAGTGCGTATTGCGTATTCGGACACTTGTGTGGGCTTTCTGTGTAGATATGACATGGAAGGAAACCAGAAATAGATCTTTTCAACTGGGTCTGAAATATCTTTGCTTTAAAAGATGCATGTATCAATTGAAACAAGAATGAGGTACACGTCAAATAGTTTATTCATACATTGAACCCATGTCACAGCCTTTAAATGAAATGTCAATTATAATTATTACAATTGATTATAGACAAAATAAAATCAGCCAATGAGAGGCCCTGTATCTGGCCCCACCCAGCAACACGTAGCAACGGCTCTGATCCCCGTCTGTCTGTCTGCTCCGTTGAAGGCTACGCATAAGTCTCCCTTCTTGCTGCCTGCAAACCAATATATTGTACAAAGTTAATAAGTTAGTAAAGCCCCGTTTATATGTGCGGTTACCCCCGGGGGTAAAGGCAATTTTTTGCCCCAGGGGGGTAAATTTCGTCATGTAAACGCAATTTTTAAGAGGGGTATACTTACTCCCGGGGGCAAAGTGCGAAATATTTACCCCTGGTCTGGAGGTAGGGCAAATCAGATACCCTCAGGGGTATAAATACCCCTGGGGGCAAACCTGTCATGTAAACACTTTACTTTGTATACCCCAGGGGGCAAAACTGTATATCCTTATAAAGTCAATATATGAAGAGAAAATAATGCCCCTTGGTATTGCAATTTTATTTCATATAAACGCAATGCAATATTTGACTTTTGCCCCTGGGGGCAAATTTACCCCAGGGGGTATAATACCCCCAGGGGTAAATGTGCGGCATGTAAACCCACCTTAAGTAATCAACCATCGGATCGCACAAGGTTTATAAGTCAACAAAAACAAGAGGTACGGAACACGGGGGTTGATTTTGCCGATCTTTCACTGAAATTCTTATATTAAATATATCAAAATATTACTAAAACAGTCCCTGTGGTACAAAACAACAGACAAAATACCATTCTGTAACCCTTGAACAAAGGGACCGTCAAGAGAAGGAGAGTCAAAATGGAGAATAAGGAGAAGAGGAAGAAGTCTCCATTCTTATTCCAGAGAGTTACTTTAGACCTGATTATCCGTTTTCTATCCAAGTTACGACTACACACTGTTATAAATACAGTTAGTTAAATCGGGCGTGATCTAATAGATGCAGTGATAGATTTTGTTTTAAAAGTACCGACGGTCGAAATCTCCGCAAGGTTGAAACTATGCAAATTGATTTACAATCTGATAAGCTAACTTTTCTAAAGCAGTGTAATTCCTCTGTATAATTTGTAAGAGGTTGATTTATTCTAATGAGAAGATAATATTTGAAATTAATTATTGCGAGGTGCGTTTCACCGGTCGCATACCTTTTCGTCGAATTTCTAGTTTTAGGATAGAAAAATCCATTCGACGGATCGGTACTGTGATTTCAGTTGTTAATTGACTTACATAACGTTGGAACGTTTCCAAATATGACAACAGGGGTGTGTGGACTCTCATTCAGTTTATGTTGATCTTTCGTTGTTGTATTGTTGTATAAAATATATATATAATATTCTCTACACTTTTTGATTTGGATATATTTCGTAAAAACAGCAAAATTTAAATAATGTTGATAAATTATTGTAAGTATGTGTGTTTAGACTTAAGAGTTATGACAATAATAAAAAAAGGATTATAAACAAGAATAGTACACATCAATTGTAAATAGTTCAAAATATTCGTATTAATTATTCTTGTTTTAAAAGTAAATTTGGTTTTGAATATTATATATAAACATGATCAGAAATAATCATAGGTACAGTTCAGTTTTGAAAATTCGACGGATTAAGCTGTAATCGTTTCACCTTCAAGTGTTTGTTTTACCTATTACGTAAGTCCCTGCAATCTTGCCCATGTCTGATCGCGCGCTGCAACTCGTCATGACGTAACCCTTATTTGCTTCACACGTCACTGAAACTTGTGTTCCTTGTGTCACACTACCGGGTAATGACGTCACCTGTGTACACAACATGTACTTGGTTGAACAACAAGCAGCGGCAGACATTGATCCTGTAAAACAAAGAAACTAATTAATTTTAGTTATTTTATTAATAATTGTTATCTTTAAGTATTTTTTTTATCAAAATGCATTTAAAGACGTTAAAGTTAATTGTCCACTTTTACTATTTCCTTATATCTTTAGAAGCAGGGTATTTTAAAAAAAGGACAACATCAAAATTTACGGTAGTATAAATAATTGAAATATAAATAACAGCGGAGGTTACCGCCAGTCTCTTGTGTTGTCAATCATTATGTCGCAAACGTTAATATAACGATTAGCTTTTCCATGGGATCAAATTCTAAATACATGGCTTTGGTAAAGTATCCTCTAACCTTGAGAATGTACGACGAAAGAGGTGGATTGTTACCTAGAACTGTGGCCCCATTCTGAGTCAGACACTCCCGACCAGTAGAGGAAGGGTACACCCCCAGGAGATCCGAGCGGTACTGGGAACCTAGACAGCCTACAATGGAACATTCGAAATAAGTAAGGACTAGTTCACCACTGATGCGGTTGCGTCAACCACCCTGTTCTATAGATATTGACTCGGGACCTTTATCACTTTAAATAGCATTAGAACGACATGTTTCTATAGACACATCCATATTTTATAACGTTCTTTAGAACAACTACAACTACTGCTGCTGCTGCTGTTGCTGTTGCTACTACTACTGCTACTACTAATTCTACTACTACTACTACTACTACTACTACTACTACTACTACTACTACTACTACTACTACTACTACTACTACTACTACTACTACTTCTACTACTACTACTACTACTACTACTACTTGGTTTGTCAAAGTTGTACTAATATGCAAGGCGTTATAACAAACAATCAAATAGTGTGAAACGTAGAATTACTAAATTCGCTCACCTACAGCCCATAAGTTTTTAGGACAGACGGTCTCCTGTAGAGCGCCCCTAGTGGGCGGGGAGGGACCGGAGGATCTGTAAGTACAGGCTAAGTCCTTGGAGGTGCAGCACCGGGCCACAGCAAACACACCTGTTGAGATAAACCACTGCAGGGTCGGACATACCGACAGATAGACAGACAGACAGAATATTTTATTAACGGCTCACATGTGTTGTGCATCCAATTGCTCAGCGATTTCTGAGAGACACCATACGATTGATAACATTACTAAAAATGTGTAGGTACACAAATGTCAGTGAAACATATACACCAAAATATTTATGGATTGTATAAAATATCTCGTTTTAAAGTTACAATTTCATGGAAGGTTCTGACACTGTCAAAGGTAAGCTTATGATTACTTAAAATAGTGTCATTAAGACGGGCAAATTTCTTAGCGCATACATTATTAAAGTCATGACTTATGTCATTATAGTCACTATAAAATTTTAACATTTTGTTTAGGTGATTTAAGATTGAGGTTATGAGAAAAAAAATTAGTCTGCATATGTGAAGTAACCCCATTATTCTCTCGCTAATGGGACGTTATATTTTACATTGTTTTCATAGAATGGAGAGTTACTCGGGCATTACTATACACACAGCAATGTTTTACGTCTTTATTCTAAAATACTTTATGACCAAAATAAGTTTTCTTTTTATTTGTGATTCTTCCGGAAAGTCAATAAAGTGCTATTATGCTAAATATTGGTTTTCATACAAGTCGATATTGGAAATTGAAGTTTACCAAATGCCTATTCTGTAAGAAGAACTGTAGCAGGATTGGTCTGTCAAAAAAGGCTGACTGTACGCACACAGCAATGGCGAAAATGATCTTTTTTCGACTAGCGCAGGTTTAGATGAGTGTCGTTAACATTGATAATTTCAATTCCCCCTTCAACGTTGACTTACCTTACAGTAAAATAATTCGTTAATACATGTGATCGGACCCACTTTTAAACAATGCACACATGATGAACAATGGAGCTTGAGCAGACAATGGGAAAAGGTGATTAATGCAGTTTGAACTAAAATATATATATACATGTATACGGTACCTGATGTGGTATTCAAACCATTCAAAGCTCGACAGACAATTGACCTCCCGGTTCTTCCTATGATTTCCCCTTTATGGTCCCAGTCACCATTGGTGGGATCCTGGTTGATACAAAATTTGGATTTGGTAAGGTAAACAAAAACGACTTACAGAAAGATCATGCTGAAATTGGAAATAAGTTTTAGACATTACATTCCATTTGATTGTTTTAAGAGGATATTTAGACAATCTCTGTGATGTGATCTCTGTGATTTACCTATGTCATGTTCTCTGTAATGAACTTTGACCTTTGATTCATATTCATTTTCACTGTGACGAAGCTTCAAATAATATGACATATTCTCTGTGACCAACGTTCACTAATGATATGTTTTCAATAGGACAAACACATATAACATTTTGAATTGATTTTGAAGGAGATAAGTAAACTCAAAAAGAAAAACCGACATTCAAATGTCGTGTTTGCAATGTCGTGTTTGACTCATAGAACAAATATTGTTTACGTCGGATATAAAAGTATTTAATTGTTTAAAGCTATCATTAAAATGTTTTAAGCCAAAACTTTATTGGTTTCAGGGACATTGATGTTACATTATCCCTACGTTGCTATAATCCGGATGGATGAATGGTTTTAATGATCACATGTAAGAGACCTTTGAGGTAAGCACCACAAAACATATTCTGACATCCATGTGCTTGCTACCATGATACCATGAGCACTTAAAACACGCGTTTAGTTATGACAAGCTGTTAAAGCCATTTTGTTGAAATCTCACAACTGATCATTGAAGCAGGATTGATGAGAAATGATTGATGCTAGAATGGGCCATGTCAATATGACAATACAGCTTGCAGCTCACCCTACATCTGTAATCTGTGATTTACTTAATGAAAACCTACACGGCGCGTTATCGTCAAGGAGGTGGTCGCCCTCTGTAATGATCTCAAAATGTAACAGTTTAAACATGACATTGTCAGATTGTCGGATTAACTACAAACCTTTGGTAACATACTAATATGTATAGTCCCTTGATGTCATTGGCAATGAATATATCAAACCATATTATCATACCATATCCAGCACTCATTCATGAAATCTGTCATGTACTTCAAGATAATAACTAACATCTAAGAACCTGTTTATACACAAAGCATATATGCCGTGTCAATTCTATGATTATCTGTTTCAGGTCGCCGTTTCTTTGATCTTCATATCATCTTTCATATTTGAATTTGTATATACATGTATAAATTAATAAAAGCAATATCATACACTATATATGCGGTATCTTTAGTAAAGTCTATCCCTCAATATATGGAGACGAGTATATCAGTTGTACCATTTTGACACTGGAGCACCCAGTCAGAACCTCGCCATCATTACAGCTGACTTCACTCCTGTCAGTGGCACCATGGGTAGTGCCGGATATGGCGGACCAGCGACTGACACACCTGAGTTCCACATGGTCCGCTGTCGACTTGTCTGACCCGATGTACGACTGACGACCAGTTACAGGCGTTCTTGATGTGGTCGACTGACTTGGAGTTTGTAAGACTAATGGTGCTTTGGTGGAGGGAAGAACGATTTCGGCTGTAAATTGTAATTAAACGAAATGGAAATGTAACTCACACCTTGAATCAATGCAGTTTTAATCATTCATATAAGACGGCGGATGTTACATCAGAAAGAAAAGACACAATCTACGGAATATCAATGTGCTATATCTGGTTACCTACAGTCATCTACAGTCGACTAAGCCAAGGTCAACCGTGCGACCACAGCCTTGAACGTTTTGGATAGAAAACGGTCCACGGGGAAATCACGAGGGCAATCATCGTTTATTCCTTATAATGCCTACCATTTTTTTTTAAATTAATAAACCTCCAACTAGCTCAAACTACATTGACTCAAATGATAACGTAACATATCGGCTCCATTAGTGTTGCTGAAATAGCTCAGATGTCAGAGCGTCGGTTTCAGCTTATGGGAATGTGAATAATACGGGTTCGAGACAGTAAAGGGCGAAATTTTGCAGGTGACGAGGAAACTTAAATAGAGTTAATTTTCAAACACGATAATCAGTTAACACTGTGACTTTACCAAAAATTACCGGGTATATATCAAAATATCTTAATAATATCCTGCCGCGAAGGGCAAATATGTTTTTGCCCCGATTCTTCAGGTGAATATGTTGATAAAAACCTGCATCTGAGGGACATTATTCGAATAATTCCCTTGTCATGTGAGAAGGAAATATAGAAAAGATCTAGAAAAATCTCCAAGAACAGTAGAGGGACGAACCTAAATGTTTATAATCAAACGTAAAAGCGTCACTCAGTCTGTTCCCCGTTCTGCTTCAATATCTACTATACGTTTACTTGTTCATAAACAAAATATAACTTATTATATATGACGTATATTTTTCTTATTCTACGTACTATTCTGCAATAATGAGTTGAGCTTATGTTATACAAACGTTCAGCTTTACCACCCTATCGCAATTTCTGAGAGAAACCAATTTGTGATAAGGTATAATTTGTACTTTCCCCGCATAAAAATCCCAAGCACCTCTGTCTTTAAGAATGTTATTTTATTATCATACTATCATTTAATATCTTAACATGAAAATAAAAATGTACCTCTGTCGGTGTCGATATGCAACAGGTGTACAGAATCAGCCCTTCCCAGAGTAAATGTCGCCTGCATGATTGGCTTTGAATTTCGGAATACGGTGACGTCATAATCTCCATGGTAACCCTGAAAGGTCCACGAGGTTCCACTGATAAGGTTGAGTTGTTCGTGAGTTGACCATTCTGTGTTAAGCAGATTCAAAACTCGTTCCCCGGAGGCAGTAAGCTGGAGTCAAACGGAAAAGCCTTTAAAAAGGGACAGTATCACTGTTTAAAATTATATTTCTCCTTCCTATATTACCCGCAGCCATAGAAAGATAACCAAGTATTAAGAAAATTGCAACAAAAAATACAAAACAAAAAATGCTGGCTTTCAACATAGTGTGAATTTTTTAAAATTGAACTGGATTTGCTTATCATAACATTGAAACCGTCATTTTTTGTTTGAAAATCAGTGTCTTGCAATTTGGTCTACTATTTTGTTATACCTGTAAGTTGTTTCCTCCAAAAAGGACGGAGTTAGGATAATGTTTGTCATATGGGAATACGTCAAAGGTCACGCCGTGAACTGCTGGATGACTGAAGAACACCCGCAGTGCAGTCTCCAGCCAATCGGCTCTTGCCACGTCATTAGTGGGAAATGTTCTGATCTCTGTGATCCAAATAGGGAGAGATGCTCTGCTCAGTTCATCCAGACGGCTCTAAAATGTTTTGAACATTCCAAATAGTAACAGTAGTTTCATTATGAATACATATTATCGGGGTATCTATCCCCTTACTCATAAAATGTTTTACTGTTTGAGTTTTACCACTGATATGTACTTTTATATATAAATTATCAATATATAATGCATGTACTGTATGTCAATCATTGCAATTAAAACGGCTTGTTGAATCAGGAACAGGATGTACCAAAATGAAAAGTCTTGCCGAAATTGTATAAATGTATGAAATAGATTTCAAATTAAAAAGTGACCATACATGTATAAATCTAAGTACGGTACCAGTAGCAGTGCTGGGTCGGGTTCTGAAGAGAGCTGTAAGGCGACCCCTATACCATATATACCGTCGTCTTTCAGTCTACTCGCAAGATCCATGAATTCCTGCAGGATATAACAGAACGAGTGCAACATTCACGTACCTGGGGGCCGATTGCATGAAACGACTTAGCACTAAGGTTAACCTCAGTGCCATCCTTTAACATTGCATTAAGGCTACCTTAGTGACTTAAGGCCACCTTAGTACACATGGAATGTCTGCATGACAATTTAAAGATTTGATGACCAAATAATGTTTACATGGGAAAAGACATGGGAGATGTATGAATGATCTAAAAATGTTTACATTAGGAATCACTCAGCGTTAGAGACATGTAAGACATGAAAGGCTTGAATGCCAAAAATGTCAACATGGGAAAACACCCGAAGCGTGACAGACTTGTTAGACATTAAAAATTTGAACGACCAAGTAATGTTAATTAACAACGTTCACATGAAAACGCTCAAAGCGTGACAAAAAGAAATATGATTCAATAGAAGGAATCTGAAAAGGTTTGATACATCTTCTGGAGTTAATACCATCAAATCTTCCGATGTCAATGTAAAATAGCACAGGAGGCAGCTCTACATGTCATAAGTAACACCAGCAACAACGTTGGATGCAGAATGAATAAATCATTTAATTAAAGTTTGTAATATGTTCATTAACGAATGGTTTATGATACTAAAATCCGCGTCATTGCATCACTTTTTACTGTCTGTAAGACAAGAAACATTGGTTGTCTCACATGAGTATAGTAACCCTCAGACAACGCTAGATCATCCGTCAGAAGGAGCGCCATGTTTGGCAGGGCATTGTGGAGCTTCCGGTACACGGTCTGGGTTGTCTGTAGATAGCCTCCCTTGGTGAAGTGCTGATTGGTCAGCACCTCGAGCTGTGAAAACCTGTTTGTATTGTGTTGTAACTTTTGATAATTGCTACATGGATTATAAAATCAAGGAACTAATCAAACTGATAGAATATAAGTACTGCTATCGAGTCATTGTCATTACTTTTGGTAATTAGTCATATTAAACATCCACTAACCTCGACTTTACTACTTCTAGATGTTCGTTCAAAGATTTTTCAACAAAACAAATACTGGATTTGATTTTTGTTAATTTGTCCTATAAACACCTTTAATTAACCTTTCATTAAGATGGCGTAATTATCGGCTGTGAAATACCCACCTGGGTTAAGGGCCATAAAACTAGGATGTGACGTAATAAACAGACTATTCAGAGTAACGCATCATTATTTCAACTGAAATACCGGCTTAATAATTGTTGAGTTACCATGGATGTGGATACCTTTTTTACACCAAATGCATAGTAGTGATACATCGTTACATGACTTATCTAACTAAGTGGAATTTTTTTTCTGAAAATCGTTAATTACTGGGTTTTTTTCTGTGGTATTGTTACAGTAGATGTATAGATAACCAGGCTGATTCTGTTTATAACGTCACAAAATGGGGGCGTGACCAGTCATGCATTTACTGGTTTGTGGCCACATAGGTCTAAGCGGCCCATCAAAAGTGGCTTTCAAAAAGAGCTTTCATTACCAAACTGAACATATATGAGTAGCGACCTTTGACACACTATACAATATTGTCATCAGACTTTCATATATTACAAAGAAACTAGTGAAATATGTTTGTGGTTATGTGAATTTTAAGGTAAAACTACAACCAAAATGTTCGATGAAGAATGTGAAAGTGCTAAGAGACATAAGCACTATTGGCTTAACATGTTTCGTAAATGCAGAACAAATGACAACCTAAATAAATACAACGATGTCAAAAACACATAAACAGTTTCGGTTGTTTTGTGCAGCCAGAAAAGTACAATGTTTACAATGTTATCGCTGATGATATCCAGAGTGCTGCTCAAAGTGGTGATGGTAAGAAATTCTGGCACAAGATTAAATCACCATTGAGCAATGAAAATACATCAAGCACTTGCTTAACCGGATAATGAAGTTAATGAAAATGTAGTTTTTGACACAGCATGACTATTGTGCAAACTGTGGTAATATTGACTTTTTTTCTGAACCAATAACCAGGCTGAAATAGAACATACCCTTAAAGAATTACAGTCGAACAAACCCCAGGTATAAATGGAACACCGCCCGAATTCTACAAATGTTTTTTTAAACCCGTATCTAGAAATGTTGTTCAATGCTGTTTAAGACAGTGGTATTATTCCTGATAGTTGGAATGTTGGTTTGATCATTCAAATTCTTAAGAAGAGTAATAGAAGTGATACAAATAACTTTTGTGGAATCTCTTTACTTAACGTTATGGGGAAAATATTTACATCCAAGCTAGAATAAGTTTTCGTATGCATGGGTAATACAAGATTGTGGCAATGTTGCATGTTTATAGATATGGATATTCAGAAGTGGTATTCCAAAATCAGTTCTTCGTCATTTCTGGAACAATACTCGTCATATAAATCTGTACTTGAACCAGAAATGTATATTTTAGAGCTATGCAATGATAAACATATTTTAAATATATTCCGAGTTATGAATCATAAACTTAAGATACAACTTTAATTTGTCGTTTTAAGAAATTAAATAGTTATTCTATCAATTGTGATAAGTGTACTGATCAAACTCAAGATGAATATCATTTCTTACTCGTTTGTCTATTTTACTCACAGCAACAATCATTGTATATTCCTGATTTCTATACTTGTCTCTCCGCCTGTACATGTGCAAAAATGTGGTTTATTGATTTGTACTTTTGGTCATATGGCCACATATACTGACTAAAACTCTTCTTCTTCCATAGATATAAAATCAAGAATCAATAGATAGATAGAATATAAGTATACAGTGCTGTTGTTGTGTTATTATGACAATAATATCCAAGAGGATCTGAAGGTATTTGCTTTGTTGAATTTATGAAGATAGTGTCTTCAATAGGGATCAACTAGCATAGGTGTGAAGCTGTCGACCATAGATTGGACGTTCAGTCAATATTTAGATGGAGGTTGTTGAGGATATTTGCACATAACGAGAAACGTTGTTTTCATCACAAAACTTGCTGGTTCTTCTACTGATACTGAACCCAAGTATTTTATTGCAAGTACATCATGTGTGACCAATCTGAATATTCTAACACTTATTTAGCTTCAGAAGACAGACTTGAGCAGTGAATCAGATACGTGTTGTAATGGCTACATTGTCGTGGAAGTTTAAAATAAAACAAATAATTATAATATACGAGCAAATGGGGCCTGTCAAAGCTAGTTGAAACCTATATAAATTGTCTTAAGTCGCTGATTACCAGACATTGGTAACACTTCTTTATTCAAGTTTGCGACGTTTCGACATAGATACTAATGTCGTTCTCATCCCTTGTTTGAGAACGACATTAGTATCTATGTCGAAACGTCGCAAACATGAATTAAAAAGTTGTATCTCCATAATATTGCCTTCATCTTCTTCATCATCGCAACTTCTAGAATGCCCACAAAGAAGCCATTGGTGACAATGTTGCAATACCTCTACTGTGCCCCATGCGAACCATGAACATACTCCGGCCTACCTTCTATCTCTTCTATGAGCATATTTTTGAGTTTTATAATGTACAAATAATAGAAAACTGGTCAATTCAAACTGTAATGACGTTTACAATACCTATACATCATACCGTATTATGATCTTTGAAACCAATCCCTTATTTCTCGACAATTTTTCAAAAGGAGTTAGGGATATCTTAACAATTGATTGAATTGATTAAGGAAAATAAGTGGTATACTCACACATTTGTGTTGTTTAAAGTGAAAAAGAAGACAGCTTCTGAGACAGTTTCGTTCAATGAAGTTTCGTTCATGCTATAAATGGCGAGGTCTTTTGTGGATGATAGCAAGGACTTTCCTCGTACTTTGATACTAAAAATGTTTAATATGAAGAAATGGTTTTTACAGCTTACAACTCATCATATACTTGTATATATCTAATCACATATGTCAATTAATGACACTATTCTTATTACTGATGGTTAAAACGTTGTCTATAACAATATTTCAGTTAAGACTTCTATATTTCTTCGGTTCGGAGATTTTAAGGAAACATCTTGAGAACAGAAAAGTTTATACACTGTGCAAATACTGACTCATTAATTTAAAGTCAGCACTAAATTTATCATTAAAAATTAAAAGAAAATATATTTGGTTGGTTATTGCATACTTACTTGTGTGTTTGAAGTTTTTCCAGCAAATTAAGCAGGGCATTATTGAGTGTGGACGTACCCTAAATAACGAGATATTTCAATCAACTAATGCACAAGAAGGATGTTTGGTTTTGGTTCAATTTTAAAACTAATAATATCATATTCAACTGACAAGATTCAAACAATTCAAGAAAAACACATCTTATTCATTTCTTAATACTACTATTTCTTAAAACAAAACTATTACTGTAAATCGTTTAAACACGTGTCTCCCAAATTCATAATACGACAGCAAGCAATTGTCTTTAAAGAATCAAAATAAAAGTAGTTTGACATTGATTTGACGTTAATCGAGCTGTCAGACTGACCTGGGACGTCATTCGAAATCGAGCCAATCAGCAAATTCGTCCCATTAGCTGTCTTACGGGGCGAACTCGTGGGTTGGCTGGAGTTGAATGACGTCACAGGTTTATCTGACGGCTCGATAAACGGAGCCTGGTGAGAACTATATGCTTATAGAAGCAATGATAAGTGATTTATTGAGATTGTCGAGCCTTCGGGCCGGGGTTATTTCAACGAACCAACTCCTTCTTATGCAAACTCCATTACATATATCCTTGCCGCTCTCTACAAGATCGAATGCGTACATACGTGAGCATGATCGAGATGGACAGTGGCCCAGTTAAAGTTGTCAAACACGAGTTGCTGGTGTTCAGGGGAATCGAGAGAAGCAAGGGGCAAAACTGTCCCAAATCCGTACTGATGGCGTTTCAGGTCGATCTGAGTGGCAAGAAAAATGTCCATTAAAATACTGTCTGTTAAAGAAAACCGCTGGTTAAATTGATTTAATGGGCCCTGATTGAACAACAGGGCCCTGATTGTTTATTTGGGAATACATGTACAGTTAACGTTTATCTAAAAAAGAATTATACTTATTTTAAAATTATTGTTAATGTAGAATCTTTGAACTCGCATTTTCGCCTGATACTGTGAATATAAACAAGGTTAAATCTTACATGTACTTTAACTTACTTTGACCGTATAATCTGAAGGGTCGGAGTTGTTTGATAGCGTGCATCTGTAAGTTAAACAGAGTCCAACTACTCAAAATCATAGGGGGCTTCTAATACCTACGATTATGAGCATATTTTTTGTTAAATGTGTCCTATTACTTGAATGGAAAACAATCAATCTTTATTTTCGGTACTCAAAAGGCCTCAGGCCTATAGTACATTAAATATACATTTGTTTATACATTGATTACATTCATGACACAATGTGGTATCTATATAAAGATGCGTAATACATGGACAAGTTTTCAATTTCTCAGTTATTTTGCAAACTGTTTAGCAGGTTGTTAAATTTAAGCATATTTGGATATACATACTATTTTTCTTTGATATCTTTCTTTCGGATGTTATTATAGCAATGACATACAAGTAAGAAATGGTATTCGTTTTCAATTACACTTGACAGATTCTTTGTTCTCTGGGTATATTTGGATCTCTCTCTCTATCGATAAGTAGTTCATGAGACGAGCACCTAAAACGTGCTAGACTAACTCTATATTCCTTAATGTTTAAACAAGATAGATAACAATCAACTAGTTTATCAAAATATGATTTAGGGATGGCAATTTTGCAAACAATAACTCACATTTATTATACAAAATGATTTTTGAAATAAATCCATTATTTATGTTATATATACCGTTTGAAAACCTACTGAAAGTGGACTGTACTTTTTCTATTTCTATCAGTTCTGGTCTTGGCGTGAGCACGCCAGTTCAGATCTTGAGGTATTTCCTCTAACCAGAAACCATCCACCAGGAAGTCAATGTCTGGATCCCCTCCCGTCAGTGATACAGACGCCTTGCTCAACTCTGGAACCGGAAATAACTCGTTATGATGCTAATGATACAAATAGATAAGTAAACAGTCACGAGGACTGCATTCAAAAGGTTTTAACATTGTTTTCAGTTCAAATATGTTTGGATATTATGGATCTATATGTGCATTTAAAACAATTTCATAATGAACTGAATTGTCATCACAGGAGTTTAATGAGATGTAATTTCATTTGTTGATTATAGAACAGAGTGTTGGTTTAGAATTTCTTTACAAAATTAATGAAAATTTGATACGAAAAGAATCTTTTTACAAGTTAAGCTTGTAAGGGTACCTTAGAACACGATGCATAGATACATGCCGTGAAATTAATTGATGCAATATTTTGATAAACAAATTTGCAAAGACTGTATTGTAAATCTGTATCTATATATATATCATTTCTATATATTGGTATTACGTTGATATTAATCCATATTTAAGCATTATGAAGACAGAGGACTACAGGAAGACACGACCTACTCTGTGATGGAGTGATGAAACTTCCCTCCAGTTGGACCCAGCCAGTCCAGGACTGGTACACGGTTTGCTTAGCCACAGAGGTATAGGAGATGCGGGATGCTCCTGGAAACATTAGGGACTGGTCTATATATTTTATGGACACATAACATATCTTTAAAAACGACATATATAAGCCGAGGAAGTGTGTCATATGAGTTTAAGAACTGCATGAGTGGGTTTTTTTTTGTAAACCGAGAGAGGGAGGGAGAGAGAGAGAGAGGGGGGGAGGGGGGGGGGGGGGGGGGGGTGGAGGGTTATACACAAATTTTACACGTCACAGTTCCAAGTGCACTCATATCCATATAATCGATTCTTATTTACTTGAATCGCATAGCAATTTTTAGAAGATGGTCTGCTACAATGGTTTTATAATGTCATATACAAAAAACGGTAACCCGGGCTGAAACAATCGTTGCTAGGCAAACGTGTTCACAAGTGCACGACAGAAAGAATACGTGCTTCTTATGTTTAACCATATAGACGAGTAAATATAAAATTGTGTATGTAATATCAACAACATGCACAGAGTAATGTCCGGGTTACTTTCCATTCCTTGAAAGCAATGTGGCCGAGTCTTCGTATAGATCGAGGCCAAACATTCTCAAGGAATGGAGAGTTACTGGGATATCAACTAACTTGCATTACACGTAACGCAGTGCTTTTTCAACAACTTGCCTCAAAATAATTAACTTTTGAAATTTAAGTGGTAACTTCGATATAATACTCAAATCAACGCTCCATTACTTTTAAAAAGATATTTGAGAACAATAGGCTGACGTCATAAGTGTAATTAAATGGAACAAAATAGTTGATAAGTTGTATTGCTGTTATATGAAATAATGGCTCAGATTGCACCACCTGCAGTGATTAGAGAAGTGAGGTCTTACCACCGAGGTCTATCACGTATTTGACGTCAACGTGGTACTTTTCCTGATTGGTCACATTTTGTCCCAACTGTTTAACGAATGCGTGGAACTTGTACCGAGTGGCTGGCTTCAGGGGGACGTCTTGAGTTGGTCCCTCGAAGGATGAAGTTCTGAGAAAGGAAACTTTTTAAAGTGGCAGAAACACGTTTTTTAAAAAAAAATTGCGTTCTAAAATTTTCTGTATGTGTGTTTGCAAAATCATCACTTCAGACGGTCATTTTATAACTCCAGACGATTATCTATAGTCGAGAAGAAATTATTAAGATTCAAGCAGCACCTTCTAATCACTTGAAGTAGGGAAACTGATTCGCGTTCGAGAAATGATCATCCGAACTAATGAACATGATAAAATGTAGCACAATATATTAAAGACCATGATCATATAGATTGTGTAGACTGTTACAGTTCTAGCTATTGAACAACAATACTGAAAACGAGGTCCTCAGTGCTATTAATCCCCTGAAGCTGAACAAAGCCCCATGTATTGACCTAATCTGACTTTGCAAAATCTGTGTTCATATTATTCCATATATCCAGTTGTAATTTAACTCGATATACGACACTGGAGTACTCTTGGTATGTAGGCATTCTTCCATTAAAGATACGGAATGTATCACATCGAAATAATTACAGAGGTATATCGTTATTGACTGTCCTTGGTCAATATCTATCATAGAACGCAGGTTGAGAATATGGACAGAAGTAAATGTATTCATTCTTAACTTCAAGCCGGTATTCGGCAAGAGTAAGATACTAAGGACATTTTTCTTTACTCCAGTGGTAAGTACAAACGTACGGAAGCGTATAAGTGTGGAGAGTAGATTCTTCTACGCAGGACTAATACGCTTTCGTAAAAAAAAGTATCTAAAAAAGCAAAGCACTGATTTTATGCTGTGATTATTAACTTCCGTAGATTCTGTGATTCTGGTGGAAGAAAAACTGCATGTCGGCTACTCCAACATGGATATAACCTTAATATGTTATAGAAAGCAAGCAAGAATGTGCGTGTACGATTAAACATTGGCGATTCTATCACTGATATGTTTCCTACATCAAGTGTATGTCCGACATGGCTAAATGCTTAGTCCTCCTTTGTTCATATTGTATTAAAGAGACACAGAGTATGATGGGATCACATATGTCAAATTTTGAAATCGATGTTATTACATCGGGAACCACTATCTGTTACTGAAAATAACAAGTTAAAGGTCAATCAATACATCAGAGCGAAAATACGGCCATTCAAAGTCGGGATTTTGATCGAAAACTGGACAATGTGGCTCGAGTTGCGCGCGCAAATTCGCCAGACGTAATCTTGAAACCTTCTCATAAGTTGACAGGAAGATATATTCGATTCGATAGTGTTTATTAGGTATTGTAACTAATAGGTAGATTTATTGGATGCATAATTTCGAATAGTAAACGTATTTGAGATGGTTTCTTGATTTTTCCATAAAATCAAGCATTTTAGAGATATTATGCAAAAAGTGATATATTTACAAGTCCAGTGATGAAATATGAACTTCAATCAGCATATTAGATATTTTGTAGCTTATCAAAACCAAATAAAATTTTAAGAAAGATACTCTGTGTCACTTTAAGCAGCTGCCAGTGATTTACAACATGATGATTCAAGAGGAATTCAAGAGGAAAATATATATAACTGCTCCTTTTTGCTGATGACATTGTATTAGTTACAGACTCTGTGGCTAATTTACAGAGTTAGTTGAACATATTAGAATTGTTTGGGTTAGTTGTTATCATGGCAAAAACTAATATCATTGTTTTCCGTAATGGGGAAAACTTCAAAAGTCTTGAAACGGGTATTACATGTATGTGGGCCATGAAGTGAAACTGTTTCTTGTTATAAGTATTTAGGCGTTGTTTGTTTCAACTCGACTGTGTTAGTCGGAAACCCGTGAAACGCTTGCAAATCAAGTCTCTAAAGTTTGTTACCCATTTACAAGCTAATGAAATGTTACCTAGAACTTTCATTAAAATTAATGTTATTTTGTCCATCTTTAATTCACAACTTGTACCATCGCATTTTAATGCAGTGAAAGATAGGTATTTACGTTTCGTGAACGTATACATAACGTCAAGACTAATTTATTCAACTCGTTGTCTCACGAAAAAGATTACCAAAACCGATTGTCGGTAAAAATTGAGCGTTAGCATCTTTCCGTACACTGTTTTCGTCGTTTTTTAAGATATTTCTCTCGATTGATCAATATGAACATCGACTCGAAACAAACAAGCCTGTTACAACATGCTTAAAGGCACACGATTAATCTGACAGTTTAACCTGGGCTTCACATGTCAGTATGTTGTTATTCCAAACAGGTTATCTTATGCTTGGATTTTCTAAGATTTCGGAAATGTAAATCAATTAATGTCATTGTTTAAACAGACTTGTGCAGATTAGAAATTCAATGGTACGGGAAAATAGAACTATCTTCATTTCTTAAAACGTATTCAACTTATTAAACTGTATTTGAACAAGAACAATATTTTAGCGCAGATATTGATAAAATAATGATTAAAGTACTTGTAAAGTTTAGCTGTTTTTTGCTTAGTTTGAGAATTCAAAAGAGTTTCGATTTTTAATGTGAACGCTCTTTATTTAGGAACGATTGAAGACGAGCTTCATTTTGTTCTTGCTTGCCGTTTCTTTAAGAAGCTTCTACCAAATATATGTCATAGGTTCGTTCAACTCATGTCTTGTATAAATATGTCATAATTAAAGGTTTACCAATTTATTTGTAAAGAAACATTTATGTATAACCTCCAATATCAAAATATTCATGTATAATCATTTGTTGCATAAGGAAAATGTTATGATACTTTTGTTTTGTATTTTGAATTAAATCTCTCTCACACATCTGATCAAAATATGTTCTTGCGAATGGTAAAATGCCACTGTCCCTTTAAAGGGGCAGTAGCACGTTTTTTGATAATTTTATATTTTAAAATTGTCACTGAAAATTATATGTTAATGCATTATGTATTAATTTGAAAGTGTAAAAAATCTCATTACACAAGCCAATCATCCATAGTCAGAGGTCAAAGAATGAAGATTCACATAAAATCCATTGGCGGCCATTTTGTGTGAACACCTTTAATTCATCTTTTGTAAGAAAAAGGAGTCGCATGGCTAAACTTTACATTTTATATTTGAATCAACACTGCTACATTTAGTTTAAATACATTGTCTTTCAGTTAGAACCAATAGTTTTCATTTTCCTGACATGTCCCATAAAAACGTGCTACTGCCCCTTTAAGAGAGAGTCCTATCGGAAAAAATTGAGAAGCGATATTCAAAGGGAATTTTTTGTTATAAATATAATCCATGATAACAGTCATAGTAATTTTAAACCCTTCTTTTCTTGTCACTGTGTCATATGTGTTTTGCTTTTTGAAGCCTTAGGTTATTTTGATTCAATGTATCTTTTTCTGCGAAATGTCCATCACTAGTGACGCATTTTCATAGTAGCATGCGGTTCGGGATGAATTTTAGTAATTGTGAATATAAAATACATAACTCGGTAGAACAATCTTTCGTCGAAATTTTGATATCACATTTAAAAATTGTTTTATCAACAACAACAACAACAAAAACAACAACAACAACATACTTATTTCGACGCCCAAAGCACAGTACCCCCTTTAAAAAAGCCATAGCATTTAACGAATCGGCGACGTAAACATTATGCGTTGACGATTAACACCGTGTCTCAAGTAGGGGAGACCGGGGCCGGTACGTCCCCTTTTCACTAAAATGTAGATAATGAGTTGTTTTTTCGCAATATACTAGTGTACGTTTGTACATATATTGAACCATGTCTTAACTTTATTGCAATAATTGTCGAAAGTGCCTAACGTAACTAGTTTGCCAATAACGATGCTTTAAAGACAACGAGTTGAAAAACCGAACATGCCCCTCATCGGGGTAAGTTCGGTTTCCCTCAGGAGCAGGTTCGGTCATCCTTGGGAACAATCAGAACATGTTCAGCCTACAACAATTGAAGAGAGATAAGATGCTACTCATAGTATTCAATATTTGGGACAGAAAAAATACTACATTACTTTAAAAAAACATATTTTATAACGATCTGGAGTCAGTTAACTTTCTATTACGAAAAGAATTCGTAAGAGGAGGAGAAGAGGAGCCTACTATGCAAGGTCCTTCAAGAGCGTCCTTTTGAGGAGAATGACCTTTAGAAAAATGGTTTCGAGGAGGAGCTTAAAAAAATTGTGACCGTCCTCACGGCCAAATGTGCCCCGCCTGTAATGACCGAACGTACCCCACAAACCACGGTTGCTCTTTTTTCTATACTGCGAAAATACACAGACCTCGAAACAAAATAACTTGTTGGTTACATATACGTCTCGGCATGTTGGTTTATGCTCACTTGAGAACATATTACTAAACATAGTCAATATTTGCCAAAAACTGAACTGAAGTCGAATATTTTACTCAACTAGATGAAAAACGGGTTTTCTTCCACAGTTTGTAAAGAATATGTTGCACTGTCACAATTTTAAAGTCAGTGTGGGAGTAAGGTCATGTTGTCTTTTAGGAATTACCAATTTAAGTTAAAATGGCCCCGAACAAAAATTACAGCGAAAAGACGAACATGCCCCGGGGCCGTGCCTGCCCCGATCTCCCCTACCGTAATAACTTTCGATGGGTATCAACTTTGGCAGCAACGAATACCTAATTCCAAAAAAAATAAAATAAAATCTAGTCGTGCGCAACAAAGAAGGTTTTCAAGCGTATATTTAGAAACCGAAAGTAATGAGATGTCCACACTTGATTCACCTTCATGTCGGCTGCCGTTTCGGTCATTCTAGTAAATTATAATTAAAACAAATTTTGGTCCGATTTTCCCTAGGTTGGTCGCAAAATTTTCCAATAAGAACAAGTAAAACGGGTTAATTACATTTAAAAATATTAAACTCTGAAAATGGGTCTTTAACCTTTTATTTCCTTTTATAACTGTGTAATTAACGTTAATAAAATAACGCGAAAAAAGTAAGAACTTACCTGTTATAACATTTCAGAGAGTAATGGCCCACATGAGCTGACTGATTCCAAAGATCGATTTGAGCTCCATTCCCAGTCCAAGCAGATATAAGGTTTAAGTCTTCAAATCCAGGATTGATAAACAAATTACAGTGACTACACTGAACAAGTAAATAAAAGAAAATGCTAATCAAAAACATGTTTCCAAAGATTATTTCAAGAGAACTCAAAGGTCGAGCTCCTAATGTCCTACAAGATAAGAACAATCATGACCTTTCCTGATTAGATCAAGCTTTGTTTCGGGTGTGTCAGATATTTAAAGACCCATATATTAAAACTGCAATATTTTAAAAAGTATTTTTACTGAATTTGTAGTATATTTATCAATATTTTGCGACAATCCTTGAGAAGATCGGACCAAAATTCATTAAAAAGGAGACAATTTATCAAAATGACAAAACGTTTGCCCCGGCATATCGACATGAAGGCGAATCAAGTGTCGCCATCTCAAACCACTGCGTGTCCTAAATATACGCTTAAAAACCGTCCTTATCGCGTACGTCTCGATTTTATTTTCTTATGAATGAGGTACTCGTTGCCCCCAAGTGGATAACCGTAGGACGCAATTGCGGAGACGCCGCGTTAGTCCTTCACACACACTGACGACATCACCGTTGATGGCACTTTTACAGAGGGTACCGTACTTTAGACGTCGAATTGTGTATTTCATTGTTGATCAAAACATGTAAATATGACATCAAAATTTCGACGAAATTTTTTTTTTACCGAGTGATATATCTCTTTTCTCAATAGCTAAATTTCATCACTAACCGTATACAAGTATGACGATGGGGCTTTAATGTAATACCGCGAGTAAGTCAGTTTTCATATAATACCTCATATCAGCCCGAGACCTCCATATCAGTCCGAGGGCTGAAAAGTCTAGGGTCGAGGGGTGATATGGGATGGTATTGTTATGAAACATGATATGTGTAACTCTTTTATTATATATCAAAAAATTGTTTGTATCGCAATAACGATCTGACACTTTTGTGAGTTGAGGCGTACACTAAATTGTGAAGCTGACAATAAATGAATATTTTTCAAGTGAGGAAAAGATAAATGTGAGTGAGTGGTTAAATAATTAAGCACCGCATGGAAAATCAGTCACTATAGTGACTTGTAAAGCTGAGAAAACAACTTGTTCTTTGTTAGAAAACCCATATTAAACATGAGCGAAACTCACGTAGTTATCATATCAAAACATGAGGTATCATATTGATCTTTGGTAACTGTAACAATTTGTGAGTAATATCAAACAACATATCGAAAGAAGTTAATCGCCTCAACGTTCCTTTTTTCAGCTGTAAAAGTTGAATGGTAAGAAAGAAGGCGATGTGGTAGATGAAATAATCGCATTATATGATAGTGGTGAAAGTAAATTGTCAAACAAGCTCAATTAGGGTTAAAAAAGATAATGATTCTGATTGTTCAAACCCTAAAGATTCTCTTTCATTCATTGTGTTACCGTGAATTAAAACTCACTATATCACCCAATTGGAGCATTTTCGAAAATTAATTTTTACTTTATTTAAACGGAATTTAAAAGTTTTTCTTCTTCTGAAAAAGTGTACAATTAAGTGTTTGTCACATTATGAATGTCGCACTTGGTTATTGAATAAATAGGCGTTGGTCGAATATCGTCCATTTTTCGTCCATTTTTTTCAGAATAGTTTCATGTATGCCATGGAGTAACCTGTTGTGACACAGTCCCAAATAAAAACTAAACTTGGTAGATCAGATATTCAATTGGTCAATATCTGTTGTTTCAAACCTAAGATCATTTGAAAACATGAGGCTTTGTGTATTTAAAACCTGATTATCTCATCAAATACTCATGCAGAAACTTTTGGCACAATTTTGTCGACGGTGACAATAAAGGTTTTATGATTTTTTAAAATCTAAGTTCGTTTTCTTCATGTGAATAGTTACACCATGTTTTATGCATGTTAGCATACTATTATATAAAAATATCCTTATCATAGAGGGAAGCAAATAATAAAGAAATATAAGTGAATGAATTTTGTGAAGTACTATATTTGATTGACGACACTGTGAATAATCTATTTCTTAAAGTTCACATAACCACAAACATATTTCACTAATCTCTTTTGAATATATGAAAGTCTGATTACAATTTTGTATAATGCGTCAAAGGTCGCTACTCAAATATGTTCAGTTTGGTAACGAAAGACGTTTTTGAAAGCCACATTTGATGGGTCGCTTGGATCTATCTGGCCACAAACCAGCGAATGCATGACTGGTCACGCCTCCTTTTTGTGAGGTCATCAACAGCATCAGCCTCGTTATCTATACATCTATCGTAACAATACCGTATTTAAAAAAAACAATAATTAACGATTTTCATCAAAATTTTATGGCCCCTAACCCAGGTGGGTTTTTCACAGCCGATAGTTACGCTGTCTTATATTAATGAAAGGCTAATTAAGGCGTTTATTGGACAAATTAACAAAAATCAAGTCCAGTTTTTATTTTGTTGAAAAATCTTTGAACGAAAATGGAGAAGTGGTAAAGTCGAGGTTAGTGGTTGTTTAATCTAAACCTTATCAATATCCGAAATGTCCATTTAACATACATTTTATTAAATAATTAGCAATGAAAAAAGGGTTGTACAGTGAAAAAAAAACCCACATTTTAAGAAGAGCAGGACAAAGTCATATTATTTAATATACTCTCCTCGATTGTTAACAATATGCCCGATTATCCTAATCTGTCTAATTCCGACAACCTTCACACAGAGTAAAGATAGAGTTATCGCCGCTCTAACCTGTACCGAATACTCGCCACCAGGTGGCCAACCCTACGTCATCATTGCTTTTCTGTCGGCCATCAAGTACACTTGTGTTTTTGGTGGCTCTGAATTTCGATTACAATAAACCTTTTTACTTACGTATTCCTGCTTTCACTTGCGATTTCGTGTCGTTGCGAGACCTAGCTAATTCTGTCGAGGCAGTTAGCGTCTCTCTTCGTCGGTAACTTGGGATTGTTTTGACTGCAGTTGCCTCTGTCAACTGTTGTCTATTTCAGCCCACCCGAGCCGCACGTGCTTTTCGTGCCGGGTCGCTCAGGCTTGTGAGCTCTGCTGGCCTTTCGGTAGACCTCCCGTCCTCCGCCTGGCCGTTAGCGCTTGCCTTGGAGGCGCTTGCCTTGGACAGCGCCTGCCTACTGTTGCATCAGGCGTCCTACCGCCTCTCGCTAGCGCTTCGCTTTAGCAGGCTGCCCGTTGGAAGCGCCTGTCGTTGGACAGAAGCTGGTGCTAGGCGCACTCCCTCTCGCTAGCGCCTGCCGCCTGTCGCGTTAGGCGCCCTACCGCCTCACGCTAGCAGCGTATCATTGGAAGCGCCTGGTGCTTGGACAGCGCCTGTCGCCTGCCGTCTACACCTCCGTCTTTACTCACGCTCTCTCGGCGTGGTGATACGGGGATGTCGGATCCTTACTCAGGATTCTGTGGTGGATGTGGATCCAGGAAGTCGGCGCGCTTCGATCCACACTCGCTCTGTCGCCTGTGCCGCAATTTGTGCGCCGAGTCGGACAGGTGCAGAGAGTGTGAACACCTCTCGTCCACGGAACACCGTGATTACCGCGCGGCGGTAAAAAAATCTGAGAAACGCAGCACAAGTTGAGGGTCGCCAGGCGCCCTTCCTCGTCCTCTTCCGCTTACGCCTATCCCCCTCCCGCCATCCTGAGCCTCGTGGTGGCGAAGATACAGAAGACGCGGGTGCTCCAGCAACTTCTGATAGCGCCGCTGTGGCCAGCCAGGGCCTGGTACGTTCCCCTCCGGAGGGCGTGCCTCCTAGACCCGGTCCCCCTTCCTCTAAGATGGGACCTTCTGACGGGCAGACCGAGCGGGCGGGTTCACGAGAATCCCCAGGCTCTACCGCTTCACGCTTGGTTTGTCTTCAAAGGGGTCTGACGGAGGCAGGGTTCTCCAAATCCGTTGCCGAGGCGGTGGCGACCTCCCAAAGACCGTCGACTAGGAATCTCTACGACGCTCAGTGGGGGGCCTTCGAGACCTTCTGTAACAAGGAGGGGTACGATATCCAGGCAGTAACGGTCCCTCAGGTTGCTGAGTACCTGGTTTACCTGCGAGAGACGAGGAATCTCAAAGCCTCGTCCATCAACACCAACCTGGTGGCGATTATGTCCGTTCTCCGGAAGCGGGACCCCCAGGTGGACATCTAGGTCCTTAAGGACCTCGTCAAGACCTACCGGAACGTGGATGGGCGGAAGAAACTCAAGCCCCCAGAGTGGGACTTGGCGGTGGTCCTCAACAACCTCAAGTCGGACCTATATGAACCGTTGACGGAGACGACCGTCCTCCGCCTCACCATCAAAACGGCCTTTTTGGTCGCCATGGGGTCCGCAGCCAGGATTTCAGAGCTTCACGCTCTCCAAGCGTTCCTCCTGCGTTTCGAGGTGGGGGACGGGGGTTCGGCCACTCTGGGGCTAGCGCCAGAGTTTGTGTGTAAGAACCAGGCCGCCGACGAAAGGGGTAGAACATTTTCCCTACCGTCCATTTCCGGGAACATAGATCTGACGGACGAGGAGAACCGCCTCCTCTGTCCAGTCCGAGCACTTCGGATCTATACCGAGAGGACCCGGACGCTGCGTCAGGGGAGGAGGAGACTCTTCATCCCTCATTCCCAGACCAGCGTCCGGGAGTTAGAAAAGAGACAACTAAGCGTCTACCTCCGTTCTGCGGTGCTAGACGCGTACAAGGCAGCGGATCTAGATCCTCCAGCGAGAGACAATCCGCACGAGATAAGGGCCATCTCAGTGACGATGGCCCTCCATAACAACATAGCGGTGGCGGACATCATGGCTGACTGTTTCTGGAAGTCAGGCCTGGTGTTCGCCAACCACTACCTTCGGGACATATCCAACGAGGACTTGGAGGGAATCAACCGGCTGGGGGCGCAGGTGTACACCCAACAGCGAGTTCCTTCGGGCCCTCATCGCAGGGGTCTCCCTCCTTCTCATTAATGTTTCTCCCTTAATAAACCCGAGGTTCTAGTTGTGTGTCTGTTGTCTTTTATATTAGTTGGCGACTTCGGTTGCATGGCGAGGTTGGGCCAGGGCTACTCCGATTGACAAGTGGCCCCCCTTGGGGGGGTCTCTCTAGTTCGTCCTTGGGTCACCAACTCTCTTTCTGTAAAGATAGAGCTTTATCGCCTTAGCCTCTCGCACCCTCCTCCGGCAGTGGGATTCGGGCATATTGTTAACTATCGAGGAGAGTATATTAAATAATAGTATGTTTTTGTTTAAACATCATTATTTATACTCACCGTCGATAGTTAACAATCGTTAGCTCCCACCCGGCCTCCCCTCTGTACGATCGGCGTTTTCTCTGACCGTCAGAAGAAGCAATGATGACGTAGGGTTGGCCACCTGGTGGCGAGTATTCGGTACAGTTTAGAGCGGCGATAACTCTATCTTTACTCTGTGTGAAGGTTGTCGGAATTAGACAGATTAGGATAATCGGGCATATTGTTAACTATCGACGGTGAGTATAAATAATGATATTTAAACAAAAACATACTATTTTCACTGCAGTGATAAAGTTTACATATTGTTGCTGTGATTAATAATTCTTCCTTTTATCGCAAAATAGTTCTTCGAAGCGAGTGATTTGTCACAGAGACATCAGCTTTACTCAAATTAATCCGTAGTGATGACTAATGACGTCGCTCTATTGTGTTAACAGTGAAACATTATTAAGAATCCACTGCTCTTTGACTGTCCCGGCTATGGGGGTGTTAGGGTTAATAATTATTGTTAAGTAATGTAATGTTTGCCCAAATGCTCATGAACGGCAAATCTAAAATCTTAAAAATTTGAAATAAAAACTTGTGAAAGGACGAGATTCAGGAGTCGAACATTGACTACCAAGCGATTTTATCCACTAGAATATGGAGGACATACAGACTTAGAAACTAAGGGTCTACTGCATAAGTAGAGGTCAAAACAAATAGTACTTGATTTTGCTTTTAATTTCAATTTTAAGTTTTGTTTTGAAATTAAAACTCCCTTAAATTCAAACTCAGAAATAGAAGAAATGATTTTAATTTTGTGTTTGTCCACACGGCTGTCACCTGTTTGAAACTCGGATGTTACACTTTTGTATAACTGGCTGAGCACTACACTACACCGAATTTTGGTTTCGAGATCGCATTTTTACTGAATGAACTGTGCATGCAGAGAAAAAAATCCTTTTCTGATTAGTAAAATAAATAACAAAGCACACAGTTTTGGGCTGATTTATGGCAATAATCCGAATTTGCAATGCTCACATTTAGATATTAGCGTTGTGTAAAAATGTTGAATAAACAATGACATTGGTCTGCAGGTGTTATTTCCTTTCTTTAGCTCAGATATTCACTTATTGCACAATTACTTTCATCTTCCTACGCAAAACCTAAAACGCCAGTTTCCAAACTGTCAGTTTTATGCCTTGCTGCATAACCTTGAGTTTTCTGTGCTTGCTCTCTAGGGCACTATAGCAGCACAGAAAAGTAAAGGCTCTGCAGCAAGGCATAAAATGACAGTTCGGAAACTGGCGTTTTAGGCTCTGCGTAGGAAGATGAATTACTTAACTGTCTATCTTATTTCCTGGCTGTTTCCTAATTAACAGCTATTAAATGATGAATGTAGCAAGTAGGTTATATAATGCACAATCATCAACATCTGGCTATTTTATGACATCAGCTAATTAGGTAACATCAAATAGCAATTGTATTCCTTAACATCCCTTTTTTCTCCGATTGGTAACTTATAACCTATTAACCTGAAATTAGGAATACCGTTTTTGCTCTATCTGATAATTATTTTTGATACGGTTCATTTAATAAATCTTCATTCTGTTTGGCCATGTATCGGCTATTGTTGTGGAAAATATCACCTCTATGTACAAGAGTGAAAACATTAAGATTTTCAGTGAAATGCCCTATTAAAATAATGTTTTAAACAAGACATCAGTGATCATCCAATATGACATCAACAAATTAGGTTACATCAAATAGCAATTGTATTCCTTAACATCCTTTTTTTCTCCGATTGGTAAATTATAACCTGTTGAAATTAGGAATACTGTTTTTGCTCTATCTGATAAAGGTAAATAATTATTTTGGGTAGGTTCATTTAATAAATCTTCATTTTTTCGGGCCATGTATCTGGTATTGTTGTGAAAAATATCATCTCTATGTATAAGAGTGAAAACATTAAGATTGTCATTGAAATTATATATACATATATATTTTCAATGCCCTATTAAAATATTGTTTAAACAAGACATCAGTCATCATCCAATACATGCCTTTCATTGAGAATTGTAACTTATCCATCACTAAATGAAATAAAAAATTTTTTTCCTGATACAAAATGAAGTCAAAGGCATTTTTTTAAATTGGTTTAAGTGTAAAAAATATCATAGTATTATATCATAAAGTCCTTTCTGCTGTGTTACTTAAGAAAGTTTACCAGTAACAATAAACAACTGTGCACGCAGATGTAACAGTTCACATGTGAGCATTGTTTATGGCAAAAATACATCCGGGTTCTCACGTCCAGTATTATGAGGCTGTTACAGACTCTCGCTTGAGTTTTAAAAACAAAGAATGTGATTTATTTACACACTCTATGAATGTTGACATGTCATCTAATGAATCTTAGTTACATGCCCAAGACATGTGCATAGATTTTATGACTGAAAATATCCTAGTATTGTTGTGAAATGCTTTTGAAGAAAAGTCACAATCAGCGATGTTTTGCTGTTCCGCCATTTCTTGAGAAGGTAACTGCAGTTACCTTACTCAGTGTAGTAGGGGTGTTATTGAACGATAGTCATCGGTTGTATTTTGACTTTGGAGCTGATGCTTGCTCTATGTTGTTTTACAAATAAATGTTTCTATACCAACACGTGTTTAAAACATCGTTGCATTAAATTGGATAAGTCATGTGTGATAACCAAAGATCATGCATTTGCGAATATAGTGTTTAGTGTTACAGAATGGTTGGGTCTAAACAATAATCACCATTCAAGGTTGAGATTTTGCGAATTTACCAAAGTTTTACATGTACGCTTTGGTTTTTTATATGGTTGCCATTTTTTTGTGGGTGTGCTGATTTGAAATGTTCTTATTGTATTTTTTGTTTGGCTCTTATGTAGTTCCTTTAACTGTATTTGTACAAATGTAAACATTAAAGTTTGTTCTGTCTTTCTTGGTGTTGTCCCATAATAGAACCTACACATATCATAAACCCTGCTGTTTAAAACGGCATTAGCACGTATTTCTATGGGGAATATAAGGTGATGTCAGGAAAATGAAAATAATCCAATCCAATCTAAAGACAATGTATTTAAGCCAAATGAAGCAGTAAATAATAAAATATATAATGTAAAGTTAAGCCATGAGATTACTTTTCATACACAAAATGAATTAAAGGTGTTCATACAAAAAAAGCTGCCAATGGATTTTATGTGAATCTTCATAACTTGTTCTCTGACTATGGATGATTGGTTTGTGTATTGAGATTTTTGACACTATCAAAATAATACATTTAGAGTTAACTTGCAATTGCAAAATTTGAACATTGTAATGATACTTCTTACAGATGTTTAAAAATGCATTGACTTCCGGTCTTCTAGAATGAGCTTTATAACTGAATACCAAATTAGTGTACATCAAGTAATCAGTTATAAAGCTCATTCTAGAAGACTGGAAATCAATGCATTTTCAAAAATATGTAAAAAGTATCATGGCAATGTTCAAATTTTGATTACAGAATTAAAACTTAAGGCAATGCAGACTTGATAACTCAATAAAAATGCTTTAACTTTTTATTAGAAAGTTACATACAAAACCTTTGAAAGAATATTTTTTCCTTGTTAACATTATGATTTATCAGCTTCTGGAAGGGTAAAAGAAAGGTGCTTCACAAGCTTTGTGAATGTGTGAATGCTGATTTCCATACACTGTTACATCTGACTATTATTAACTGTATTAAGTATTATTACTCTTCGCAGTGGTGAGAAGTTAACAAAGACAACAAGACAACATGTCTCTTTGTGCTTTAATAACCTCTGCTTTAATAAATCAGCGGGTTTCTAAACACAAAAGACCAGCTTGACATCCTCTTTCAATGAGCATGTATCAGGACTCCTCCATAACTGGCGTGTTTGTAGCCATATATTTTGGAAACATAACCACCATGTGCAAACCAGACCTTTTCTCCTTTCCTGACCTCTGCCAGGTACACAAGGCTGCATTCTCCATGATGTGTATAATCTGCGCTTGTAGCCAAGTGGTGTCCCTCTCTGAACAGGATCAGATGAACCGATGTGTCCGTATGGTAGACATTTCCCCAGAACAGGTACGTGCCTGAAACAGGTGCTTCAAAGATCCCAGTCGGTCTGTGGTAGCCTCCGCCATTGTTGAGCACGACGGTGTCAAACTTGTAGATTTGGTAGGGATGCATGGTCACCTGACTTGACGAGGTTACTTCGAAGTTCACATCGTTTCTTGATAAACCTATACGAATGTAGTGCAAAGTTCATAATTAACACAAAGAGTAAATCATTCTCCGTCACAAGAAGGTGTGAGGTTATTCAAACTAACTCGCCGCAAAACCTCCGTCGCGGCAAAGCAACCATGGAGAGTCTTTAAAGTTTATCATTTTATCTAGTCTCACACCGTTTTAATCACTTCAGTCTACCATGCAGTTGATTTTGTAAAGGCCAGTGTGAGGTACCCCAACTCTATCTGACCTGAATGAACTGGGGATAATTAATATTTGAAGATGTATCATCTTGTTATTTATTGTTTGATCTGATCGTCTTTGTACCTAACAAGCGTTATTTATAAACTTATCTGTGCTTAGCTCTATATACAAATACTGTTATTTTCAATGTAACCGAGGGCACGGCTGGTAGGGCTGCATCTTCACCGGACGCGAGGCGGTGACTTGGAAGTTCACATTTCTGTGTGAGTCGTGACCCATCTACATGGGAAATTAATGTGTAACGTTCATTCGTTATCGTATATTACGTACATGTAATTATGTCTTCTCTTCAACATAAAATGTTTTGGGCTTTTAAGATATTGTAATATGTATGATTAAGTTTGTTAAGATAATCATTTATTTTAGCCTGTATAAATAAGTAAATTGATGTGATCTTCTTTTCATCATAATATATCATAATATGATAAAATATTTTAATTGTTTTATTAAGGTGTATCAAGCTTTTTTTGTACTTGTTTCTTTTACTCAGAACATTGTTTATACAAATAATAATTATTTTCTTGTCAAATAAATTCATTAGTTTCACAATATGCTTCAATGGCATAGCAATTTGCTTTTACCTTTAAAAAAGACTGATACAGATTCAATGGCTTAATTAGCCCCGTCGAACGTATTCTGTTGTCACCGTCACCGTAGCTCGTCTGCCCAGAATACCCGCGTCGGTAGAGCTGGGTTTAACCTAATGATCATTTATTAACATTTCCTAGCACCTTCTTAACTCCTTTTTTCGATAACTCGATAGCTTAGATATCTCACTAGTCATTTCAAGTCCATGGTAATGGTATAAACATGTGGAAGTGTATATTTTGAAAACCCTATCAAATGACGTAAGAAAGCTTTTTCACGATTTCAAGACGACTTTGTTAATTTGGTGCCGTTGTGACCAAACGTGTAACTTGAAAATCTGAACGTCTGATGTTTGCCGAATCTTGCACAATATACCTGGATTTCCGACGTTGACAATTGACAAATCCTTATCTTTTTCACCCCACACATGAAGTTTTAAATCTATATTCCAATTGTTACATAAAAGTGGCAATTTTCACTTGGGATTTTTACCCTGGTGTTTCGCAAGGGAAAGAAAAAGAACAAAGTGTATGGTTATATACAACAACATGCATTTAATTGACGAGTGGTGGATGTGTTAATGATATCATAAACCATTTCGATTCGTATTTAAAATGGTTGTTTGACCTATATTTCGCATAAAGGCATAGTCACATTCACATAAATTAATACGACAACTGCCTTTAAATTCAGTCTCTGTAGCCTGAATAGTTGTTTGTCATTTGATTCCGTTATCCTTGCTATTTGGGCTTTTATATGAACTGGCAAAATTATACACTACGTTTATAAAATTGTCCACACGGCTATAACCTGTTTGTAACTCTGAAGTTAAACTTTTGTATAACTGGCTGCGCAAGCTATAGTTTTATAGAGTTTCAAACAGGTCCTAACCGTGTGGACATTTCTTAATTATTTAACCTCAATGTTCAGAGGTTATATAGTTTATATATCAGAATTCTAATGCTTAAACTGGAACGTTGTCCCAAAAATCTACTTCTTTGCTTCGAAGTATTCGTTGGAGCTATATATTTGATTACTTAATTTGTTAATTTATTTAAGCTGTATAGTTATTAAGAAATTCTGTATTGCTTTTGCACCATTGCGTTGCATCAAGCCAACGTACGTTTGTTGAAGAATAAATGACTTCTTGCGGGTACATAATATGCACATACATTAAATGTGGTCATGAAAATTAAACTCACCTGACTTGAAACTGTACAGAGTATGATTCATCGATGCAACTTCAGATCTCCACCTTTCTCTTTCAGATTTTAACTGAGATCTGATGGTGTCCAGTTCTCGACTCAACTTAAGGTACAACAACGTTGAAACATCCGCTCCTACCGGAGTTTCAGACGTGGCGTTCAACCCGGCTTCTTCATTCAGAAGCTCCCCTTTGAGAGTGGAAACTACCAACAGAAGACAAAACGGTAGTAGGATATTCAGAAACATATTGCTGATTGAATGGAAGGGTGGGATTTAGACTATTTATGTAGGTAGAGTGTTAAACTGTAAATGTCGATTGAAGCATGTATAATAAATTTCTGTGAACAGTATTTATTATTCTATTGTTTAATACCTACTTGTCATCATTTCAATCACAGTTCTGTACCATCTGTTAATATATCAGCTTGCATTGCTTTGAGTCTCCTTTTGATGTGTATGCTGATAAGTTTTTCATGTTTTATTGAATGGAAGTCATCGTTTTTGTTTTGACTTTGTGTCAGACTGGTTTCGAAATGTTGAGTTATGATGCTTGCTTTTTGTTGTTTTACTTTCTATACCAAAATGTGTTTAAAAGATCGTTTCATTAAATTGGATAAGTCATGTGGGATAAGCAAAGATGATGCATTTGCGCAGATGGTGTTTATTGTTGCAGAATAGTTGGGCCTTACCAATAATCACCATTCAAGGTTGAGATTTCGAGAATTTACCAAAGTTTTATATATAGGCTTTGGTCTTTTGATATGGTTGCCATTGTTGTCTTGTGAGTGTGTGATTTGAAATGTTCATATTGTGATTCTTTGTTTGCCACTTATGTAGTTCCTTTGACTGTATTTGTACAAATGTAAACATTTTGGTTTGTTCTGTCTTCCTTGGTGTTGTCCCAGAATAAGACCTACACATATCATAAACCCTGCTATATTTAAAACGTGGTTACTGTGTAGGTACAGTCACATGTATTCGTTTTCGTGTAGAATATTATTTCAAAATAGAAGAACACTTGTGTTTTGTCAAAATGAATTATTGAACAATTAAATACATAAACATTTCACTTTTAAAGGAAAAACAATTGGAAGTATTCTTTGAATGATGATTTAACGCATGTACTTTTCAGTTTTAGGATAAGCTGTCAAAAATTGTAATTGATAATCATAAGACGATAAATTCAGTATCTATGTACTTTCTTTTCCCTGTATGTTTTGGGGTAGTATGAATAAGTTTTGCACAATATCCAGAGACGTCGATGGTTGTTTTAATTGGGATTTATACAACATTGAATCTGTGTTATTTCATGAGACACGGGTTGGTATTCAAGAGGTAGTATATGCCTTTAAAGAGACACTTCGTAAGTTGTGAGAGTTTTCATTTTTTCGGAAGTACTTAGTTTATTTATTGCTTTTTATTGCCTTTAAAATATGAATTCAATCATTTTGAAGAAACATGGATGAAGGTGATTTAACTGCCAATACTTGATGTACACTAATTTGGTGTGTCATTTGATTCATTTGTTCATTTGATGAAAAGACGTCGAGTTGGAAGGACGTAGTTTAAAGACGAGGAATTGTCTAAATACCACGTGATAACAGGTATGTAAACCTTTGTGTGCTTTTTCAAAACATAATATGTTTGCGATTTTTACTTGACGTTTGCTGATTTATGTCAAAGTAATAAAGGTTAATTTATCATAGCATAACTTAATCATTAACATGTTTATGTAAAGGCACATTGTAACTGAACTAGCACTACGATCTCACAAAATATTGAGGTTCTGTTAGTTGAAACTGAATCCAGTGGATTGGCCAAAGCGTTATCTTGTCTACAATAGTCATCATATAAGTTGAAAAATATCTTAATGAATAAGTGAGATCGCACTAATGCAGATAATACAGTAATCCTTTCTCATTTAAATGTATGGTGAAGTAAACAATTTAGGATCTAACTTTATAAGAGACGAAGGAAGGAATAAATAAAACTTGCATATGAAAAATGAAAACCTTTTAATTCAAGTCCTTTGTTTACAATATATAAATGTGTCTTATGCCGAGGTGCATGACAACGACACTTACATAAGAGAAGGATCGTCAAAGACCACCGATATTTGCATGCAGGTTAGTATTATAAATTTTTGGTCATGAACGTATGTAATACAATTTTCCGAATGAAAAATGCATGCCTATCTTTATTGCCAATTATATATTGTAAACCAAAATATGGAGGTCAGGGAGGTGGCAAATTCTTTATCAACTTGTCTCTACACGGGTTGATATAACTTCTTGAATGTATCTGAAATACAGCTGCGTATCTTAAGTTTGTTCACTTGCTTGTGTATCTAAGTGCAATTATCATGTAATTTGGGTTTCGTTTTGATGTCCATAAAATAATTCCAGGACCACTTACAAAGGATCATCAATTGTCCATGTGTAAAATAACCATTTTCAAACCATATTTCGGGATCGTCTCATCACTGGTGCTAGATGTCGATATTTGGCATGGTTAGATAGACCGATGGGGTCATATTTGTGAAAATCGGATTTTCTTAAATTTCAAATAAAATAATCCATGTAAGCTTTGTAGGTTAGAAATCAGCAGAGTTCCATTGCCTTGCTGGTCGCTTATGAAGGGTTTTGTAGAGAAAAATAGAAAACAGTGTTTTCGAAATTTCGACCCCAGGTCACTTCAATGACCTGCCAAATTTGTTACGGTTATCTGTTAGGTATGATATGCGAATATGTTAATGCAAACTGAATCTTATCTTATGCTGTGAAATTTCAATATTATTGGTTTCGTTTTCGCAATGCTAGGATGTCTCAACGACATTCCAAATTACATGATATTTGCACTAGAATACAAGGTTAGTGAACAAACTTAAGATACGCAGCTGTATGTATGAAATATGGACTACAGTGAAAACTGATCTATGATAATCGTTTCTTGCAGAGCTACTGTTGACTTACAAAATATTATGTTGAGGTTTATTTCGCCCTGTTTATGAAGTTTACTTTTCCATTCCAGGGAAACGAAGATTCTTCTTTCCGAAAATGAATGCGCCGAGAAAATCTGACCAACATGACTGTGTGAATAATACTTTAAGAAAAACAGTGGGCTGTGCGAACATTTCTGAAATGGAGGGAGGAGATGATATATCATGTTTTGGTCAGTTGAAGGGATAATGCATGGATACCTTGAAAGAAATGAGGATATGGTGACTATGACCGATAAAGGACGCAATGATTTTGTCTGTATGTGTGCTTTCCGTAAAAGAACGACAGAGGGAATATAGAGGCAATAATTTGTTTAAAATGATCTATGGCTTAAAGCGCAAATGGAATTAAACATTGTGTCTTTCCGGTCGATCCTTGACGACCCGGATTATATTGTTGTGAAAAGTGCTTTAGACAAAGTCATGCAGGCTGCATGTCGGAAAGGTGTCATTTGCGTTGATCAGGGGGATGTGCTCTGACAGGAGAGAATATTAGGAGACGATGGCCCTGTTAAGCTCTGAGATGTGTCTATTATGTTGTTGGTTGTAACTACTGGATTACGTTGGGGAAGAACAGCAGTATTTAACTTTTTCAAACTTCACAGTGAACGTTGATTTTGGAGCCAAATATTTGAAGTATACGGAGTGTGTATGGAAAAGTATCGTGGAGGGATAAAACAGCGTAAATTTGACCCCAGGACAAAGGACTCAAGTGTAACGCTGTATTCAAATACAAGTACCTGAGTGACAGCCAGTTTCAAAATATGTCTACTATAACCCAAAGTGTTGCTGATAAAACCGCTAACATGTACAGCTTACATGTACATCTGTCGTGTTTATGTCTACTTTGCCGATAGCAACGATAAAAACAATATTTTCCTATCAAATGTGTTATGTCATTTTTTGCAAGACTCCTTTGCAGAGATTCGGTCACACGCATGTATCTCGTGCGCAGGTGGTATGTCAGTGTATACCACCTGAGCACGAGCAAATAAGAGGTGTGTAAGCAGGTTACCACCCTGGTACAAACAATGAAGTTGATCGGTAATCAGTTATAAAGCTCATTCTAGAAGACTGGAAATCAATGCATTTTCAAATATGTGTAAAAAGTATCATGACAATGTTCAAATTTTGTTTACAGAATTAAAACTTAAGGCAATGCAGACTTGATAACTCAATAAAAATGCTTTAACTTTTTATTAGAAAGTTACATACAAAACCTTTTAAAAAATATTTTTTCCCTGTTAACATTATGATTTATCAGCTTCTGGAAGGGTAAAAGAAAGGTGCTTCACAAGCTTTGTGAATGTATTAATGCTGCTTTCCATACACTGTTACATCTGACTATTATTAACTGTATTAAGTATTATTACTCTTCGCAGTATGAAATTAACAAAGACAACAAGACAAAATGTATCTTTGTGCTTTAATAACCTCTGTATTTTAAATCAGCGGGTTTCTAAACGCAAAAGACCAGCTTGACATCCTCTTTCAATGAGCATGTATCAGGACTCCTCCATAACTGGCGTGGTTGTAGCCATATATTTTGGCAACATAACCACCATTTAAAAACCAGACCTTTTCTCCTTTCCTGACCTCTGCCAGGTACACAAGGCTGCATTCTCCACCAAGTGTATGATCTGCGCTTGTAGCCAAGTTGTTTCCCTCTCTGGACAGGATCAGATGAGCCGATGTTTCCGTATGGTGGACATTTCCCCAGAACAAGTACGTGCCTGAAACAGGTGCTTCAAAGATCCCAGTCGGTGCGCTGTAGCCTCCGCCATCGTTGAGCACGACGGTGTCAAACTTGTAGGTTTGGAGTGGCTGCATGGTCACCGGACGCGAGGCGGTGACTTCGAAGTTCACATTTCTGCGTGACCCATCTACATGGGAAATTAATGTGTAACGTTCATTTGTTATCATATATTACGTACATGTAATTATGTCTTCTCTTCAACATAAAATGTTTTGGGCTTTTAAGATATTGTAATATGTATGATTAAGTTTGTTAAGATAATCCTTTATTTTAGCCTGTATAAATAAGAAAAATGATGTGATCTTTTTTTCATCTTAAAATATCATAATATGATAAAATATTTTAATTGTTTTATTAAGGTGTATCAAGCTTTTTTTGTACTTGTTTCTTTTACCCAGAACATTGTTTATACAAATAATAATTATTTTCTTGTCAAATAAATTTCGCAATATGCTTCAATGGCATAGCAATTTGCTTTTTACCTTTAAAAAAGACTGATACATATTCAATGGCTTAATCAGCCCCGTCGAACGTATTCTGTTGTCACCGTAGCTCGTCTGCCAAGCATACCAGCGTCGGTAGAGCTGGGTTTAACCTAATGATAATTTATTAACATTTCCTAGCACCTTCTTAACTGATGAAACTTCACTTTATTAACTCTTTTTTTCGATAACTCGATAGCTTAGATTACTCACTAGTCATTTCAAGTCCATGGTAATGGTATAAACATGTGGTATTGTATATTTTGAAAACCCTATCAAATTACGTAAGAAAGCTTTTTCACGATTTCAAGACGACTTTGTTAATTTGGTGCCGTTGTGACCAAACGTGTAACTTGAAAATCTGAACGTCTGATGTTTGCCGAATCTTGCATAATATACCTGGATTTCCGACGTTGACAATTGACAAATCCTTATTTTTTCCACACATGAAGTTTTAATTCTATATTCCATTTGTTACATAAAAGTGGCAATTTTCATTGGGGATTTTTACCGTGGTGTTTCGCAAGGGAAAGAAAAAGAACAAAGTGTATGGTTATATACAACAACATACGTTTAATTGACGAGTGGTATATGTGTTTGTGATATCATAAACCATTTCGATTCGTTTTGAAAATGGTTGTTTTTAATTTCGCATAAAGGCATAGTCACATTCATATCAATTAATACGACAACTGCCTTTAAATTCAGTCTCTGTAGTCTGCATATTTGTTTGTCATTTGGTTACGTTATCCTTGCTATTTGGGCTTTTATATGTACCGGCAAAAATATACACACATACCGTTTTCTCATGCTTAAGTTTGAGAAATTTCAATAGATAGGCAAATTGACAGAAGAGCTATCTACGGCGACAAGCTCTGCGTGGGCGGAGCCAGTCACGCTCCAGTGAGTTTTCTATAAGAGTTCGTTTGTTTACGCGATTCGTCGGTATTCTAAAAACGGTATGTAAAAAGGAAAAAACATTAAGATGCATATTGTCTCGTTTATATGCTAAAAGCATTCAAATAGATAATGTTAATGGAGATAATCATCTGTTATTCTTAAAAAAAGATTGCCCTACATCACCTCTTTAACAAAGAAACATTTCATTCGCATGATTTTTTATTTCAAGAGACGTCATTAGTTATGAGAAATATATCTTGCTGCAACTGTATGTCTGTACACGTAAAGCTCCTACAGTAGGAGGATATCAATCAACTTCGTGGTAAAAGACAGTGCCAAACATTGTTTCAAGTGAACTTATCCAGTAAACAAAAACCGTATTTAAATCTTTCTACTGTCACATTAATCAAGTATTTGGTATTCATGTTGAATGTCAGGAATACCCTTTTATTATTTTTTTCGTAATTCTAAATTATTCAAGACATATGCAAGGAGACCGTTTGCACTTACGTATCAGGATATTTATTCACCCTTTGTACTAGATTTTATCAGTTTAATAGGTTTTTATACCCTTTCGTCAAAACAATAATGGGTAAGCTTTATAAAGGAATCAAGCAGTGCGACACAATCTATTTTTCTTCCAATCACTTTAGAAAAAATGATTGTGTTTGTAGATAAATTGAAAGTCACTAACCCGATTTGAGGCTATGAAGGGTTCGATTCATTGAATCAACCTCCTCCCTCAATGATGCCAACTGCCGCCTCAACCCCGTGACTTCATCCACCAAAGGTTCCCCATCCAGCCCATCTTCTTCATTCGAACCCTCCGCGATGGCAGATAGAAACAAGACAGTTTGTATCAATAGGAACAGAAACATTATTGTATGTTAACTTGTTATAAACATGGATAAAATGAGACCAGTATATATACTGCTGACAGAAGAACAGCTGTGTTAATTTGAGTATATATCTCAAATGATATTAGTAGTCTCCTTCAAATGCAGGCGTCATCGTTTTGCAAACAGGGGCAACATGATACATACTTGAATTTACCTATTGAGCTGTTGCTTTAGTTTTTAACCTTTTAACGGTAAACTCGTAAACAGTTAGCCTGTAACTCGCTGTTACTGTTTCGTGTATACGTTAAAAATCAGGGTTAATCATATCCTCTATCACCCTGGGCAGAAAGTTTCGATATCTTTCACTATATGACTCCTCGGAATATGTACAAGAATTTCTGCGCGAACATACTGTTTTCAAAATGTTACTGCAATGAAAATCGATAACAAAATTTAATTTTTTTATATATTCGCGTTTTTAAAGGTTTCTTTCTGGAAGTAACACGGCAGGTGAGTGCAGAGACTTTATAAATTGGTCATCGATCCAAAATTTTAACGCGATCTCTCTCATATCAACTCTCTTTCAGGGTGGAAAACAAAACACAAACAAATGTAACAAGATTTACGTAAAGTTCTTTTCAAAGTGTGAAGTTGATTTGTGAATATAGCTCAAATATGTATACAGATCATAAACAGTGATTTATAAAATATCCTTTCCAAAACGGCTCTTAGGTGAGCAATGATGATCGTTCTCAACGCTCATATTTATACAAGATAGCATACAAATTCTTGAATTAAAGAAGTACCAATATATTGCAATACGTATTGCAATACGCTTTTCTATATCGCAATATATTGCAATACAGAAAGGAGGAACGATGCCCATCCTTCTCCGATTAGATTGAACATTTCCAGTAAAATTGGGTATCCAAACACGGTTGGTTAAGATAGATTTGTAGGCCTTGACACTGATAAAAGACACTTCAGGTGAGGAGAGAATAAAACATACTATGAAAATGTGATGAGTTAGTCTCTCAGGATCCATGTTTTTGAGTCGCATATAGAGACGTGTCACACATCCCCACTGTCGGACGGTTTGGGGGACCCAGCCCATATCCCCACACAGTGCCTCGTTGGGGGCAAGACGTCGGAGTGCGAGAAAGAAGCGCATATCCCTGTTCTGTAAAGTCAAGTCAAAGTACTTTATTGCATTTAAGGCCTCTGGCCCATATACAATTGGAGTTACATAATATACATAAGTCATATATAGTTACATTATATAAATATACTAAGCAGATGCTAACAAGTGTTCTCTGCGTGACATAGCATATGTGACATATTGTGACAGTTTTAAAATGCTGGTGGTATTACTAGTAGAAAGAATCTCTTTAAATGCGATAACTGGAGGTTTACATAGATAATATTCTGGAATATATTTCTTACGTAAATTATCGTAAGATTGGCAAATAAATAGAAAATGCATTTCATTTTCAACAGCGTCTTTACATACTGGGCATATTCTATCATTTTTAGCTATCGCCTTACGTCTCCCTTCATTTATCATTAAATGTGATAAGCCCAATCTAAAATGTACAAATGTAAATCTTAACTTTTTAGACGTTAAATGTAACAAATATTTTTCTGGCTGAAGAGTTGTTTTGAACATTCTATATGAATTATATCTTGAGCTTCTTTCTAATGATGAATGCCAATCTTGATTAAACATATTGATAGCTGTTTCACGAAATTGATACAGAAAAAGATTTACATTTCCAACCGACTGGTTCAACCACACAAAGCCATATCCATGAGAAAACAATAGGTCACGTATGTGGGATGCCCATGTTGTCTTGCCAAAACTATCTAGATGTACAAGCATATTATAAGCTTTTTTGGGTAATCTATCATCGTGCATACATATAATTTTCAACCAAAATTTCAAACATCTCATATAGGCATTTATGTACAAAGGATACCTCCCGCATTCCCCATAAACCATGCATGATGGGGTTGATAGTCCGACACATAGGAACTTCTTGCAAGCAAGTAGATGAATTTTTTCAATACATTCAAAACGTGAGAATCCCCATATTTCCGAGCCATAAAGTAAAATAGGCTGTATTTGGGCATCAAAGAGTTTAAAAAATACCTTAGGGGTTAAAACTCCCTGTTCTGTACTGCTTCTATGTATGCCTTGTTAATATTATATTATTATAAGAATATTTATATAGCTCCCCCAATACTTCCACTGTAGGCGATGACTGACAACACCATAGGGTCGTATAATTTAGTAAAAGTTTCTAATTACATACCGACTAAAAATTTTTAAATGAGCCGTCAAAGAGCTCTGCTAGCCGAGCTGGTCGATGCTTTCGCCATACATTCAACGTTCGGGTTCTTGAAATGTTCTGATATTCTTTGCCAAGGATCCTTAGAATGCTACATGAGAAAGGTTAACGTGCTGTCGTATGTCAGGTGGGTGTGATCATCCACAGTCTTCTTTACCATTTTGTTGGTGAAACCAATGCAAAAAACCTTATCCATGTGCATGCATTGGGACACAAAAGCTATCCCTGCAAACGCGAACTGCTTGATTGCATTGGTTTTGAACCTCAGTTTTGGGAGGAATGACTTTACAAACAAATGCAGAAATGCCAGTTAACCTAAAAAACAGAACCGTGGTTTAAAGTGAAAATGTTGATTTGAGTGCGCATGCAAAATAAAACACATTAATCTTCTCAAATTCTTTCTTACTTTTTAAAATAAAAACAGACTTGCATCTTAAATGAAAAACCATTCAATCTCGGAAAACGTTCATTACAGATATACTGTTTATATATGCACAAACATATGATTATTCGTAACAACATGACATGGAAAAAACAATGGCGATGCGTTTCTATTTTGAAGCAGTTTACGTTTCAAACTGCGCTGAGGATATATCTATTACATGTTTAAATCCAAATGGTACATAATGAATACAACGCGTTAAAATAGAGGATCTGAAAACAAATAAAAACAAACTCTAAAAGGTACAGTGCATCCTTTCACTGGAAAACATCGTTTAACTGAAAGAGTATGAACTTCTTAATTTGTTCATGTTACTCATTATCTAAGTGAAGTTTTTCAGAAATAAGGGTGAAAAAAAGAAATTCTCCTTCACCCTCCACCTTAACAATAATGATAATAGTATTAATTTCAATGACATATGTCATGTTGAAGCTGTCAATGGTTGTTAATGTTAGAGATAGATGTCATTTGGATAGTGAACAAATGTAACAATGTTTTATTTAGCATCACACTATCTTGAATTTTACAGATTCTTGTACTGTTTCGAAACGGGCATTTGCTGGCGGAAATGTCTGACTCTGAGGGTGTGCATGGGTTCCGATCCCGCATGGGACACGGCCAGAAAGATCCAAGAATATGTACTATTTAAGATAACGTGATCCCAGCGTGTCGTTAATGTTAAATAGAATCGCGAAACGAAATCATATCGTTGCATGGTACATTCCTTAAACAGATTTGTCATGAAACAACTATCCTATGATTTAATCACAGCAAATGTTAATTTTGATATTGTATTCGTGATTAAGGCCAATGTTTTTTGTAAACCGTTTGCTTTGCAATTCTAATTTGTTTGCATTTCAATTTTTTGGCTTTTTAAAACAAAATTTCAAAGGTTAATTTTTGTACACTCCTATCATATCAAAGTTGAAATAACAACGTGTTATACTGTTATCACACAGAGAGTTTTGTCACACCGATAGCGCTCCCGGATCTAGACACCAGATGTGCCTCAACGTTTCCGTCAAATCATCGATTGGTTAGAAATGTGATCTCGTGTGAACTGTTATATCCTGGAGCAATGTTTACTTCACACTTTCCACTTCATCGCCGTCACCTAAGCCTCTTGTAATGATTCAGTTCGAATTGAATATTTCAGTGGATGTTAAAGTCAAATTGGCGTTCCACTTTGTACACTCATGTCATATGAAACGTCATGTCATGTCACCAAGTCATGTTATTATCATCTCGAAAGTAATATTATTACTCTCCCGTTGAAATTATCGCTGAAACTCTTGAATGGTATAAGTATTTTACTCACTTTCGCTCGTTAAATACCAAACTATTCACTCCTTTCATAAAAATGTTATTAAACGGGACGTCGTTAAGTATTCTCTATTACCATGTCAATTCCTGCCTTAAATGTTACTAATTTCAGAAGGCTAGAGAAATGAAATAATCTTGGTTTCAAAATGAACTTACAAAAGTTTAATCATTATTTCATGTAACTTCATGAAATTCTTCAGTGACAGGTTTTAATTTTCAACTAAGTTTATCTAACGAAAGGCTTCCAGTATTGGCATAAAACAACAGTTTCATTCCGCACTAGTGCCTGATCGATTATCAATTGTTGATTGTTTTTTGATGACTCGTCAAGAAACAGGAAGCCAACCAATCTGATTTTGTAGGCATATGTAGATAACCTTTTAGATAGCATTATGTTTCCTCCAATTGACACGTAAACGGAATTTTCAATGAAAGAGACGCCCACAAACTAAATATATAAACTCCACATTTCCTACTGCCTTGTTGACAATTTGATGACAATTTGATATATTCGCGTTTTTAAAGGTTTCTTTCTGGAAGTAACACGGCAGGTGAGTGCAGAGACTTTATAAATTGGTCATCGATCCAAAATTTTAACGCGATCTCTCTCATATCAACTCTCTTTCAGGGTGGAAAACAAAACACAAACAAATGTAACAAGATTTACGTAAAGTTCTTTTCAAAGTGTGAAGTTGATTTGTGAATATAGCTCAAATATGTATACAGATCATAAACAGTGATTTATAAAATATCCTTTCCAAAACGGCTCTTAGGTGAGCAATGATGATCGTTCTCAACGCTCATATTTATACAAGATAGCATACAAATTCTTGAATTAAAGAAGTACCAATATATTGCAATACGTATTGCAATACGCTTTTCTATATCGCAATATATTGCAATACAGAAAGGAGGAACGATGCCCATCCTTCTCCGATTAGATTGAACATTTCCAGTAAAATTGGGTATCCAAACACGGTTGGTTAAGATAGATTTGTAGGCCTTGACACTGATAAAAGACACTTCAGGTGAGGAGAGAATAAAACATACTATGAAAATGTGATGAGTTAGTCTCTCAGGATCCATGTTTTTGAGTCGCATATAGAGACGTGTCACACATCCCCACTGTCGGACGGTTTGGGGGACCCAGCCCATATCCCCACACAGTGCCTCGTTGGGGGCAAGACGTCGGAGTGCGAGAAAGAAGCGCATATCCCTGTTCTGTAAAGTCAAGTCAAAGTACTTTATTGCATTTAAGGCCTCTGGCCCATATACAATTGGAGTTACATAATATACATAAGTCATATATAGTTACATTATATAAATATACTAAGCAGATGCTAACAAGTGTTCTCTGCGTGACATAGCATATGTGACATATTGTGACAGTTTTAAAATGCTGGTGGTATTACTAGTAGAAAGAATCTCTTTAAATGCGATAACTGAAAAGTTTACATAGATAATATTCTGGAATATATTTCTTACGTAAATTATCGTAAGATTGGCAAATAAATAGAAAATGCATTTCATTTTCAACAGCGTCTTTACATACTGGGCATATTCTATCATTTTTAGCTATCGCCTTACGTCTCCCTTCATTTATCATTAAATGTGATAAGCCCAATCTAAAATGTACAAATGTAAATCTTAACTTTTTAGACGTTAAATGTAACAAATATTTTTCTGGCTGAAGAGTTGTTTTGAACATTCTATATGAATTATATCTTGAGCTTCTTTCTAATGATGAATGCCAATCTTGATTAAACATATTGATAGCTGTTTCACGAAATTGATACAGAAAAAGATTTACATTTCCAACCGACTGGTTCAACCACACAAAGCCATATCCATGAGAAAACAATAGGTCACGTATGTGGGATGCCCATGTTGTCTTGCCAAAACTATCTAGATGTACAAGCATATTATAAGCTTTTTTGGGTAATCTATCATCGTGCATACATATAATTTTCAACCAAAATTTCAAACATCTCATATAGGCATTTATGTACAAAGGATACCTCCCGCATTCCCCATAAACCATGCATGATGGGGTTGATAGTCCGACACATAGGAACTTCTTGCAAGCAAGTAGATGAATTTTTTCAATACATTCAAAACGTGAGAATCCCCATATTTCCGAGCCATAAAGTAAAATAGGCTGTATTTGGGCATCAAAGAGTTTAAAAAATACCTTAGGGGTTAAAACTCCCTGTTCTGTACTGCTTCTATGTATGCCTTGTTAATATTATATTATTATAAGAATATTTATATAGCTCCCCCAATACTTCCACTGTAGGCGATGACTGACCACACCATAGGGTCGTATAATTTAGTAAAAGTTTCTAATTACATACCGACTAAAATTTTTAAATGAGCCGTCAAAGAGCTCTGCTAGCCGAGCTGGTCGATGCTTTCGCCATACATTCAACGTTCGGGTTCTTGAAATGTTCTGATATTCTTTACCAAGGATCCTTAGAATGCTACATGAGAAAGGTTAACGTGCTGTCGTATGTCAGGTGGGTGTGATCATCCACAGTCTTCTTTACCATTTTGTTGGTGAAACCAATGCAAAAAACCTTATCCATGTGCATGCATTGGGACACAAAAGCTATCCCTGCAAACGCGAACTGCTTGATTGCATTGGTTTTGAACCTCAGTTTTGGGAGGAATGACTTTACAAACAAATGCAGAAATGCCAGTTAACCTAAAAAACAGAACCGTGGTTTAAAGTGAAAATGTTGATTTGAGTGCGCATGCAAAATAAAACACATTAATCTTCTCAAATTCTTTCTTACTTTTTAAAATAAAAACAGACTTGCATCTTAAATGAAAAACCATTCAATCTCGGAAAACGTTCATTACAGATATACTGTTTATATATGCACAAACATATGATTATTCGTAACAACATGACATGGAAAAAACAATGGCGATGCGTTTCTATTTTGAAGCAGTTTACGTTTCAAACTGCGCTGAGGATATATCTATTACATGTTTAAATCCAAATGGTACATAATGAATACAACGCGTTAAAATAGAGGATCTGAAAACAAATAAAAACAAACTCTAAAAGGTACAGTGCATCCTTTCACTGGAAAACATCGTTTAACTGAAAGAGTATGAACTTCTTAATTTGTTCATGTTACTCATTATCTAAGTGAAGTTTTTCAGAAATAAGGGTGAAAAAAAGAAATTCTCCTTCACCCTCCACCTTAACAATAATGATAATAGTATTAATTTCAATGACATATGTCATGTTGAAGCTGTCAATGGTTGTTAATGTTAGAGATAGATGTCATTTGGATAGTGAACAAATGTAACAATGTTTTATTTAGCATCACACTATCTTGAATTTTACAGATTCTTGTACTGTTTCGAAACGGGCATTTGCTGGCGGAAATGTCTGACTCTGAGGGTGTGCATGGGTTCCGATCCCGCATGGGACACGGCCAGAAAGATCCAAGAATATGTACTATTTAAGATAACGTGATCCCAGCGTGTCGTTAATGTTAAATAGAATCGCGAAACGAAATCATATCGTTGCATGGTACATTCCTTAAACAGATTTGTCATGAAACAACTATCCTATGATTTAATCACAGCAAATGTTAATTTTGATATTGTATTCGTGATTAAGGCCAATGTTTTTTGTAAACCGTTTGCTTTGCAATTCTAATTTGTTTGCATTTCAATTTTTTGGCTTTTTAAAACAAAATTTCAAAGGTTAATTTTTGTACACTCCTATCATATCAAAGTTGAAATAACAACGTGTTATACTGTTATCACACAGAGAGTTTTGTCACACCGATAGCGCTCCCGGATCTAGACACCAGATGTGCCTCAACGTTTCCGTCAAATCATCGATTGGTTAGAAATGTGATCTCGTGTGAAGTGTTATATCCTGGAGCAATGTTTACTTCACACTTTCCACTTCATCGCCGTCACCTAAGCCTCTTGTAATGATTCAGTTCGAATTGAATATTTCAGTGGATGTTAAAGTCAAATTGGCGTTCCACTTTGTACACTCATGTCATATGAAACGTCATGTCATGTCACCAAGTCATGTTATTATCATCTCGAAAGTAATATTATTACTCTCCCGTTGAAATTATCGCTGAAACTCTTGAATGGTATAAGTATTTTACTCACTTTCGCTCGTTAAATACCAAACTATTCACTCCTTTCATAAAAATGTTATTAAACGGGACGTCGTTAAGTATTCTCTATTACCATGTCAATTCCTGCCTTAAATGTTACTAATTTCAGAAGGCTAGAGAAATGAAATAATCTTGGTTTCAAAATGAACTTACAAAAGTTTAATCATTATTTCATGTAACTTCATGAAATTCTTCAGTGACAGGTTTTAATTTTCAACTAAGTTTATCTAACGAAAGGCTTCCAGTATTGGCATAAAACAACAGTTTCATTCCGCACTAGTGCCTGATCGATTATCAATTGTTGATTGTTTTTTGATGACTCGTCAAGAAACAGGAAGCCAACCAATCTGATTTTGTAGGCATATGTAGATAACCTTTTAGATAGCATTATGTTTCCTCCAATTGACACGTAAACGGAATGTTCAATGAAAGAGACGCCCACAAACTAAATATATAAACTCCACATTTCCTACTGCCTTGTTGACAATTTGATGACTTTCGTAATTGTCAATCTGCATCAGCATCGTAGAGTCTACATCAGTGACTCTTCATCAACCTCCCTGAGAGTCGTACTTCGTGATGTCTGTACCTCCAATGATTCTCGTCCTCTGCTGCCTCTGTGCGGTGTCCCCGGGGGTAACTGCAGACACTTCCGCTGATTCCAGTAATCACCCTAGTAGCTCTGTGACCCAGGATAAAACAAGTCTCAAGGAGGATCTGGAAACACTAAAGGAAGAAATGAGGACCCTGCAAAAACAACAGCTCAATTGGGGCGTCCTCTCGTTAGCTCGACAGCAAGAGTGTCAAATGCCGGTATGGTGGAAAGAGTTTCAGACCATAAAAGAGGAATTGAATGCACTTAAACTTGAGAACAATGCCATCTCGAAGAAGCTTGAGGTACTGTCTGAAGCAGAGCGATCTCTGAAAAGGGACTTAGCATCCAAGTCGAAACAGCTGGATGTCATCAATTCGAACTTCACAGATTTCAAGCTAGGTAAAGTTAATAGGGTTACATTTTGTTTAGGCTTTTTGGGTCTGTTACATGTTTTTACCTTTTTGAATATATATCATCATTTTTACAATTCAAGAACAAAAATAGATCCACAGTTTCATGTTTGACTATGGTAATATTGTTGATCTAATATTGACCTGTTTGGGAGGTGGCCTCGGAGCCCTTTCGTGGATTGATCAAACCAAATCAACGTCCCAAACAGTTCAAAAATTGCAAAATCATTTCTAGTATTGTCCTGTACTCAACAACGGTGTGCCGACTGAAGCATTCTGAAAAGGAAATCTTGCCTTTGTTACTTAATTCGTATCTAAAATTGTTGAGATGAAGATATTATGGTTGTAAATAAAAAGATTTTGGTTTACTTAAGAATGTTTTACTCTATCCTTTATTTTCTTAACTAGATATGAAGAAATTAGTACAAATGAGCTTTCGATGAAACGGGTATCTCCCAATACATGAACATTTTCGTAGGTATTCATGCTTCAGCTTTGTGATAAGTCTTCGCCACGTAGGTTTCTCTTCGATGTCAGTATTTGACATTGACGACTCAAACAATATACCCTTTAGAAAGAAAAGTTGTGATCTATAAGTATATTTCAGCAATCGGGTTATTCTTCGAGATGCTTTATTTGGTCGCTCGGCTTTTCCGAATGAAGATGAACTCATTACAGCATCCAAACTTTGAAAACAGTACATTTAGCTGTTGAGCCTCCAGCGAGATAGGAAATTCTTTCTGATCGGCCTAGTGGCAGAACTTCAGAGTTCAGTGGGCCTTATCGGTCAATGTAAGATCAACAGAATGACCATGGCTTTATCTAAATTTATTTAGATTGTCTATTATAGTTATCGTTTAAACTACCAGGACTGTTTGGGATGACGATTATGATATCTGAAAACATTCCAGCTGAAGCTTGGACTTTCTAAATGTTGAGAAAATTAGAACGTGATTGATGAAAACTATCATTAAATACATCGCTTTACATTAGATTGAAAAATCATGTAAATTGTCTATGTTTAACTTATTAATGCTTTTAAAAAATATTTTTAATGGCAAAAGCATAAAATTTTAATTTACTTGATCACGTGACCATGCAGCCAGGCGACATCTACAAGGTTTCACTAAAGGAGGTTGTGGCGCTATGAATAAATAGTTGCCCAGGGAGTTATACATCTATTTGATCAATAGCTATTCATTTGGGTTGTAGTAGAATGTGTCGAAAGATGAATACAATACCAAGCGGTGTGCACAGCGTTAGATTTTGAACGTAATAAATATGTCTTCTTTTCTCAACCCCAATTGTTATCGTCGTCGATTTTTAGTTCAAAGAATAAAACTTTAATAAAACTATGAAAAGTGAAAGGGGAGGATATTTTTTTATGCTTAGAAAATATTATTTTTCTAGTTTTCGAGACCAAGCGTCATACTCGCTTGCTATAATGATCAGGTAAAACCGTTGTATGACCGTTGAGTTCAAAGAAACTTTATAATGTGTTTTCAGAAAACGTTATGCAACGATAACGAGTATTGAAATATATGCAGCCGTTTGAAATATGTTGCTAGTATGTATTGTTTATATTGTTGCCTTTTCAACGCTATTTTCAAACGTGAAGAGAGATCCGAAGAATGGTTTTTTAGCGATGTATAAATCAACTGTACTCCTACAGATGTGTTAATCCCAATGACGATGCTAAGAAAAACTCCATTACAACCTGTTAGGAACATGTGTATAGTAATGAGTCTAGCAAGTAGTAGCAGCAGGTCGCGTCCTCCGAGTAAACCCAATTGAACAATCAGGGATCGTCTTACCAAGCCGCAATAGTATGCATTCGCACAGATAACGTTCGAGGGTCACAGATCAGCGAAAGGTCGGCTGACGCGACCCGCTACTACTACTTGCTAGACTCAATATCGGGAGTGAAGCGAGTGTTATTGAGGCTAGGTTTCCTTAGACAGTGTTAACAGATAAAGGGCCGCCATTTTGTTTCTTCATCATGAGCTCATCCTTGACTGAGTGTTGTTTGATGCACGCCGGGAAGACTCCCCGCCCCTATCCGGAGCGGAATTATAGAACTGCTCCCTGCCCCAACGCAACTTTGGGTGAAATGCATGTTAACTCTTAAAAGTTTTATTATCAACATCATCTTCGGGTTTGTTGAATCCACCACAATGGTCAATCACCTTGGCGTATATTTAGAGGTTATAACGTACGTAATGGATGGTTTATGGGTTCGAGACACCAAGCGATTTGGTCGAGCGTAGCGAGAGCAAATCGTTTGGTGTCGAGAACCCGTAAACCATCTAATTTAGCGCATGGACAATAGGAAATCCCGACGTCAAACTGACGTCATGTAAACGTCATTCAAATAACATGGGTTGCCGTGCACCAAGTCGCACCAAGCGATTTGGTGTGGTCGAAAGCCAGCAATCTGATTGGCTGAAACACTTGGACCATGCGCTAAATTTTGTAACCTTTCTATCATATATCAAATTTTTTTCTCTACAAAAAAATTGTTTTTCGGTGAAGTTAACGTATAACTCACGATCTATGCTGCAAATGACGTTACTCTGCAGGGGGAGATAACTCCAACCAAAAGTCCCCCGGGCCGATATTGATATGGATTTGCGGACCGGTCTGATATGGCTGATATGGATTTGCGGACCGGGCGACAATATGGGTGCTGTGTCCTTGCCTCTATCACACATGCAAAACACCCAATATTATTGTTAGATATATGATAATTGACATTTTAAAACCAACGTAATATTTGCCTGATGATTTAAGATTTTGACTTTCGTTCTTTGAATTAAGAAATAACCTACATGCTAATTATTTTAATTTTCCTAGGTTTTGACAGTGCGAACGTTGCCTTTGAAGTAGTCGCAAACGCTCATGTAACCATGCAGCCAGGCGATATCTACAAGTTTGACACCGTCGTGCTCAACAATGGCGGAGGCTACCACGCACCGACTGGGATATTTGAAGCACCTGTTTCGGGCACGTACCTGTTCTGGGGAAATGTCCACCATACGACGAGTTGGAACCACATCACAGTGGTCAAGGAAGGGGTCACTCAGGCAGTAGCCGCCAATGACAGGACAGAGAACAACTTAGTATATCTAGCCGAGGTGAACAAAGGAGAGAGGGTCTGGTTTTCAAGATTTGGAGGCTACACTGGTCATATCTATGGTTCAAATCACTCTAGTTATGGCGGATGTCTTGTTCATGCTTATTGAGCTCTTTCAAAACCAACCTGGTTCCCTGGCCTCGTTCCGCGTGCGCTATACCTAAGGCCATGGTGCTGGCTGTGCGATGGCTGCGCGCATAGCAGTGTTTCAAAATGGCGGACACACTAAGAAATGTACATAGATATATCTCGTTCTCGCTTTACAGCCACGACATAGTGACGACGAACAGCTGTCAAGAATCCAAATTAAATAAGAAATCGAAATTGCGTTACAAATATTTTTTGTGGCAAAGGGGTTTTGCTAAACAGAATATTGTTTGAAGCGAAGCGATAGCCCCGCCCACTCAGGCCACTGATCGGTATAAACAAAGACAGTGGATAGAAACAAATCTTGTTTTCTTCGTGTCTTGAAAGTCTTTTTTCAAATACATTGTACTGGCAATATGGAAAAAAGGCGATTGTGCGAAAATTCCCAAAACCTTGCCCTACAAACATCTGTCAACGTTGATGTTTAAGTGACACAGAGTATATCTTTCATAAAATTTTATTTGGTTTTGATAAGCTACAAAATATCTAATATGCTGATTGGAGTTCATATCTCATCACTGGACTTGCAAATATATCCATTTATGCATAATATCTCTAAAATGCTTGATTTTATGAAAAAATCAAGAAAACATCTCAAATACCTTCAATATTCGATATTATGCATCCAATTAATCTACCTATTAGTTACAATACCTAATAAACACTATTTAGGCTAAGCTATACTTCCTATGCACAGCTATATGTTTGAAATAATCGATCGATACTTTAGAAACTCATTGCACAATTGCGCTATGGTATTCTTTTTCCAAAACCCGAAATTAGTTTATGCTATATTCTTATATTTGTTTAACAACTGACAAACTATTGAAACCAATAAAAATTAAATCTATACATATGGTTAGAAAATAAAAAACAAATATCAAAACGGGAACCAATGTGTTGGCACATTAAAATATTTACACTTGTTTGACGCAAGCTTTGAAGTTTATATTATTCTTACATTGTCAGTTTAAGAATGTGTGTTATGTACGGTTTACATTAGTACATTTTATTTTTGCACTCAAGAACAAAGCAGGTTACTGAAAAAACATGTTTGAGATAAAAGCAATAACTTTCGATATAAATATATATTAAATTACCACTCAAACACATAAATTATGTATGAAATTACAAAATGAAGCAAATAAATTCTGTGACGAAGCAATTATCAGCTTCGAGTAATGAAACATCGCATTTAAAAAACCTTCCGTATACATATTAACCCATTCATTGAGTGTCTGCGAGCTCACGAACAATTTTCAAACTGTCATACTCGAACCCATCCACTGTCTTTGTACCGATCAGTGGCCTGAGTGGGCGGGGCTATCGCTTCGCTTCAAACAATATTCTGTTTAGCAAAACCCCTTTGCCACAAAAAATATTTGTAACGCAATTTCGATTTCTAATTTAATTTGGATTCTTGACAGCTGTTCGTCGTCACTATGTCGTGGCTGTAAAACGAGAACGAGATATATCTATGTACATTTCTTAGTGTGTCCGCCATTTTGAAACACTGCTATGCGCGCAGCCATCGCACAGCCAGCACCATGGCCTTAGGTATAGCGCACGCGGAACGAGGCCAGGGAACCAGGTTGTTTCAAAACAAGCCGCAGTCCTTTTCAACTAAATAAAGAAACCTTCCTGATCAAGACGTATTGTTTTCCTTTACACTCGTGTTACAGTCAGTTGTTTGAGAGGCATTGAAGAAGTTGGAAATTTCAAGAAGACAAGAGGTTTATGGACAATCAACTTCTTTATTGTAGAAAGAAGCGACGTTTCCTTCAGATCCTCATAACGTTTCCAAGCTTGAAAATGGTAAAAGGATCTATACAGGAAACAAGCTAGAAAACGGTATAAGGTTCTATACCTAAGCGTCGTTTTTTATCTTCAATAAAGAAATTGATTATTAATAAATTCCTTGTCTGTTTGTGTTACAGTCGTTTCAGTATCCAGACCCGAAGCGCCAATTTCAGGAGCTATAGATACAGCATGCAGTAGCCATTATCTACTTTGTTTTTATGCCTGTTACTTCAACCATTCAAAATCTTCATCAATCAAATCTGATCGAGTTTTGGGATTCTTGTATCTATACATGTCAGTGTCTAACAAGAGGTCGTAAAATGTTCTCTTCTTTCAACAGTATTCGCTTTCGTTATAATCAAAGTAATCAAATGAGCAAGGAGTCCTTCTCTTGTATGAAGTCAAAGATCGGTTTTGTATGGGAGGACTCTCTGTTCACACTCTGATATAGGGAATATGTATTACAGTATTACTGTTTTTGTGAAAGCTTACAAATGGTACAATTCCTGTCGGAAGAATCTTTTTTGAACTCTTTAATTATCTTATCTGAACTGATATAGTAAAATGATACTGAGGTTGTTGTAATGTAATCCTTGGGCTAGAAAGGACGAAGCCTGTGTTGATACAAAGGTTGTCAGAAGCTGCCTGGAGTACAAGGCATTTGTTCAAAGAGAGGGGTGGTGCCAACACAAGGATCAGGTTTCAAAGGTGAGAAGATTTCAGACAAATTGAGCAAGGATTGCAGCAAGTTTACAGTGTGAACTGCTATTTCAATGCATTTTAGTGGGAAGTTAAGTTTTAATTAAACCGTACTTAAGATCAATTTGCGTGTCCGGTTTTCGATCAGGTTTGAGCAACCAAAGGGTGTCTTTCCTTCAATCTAATTAAAACAAGCTGTAATGTATACGCCCCCTCAGTCCTCACGGTAGGACTTAGGGGACGAATACATTACAGCTAGTTTTAATTAGATTATCTTTCCTTGTGTTTTTTTATATAAACTGAGCAAAAATGAAAAGTTGACACTTAGTCTTTTTGGCACAAAAAATATTTTTGTTTTAGATCAATTATTGCATTCGTATTTTGTGCAAAGATAAATTGTGTATGATCAGCAGACAGAATTAAATCGAACTGCTGTATGGGGCCTAGCTGAAACGTTAGTCCAGGGTCGTGTCTCTGCATGAACGGAAGGAGAACAGGTTGCAAAATCTCATCCCTGTTCTAGACATTATTTATGTTACAGTGTTATGAACAACAAGAAGCGGTGAACAACCAAGTGCACATAAGGACCCTAAAACCATGACGCTCCCGCCAGCAAGTCGGTCAACTTCGATTCACTGTATACACAAACTTGAGCCTGGCGTTAACCTTGTCTGTTGTACACACGGGCCTAACCGTCGGTAGATCTCAAGGTGAATCGAGATTCATCACTAACAACAAAGGAATTCCACTGTCGTTGATTATTAAGTGCCTTGTGGCCCACGCAAGACGGTAACGGCGATGACGAGGTGTAGGATAGGACGATTACGGCCTACTCCGTCGAATTTTCAAAACTGAACTGTACCTATCCGTCGAATAACGCTTGAGTGATTTTGTATCGATCGGTCGAATCTTTGAGAGAAAGAGAAACTGGTAAAATCTTAGTTGATTAATGAAGGGGTGTACGGGTTGTTACAAACATTACGATTGATAGCTTGAAATGAAGTTGAAGTGGTAGTAGTGGTAGTAGTATTTGTCTCACACGCATCATACCATTTTATATACAAGACATGGTACACAATATAAAACAACGCGTCGAGCCACAACTGGCTTATGAAACACTAAAATAACACATTATACTGTTAATAAATATATGTTTTTCAATTTATGTTTTCATTCATGAGAAAAACAAACTTTTCATTATCATTCAAATAAAAAAACGCACCGTTACTCAGTGAGCTGCTTACATGTCTTATTTTCTTAGACGGGAAACTGACATATTGCCAGTAAAGGGTTCATACTGTAGAACTCCTTTTTGTTTATGTTTGAATTTATACTTTGGGTAAATATATCATTTTAATGTTTAATTGATCCTTTGTATCCCTTATATCTAAATACATGTATGGCATATGCATCAATACTACCAAATTACTTTAGGTATCTTTTGGCATTACTTCCAAACTTTTACCACTTTTACCATATATTATTGGCGTAACAATAAAGCTCTTTTTTACCTTAAGTCTTAACACAAATTCAGACAATAGTATATCAACATTATTTAAATTTTGCTGTTGTTCTCAAAAGTGTAGGGAACATTTATATCTTTACTTAGATACAACATCGAAAAAAAGAATACATGTTCGCGTCATCCTAACTTCAAGGGATCAAAACACCCCTTTTGTCTTATTTTGGAACGTTCCAACGTTATGCAAGCCTATTTACAACTAAAATCACAGTACCGATCCGTCGAATGGATTTTTCTATCCTAAAACTAGAAATTCGACGAATAGGTATGCGACCGATAGGACCTCTGTAGGGTTCAATTGGACTGGAAGTTGCAATTACAAATCGGTTGTTGCGAAAATAACGTAAACGTATTGCTGCATCTTCCCGGACAGAAGTGACAGACAGATGTGTTGGATTAACCAAGACTCACTTTAAAGGGGCAGTAGCACGTTTTTAGGGGGAGTATAAGGTGATGTCAGGAAAATGAAAATTAATGGTTCCAATTGTAATACAATGTATTTAAACTAAATGGAGCAGTAATAATTCTGATACATACTGTAAAGTTTAGCCATGCGATTCCTTTTTCTTACACAAAATGAATTAAAGGTGTTCACACAAAAATGGCCGCCAATGGATTTTAGTTGAATCTTCATACTTTGTCCTCTGACTATGGATGATTGGCTTGAGTAATGAGATTTTTAACACTGTCGAAATAATAGATTTAGCATTAACTAACAATTATCAGTGAAAAATTTAAAATATAAAATTGTCAAAAAACGTGCTACTGCCCCTTTAAGAATAACTAGGTCGTATTTTATCTAACTAATAAACCGACAGAAAACGAGTATGTTGATGTGGGTTGGTTATTGGAGGGGTTGATTTTAGTAATCGAATTTTGTTCATTTTTGAAACTATGATATTAACGTGGTATCACAATAATTGACTCAGGACAGATAATCCGTAATTCCTCGCAACTCGCAATATCATTAAAAGGGGACCCATTAAAATGATATCTTAATTGCTTCACTACGTTGCGCAGATTAAAGATCTCACAAGGCCCCGTAAGTCCAGCTGTCAGGGTAACCTTTGACCGCTGGATGTGAGGAAGATTTCATCCACCAATCAAATCGTACCTTTCTTAAAGGACAATTCAAGAGATTAAAGCAATTTAACACAGTACAGCCCAAATAAAATGATAACTCATGACCTATCGATTTTCCCAAAAAGCAGTGTTAGATAATTTGCATATGTCGTAACATTCGCTTATTCAATTGTAATGTTTGACTATTTGACAGAACTAGATTCTTTCTAATTTGCATATGTACATCGAATATGTGTGATATCAAATCAACAAGACTTTATCTAATGTTTTTATGTCAGTTCTGATCTTCTCATTTGTGTCAGTATATTTATGGCTACAAAATACAACGAATTTAATGAGCATAAATCGTTTCATATAAGATTTAAAAGGAAACGTTTATATAACGTAACTGTTCCAAAAATAGCATCTACAGCTTGCTGTTTGAATTTGCCAAGTTTACGGTGATTTCTTCGATAATGATAACATTTAAGTATTTACCTGGACGTTTTTGGACCAACAAATTGATAGGAGCGATATAAAGCACAATTTGAGTAATTCATTCGTACATGACAGGAAATATTTGTTGTCGACATTTAGAAATAGTCGGAAATGTTCGTTTTTCGAGTTCTGAAGATTAGATATGAATACATGTCGCCAGCAACCCCAGTTACGGGGCAAAGTCGCTGATTGGCTGAGTCAAAGGATACTCTGACGGCTGTTATAACTGAGCCTGGTATGATCTACATGCGTAGCGTAGTGTAGCAAATAGATCATATTTTAATAAGATTGCGCAACTCGTTGATTATTATTATTTTAACAGATTGAAAATAGAAATAATGTAAGCTTCAAAGTGAAAATTAGTTGACACTAGAGGTTCAAACTAAATACTAAAAAACTTGCCCTTCAAACAGAAATATTCCGCCATCTTGAACAGGGTAATGCACTGGGATGTCACACTTGGATATAGGCGGTTAGAAGCTTATGAACACATATTTAAATGTTCAAAATAACAAATGAAAATAAACAATACAATTAATAGCTTTCAATGAAAATGGAAAAAATCCACCATCCTAATATACAGTAAGTGCAGAAGCTAAAATCCCACGTCCAATCTAGTCGAATTTAAGTTTATGAAATTTTTAAACAAGTTAAATTTCAAAATGATTTTTAATTCCTAATTGTTTCAAACATTATGTGAACCGTGGCTATGAGTTGTCCGGTTTTCGATAAAAACTGTGACTTTATATTCTCAGTATGTGATAATACTTTTAAGCAACAGTCAACGCGTTGCAACAAAAGTTAACGACTAACAATATTTATCGTGTATGTGACAACTCACGGAGTAAATCTTAGGCGCACCTGAACATTTTGTAAATATGAATAATGCCCATATAATGAATCTCTCTCTGTGTATTGCCAAACGTAGCATTAAGCACTCGAATAGTCTATTGCTTTGAGTAAGAAGTCATGAAAACAGTCAAAATAAATTCTCCTATTCACAATTGATAGAATAAATGGGCCAGAAGACAAAAATGAGAAGCGACTTACGATGTCTGACCTATATCTACATCGCTTATCCACGGTAAGTCAACAATGCGTCACCGTCCTTACGGGTTTATCTGGCTTTCGACTTTTTTTTATCTGGGATATTTTCGTTTCAATAAATTCCATAACACATAACGCTGATGACAGCCATTGTATATTTGCCTAACAACGTTTGGGCGTGGCTTACACCGAACATTGTTTTTGTTTCAACGTTATATTCGTGTATCATGTAGCTTCAGATTGTCCCATGTACGGTACATAAGGTTAAAGACAGCCTTCATCCATGTGGCCCTCAGCTACCAGATATTTCAAACTTCTTAAATGCCCTCAAACAACGCAATTAATTAGAACGAAATGTTTTGTGAATATTCTCGTTTATCTTTTCTCGTATAATAATGTAATATTATAAAATAAAAACAAACATTATCAGGCATCAGTGTATGTCGTAACGGACACGTTTTGTAGAAAACAACATATGCAGAGATTTTGATATTTGCGATTAATGCATAAATTATTCATTAGTTGAAGACCAACTATCCATGCTCACGACAGATCCAACATGCAAATTTACCTAATATCAACAGTCTTTTTGCCAAATACAAATACTTTCTTGAGTGTTTAATTTGGAATGGATGCGTTGCAGTGTATTACACCACACCCTCTATCTGGGTCTATTGCGTAACACAGGGTGGGTTCACTCGGATCTTGCAATCACATTTAACCGAGTGAAGGTGTGCCAGTGATTCAAGACACCGTCTACCTGTATATAGGAAGTTGTTGTGAAGCGAAGAAAGAGATGTTAAGGGTGTCTTTTTTCACGTTTCAAGGTATTCTGTTGGTGTGTGGAATATTCTCGGCAGGTACTGTACATTCACCGTCTACTAATAACTACAAATATTCAACATGACTACACAAACTTTCAACTAACGCGATATCTTAAAATGATGTGACGGGGTCCTTTTAAGTGCCTTATTTCCAGGCAGCTGAAAGTTTTTAATACATATCTAGATTAAACCCAAATCTTTGTTTTCTTACGATTGTGAAAATTTTACAAATATGTTTGAAGTGATAAGTGATAGAGCCTGTACATGTATCTCTACTAATCCGTAAGTTGTTACGTGAGTTAGTTTTGAAAATGACGAATCTTATACATGGTGTCATTTTATCGGGAATGTTGCTGAGTAGTATCAGTTTTTTTAAGGGATTGGTTATAACTGTAATGTTTATTATTTGTCACTTGAAAGATGTGTGTTAATGTATTTTTTTAATTAATTATATAGCTCACATTAAAAAAAGTTTTTATTCTTTCAAAATGTAATTATACATATTCTCCATTGAAAGAGAAATATGTAAGATGTTTTTAATTCATAACACTTTCCTATATATGGTTGAGTTGTTACAGCATGTACCAAATTATATGTCATGAAATATTAAAATGGATAGTCCCTTTAATAACTTCGTGGTGGTGCGGGATCTCGGGTCATGAGTTCTGAAATTTGCAACCGAGTTTATTCAGTGGAAAACTGTTTTTATTATAGGGATATCCTCAATGTCCGTCTCCTGGAATGCAGAATTAATTGCCTAACCAAAGCAGAAACCAGGTTACTACATTATGCAATCACGAAGTAAATACGCTCGTGATCCAAACCAAATAGAAAATTACACAGAAAAGATTTTATATGTAATAATTCGTCTAGTGTTGAATTGCTTATGAGTATATGTGGATTGAATGAGTTTACATAGGTTAAATGTCTGTTACTTGTTTGGTTATGGTTGGCAGGTCTATGCTGAGCGTGGTGTTCATTTACACGTTAACATTGTGATTACATGTTCACAATTTGAAAACATATCATTGCATTAATAGCGTTATACATTTTCAACCCTGGACGATTTAACCGCCAAACTTTAGTTCCATTCAAAAGTATGAATACATGTATCACAGCTAACGCGACAATGCTATGTATAACTACAAGTTATGAATTCATAAAGCACGAAGATTTAAAGGGGCAGTTGCACGTTTTTTGATAATTTTATATCTCTAATTTTTCACTGATAATTGTAAGTTAATGATAAATGAATTTTTTTATAGTGTAAAAAATCTCATTACACAAGCCAATCATCCATGGTCAGAGACCAAAGTATGAAAATTCACATAAAATCCATTGGCGGCCATTTTTATGTGAACACCTTTAATTCATTTTGTGTAAGTAAAAGAAACCCCATGACGAAACTTTAGGTTATATGTTAGAATTATTACTGCTCCATATAGTTTAAATACATTTTATTTCAATTAGAACCATTAATTTTAATTTTCATGACATAACCTAATATTCCCCCTCAAAACGTGCTACTGCCCCTTTTTAAAAAAGATACACCCATTGAAATACTACTATCATTGCTTTATTTCAGTAGTGATAAAAAGGTTATTAAGTATTGTTACTGAAATGGAACTTCTGTGAATACTACACAATATAACCAATCGCTTATTATCCAATACAATAACTTCAGTCAGCATACACCAAAGGGAGAAGAGCAAGAGCGTGTTTTCATACATGTAGGCTACACGAAACGTCACACGAAAATGCACCAAGTCATACTGAAATGTAAACACGTCTTTCAAATAAAGCTGGCTGCACTTACATACACTTGACAATGTTCACTCAGACTGAAGAGACTTCGGGCACATGCACAGAGCTGTGAATTGATCAGGTCGTTATGAAACGGGATTGTGTAATCATCACCGTAAATTGGGAAGCTATCATATTTGCTGTATGAATTAGCTTTAAAACTACAAAATTCGTATATATTGATCGAATGACAAGGGTTAGTTCTGCAAAACGTTCGCTTATAAAAAGTTCTCTTGAAATAGAAATGGTGCGTGATTGGAACCAAACCATCGATTCAATGGAATTCTTTCATCACTAAGTCTTTGTCCGTGCAAAATCTATATTGTCTCCTTCCATGACATCAAGGTTTTTTGCCTATAAAAGTGATCTTTACTATTTAAAAATTGTCTTCAATTTTCACTGTTATTTTAACTATAACAATAGCAAACACAAATTAATTACAGTTTTTGTATAAAACTAAAATTACTTAAAGCGCAGTCTTTAGTTGTAATCAATATGTTGTTATAACACATTTAACTTTAGTCATTTTAACCAAAAGCACAGGAGATAGTGAGGTGAGTGGTGTCACAATGATTGATGCAGTGATTCTTCTTAGACCCAAATGAGGACGAGGAATCTAGATTTTAAAGTGACACAGAGTATCTTTCTTAAAATGTTATTTGGTTTTGATAAGCAACAAAATATCTTATATGCTGATTGAAGTTCATATCTCATCACTGGACTTGCAAATATATCCATTTATGTATAATATCTTTATAATGTTTGATTTTATGGAAAAATCAAGAAAACATCTCAAATACGTTTAATATTCGAAATTATGCATCCAATTAATTTACCTATCAGTTACAATACCTAATAAACACTATCGAATCGAATATATCTTCCTGTCAGCTTGTGTCAAGGTTTCAAAATTACGTTTGGCGAATTTGCGCGCGCCACTCGAGCCACATTGTCCGGTTTTCGATCAAAATCCCGACTTTGAATGGCCGTATTTTCGCTCTTATGTACTGATTGACTTTTAACTTGTTATTATCCCCCGCCGCGCGTTTAGAGCGAAGCGGGGAATATAGTATTGGGCAGCGTCCGTCCGTCCGTCCGTACGTACGTACGTACGTCCCGACAGATGAAATTGAATAACTCAAAAACTATTGACCTGATTCTTTTTTCATTTTTTTTATATAGCTACATCACCATGAGAGCAAGGTCCCTCTAGAGGTTCATGACCTTGACCTTCATTTCAAGGTCATTACGAGACATTTTACCCTTGTCAGCAGGATATATCAAGAACCATTCACTGGATTCTCTTCATACACAATGCATCTTATTGGGAAGACGCCGGGCCCAGTCTATTTTGGTGACCTTCACATTATTTTCAAGGTCACAGCGAGACTGAAAATTTCAGCATTGAAACCTGCATTTTAGGCTTGTCAGCGGGATATCTCAAGAACCATTCACTGAATTCTCTTCATAATTTACACAAAGCATTTTATTGGGAAGGCGCCGGGACCATTCTATTTTGGTGACCTTTTCATTATTTTCAAGGTCACAGTGAGGCTTATATATGGAAGACCCAGGGACCAGTTGATTTGTTGTGGACAAGTGTTTCTATGTATACAGTATGCATTTTGTTCACATCTTGTCACCTTTGTGACAAAAACTTGTTTTCAGTAACAGTTAGTGGTTCCCGATGTAATAACATCGATTTCAAAATTTGACATACGTGATCCTATCAACATATTCCGTGTCTCTTTAATAACATCCCGATATCCTGTTGACAGTGACGGCAGCAGATGACGCGGCCACGTCCAGTATCGTGTCCAGTGTGAACTGTTCCAGCCCGGACTCCCTGGTGCAGGGGATGCAGCAATGTCTGAACACGTACAACATCCCAGTGACCATCCCAGCTGACCATCTGGACGACATATCTACCTTCCTGACCATCTTTTACCAGCAACTCGACTCCGCCAAGATAAAAACCTTGTGCAAGTGTGTTGTTTTGTAATTTGAAACATTCAGTCTGGTAAACGTGTAAACATGCTTTATAATCGCATAACTCAGATAATGTTTAGCGACGATTATATGGGTTACCATCCATCAGGTTGAGTATAAGTAGTGACATATTTGCACATGTGGACATAGGCCTATCACGATTGTTTTACCGAAACTTCCCATATTTTTCGCCTGTGACGTCAAACAACCATTATTCATGACGTCACGGAAGCAAGCAGATTTCTGGATCTTTCTTTAATATAATCGTTAATAAAAACATGTCAGAGAATGAGTACGCTGTTGGAGAAATGTCTGTTAATTAATCACAACGATAAAGTATTAATTTCAAATTTCTTCTTTTTCAAAATTGTCCCAAAAGGTTTTCCTTCAAATCGTCTATTGTTTGATATTTAAAGTAGTTTTAAGATTTACCCTTTTGCAATCTGAGCCATCTTCAGCTAGCAATGATGTCTTGTCAGTTTGGTCATTATATTACGAAACGAGACGGATAACGATTCTTTAGATAAAATTACAGACTAGGTCTACACGGAATTTTAAATCAGCGTAGAACCATAGAGAAACTATTTCAAGGCGTTCACTGACGTTTTCCCCATCTATGTATGGCTATTTTACCGCCGCTTCTTTCAAATGTTTCATCGCAGGACTGAAAACAGAGAGAACTATATTTTGGGAACCTTGTGCATTATCGATGTATCAAAGAAATGTAGCGCTGATAGTCCTGTGCTTGGTACTCTCACGCCCCAGGCGCTCCGTCAACAAGTAGAGTCTCAATGTCAGTCGCTTTCAGGTAAGATCTTCCAAGTATATATATTGGATAAAATAATTAGGAATAAATGACAAATATTGTCATGAATATAAGAATTGGTCTTCATTAACTACCGGATGAGATATGAATTACATGTATTATTATTATAATGCACCTAAGTATTTTGGCCAGTATAAGTGACTATCGGCGTGACAATCTCATTAAAATGGATCGCAGTGGTTAGTTCTAGACATGGGCAATGGGGCTGCTACACAACGTGCTCATTTTAATGAGATTGACATTCATGAAAACGATTCCTGATATTAACGATATTTATGATTAATTACTGATGAGAAATTCTTAACCTAAAAGAAGTGACTCATGACTAGGAGATATGTTGGTCTTATCATATATGACTCGACTAAATGTTATTCATGACTCAAAGATTTTTTTCAAATCTTTTTATAGGTAATAGAGATATAAGACAGTTAGAACCCTTAAGTTAGAGATTGTCATGGCGCAGATTTTGCAGTCTGTTTTATCTTTCAAAACTGACAAAAGCTTTTAGATTACGTTTTGCGAGGACTTTATTAATGTTTAAGGAGAATCCAAACTCTAGACATTTGTTTTGTACAAATGATTAATTCAGCTTTGACTAACTAAGTCGGAAATAGGAGGTTTGATAAATGAGAATAACCTTCACTTAGAATATGACTTTTGAATTAGAATATTCCCCGTGTTTCATAAATTCGTGACTGTGATAAAAAAATCGTATTTATTTTCAGAAACAGCAACATAAATTATATGAATTTGTTTCGTTTTTGGAAATCGCAAAGGACTGAAAGAAATCTGTTTTACATACAAAAACACAAAACTTTTATTATATTCAGTATCGTAGTTTTTACCTTGCTGTATTTGATTTTTTGTTTGTTATCTCCTCTGTAATTGATATAGAAAATGAAATATATTTCAGAGTACAATCTTGACTGCGCCACAGCGAAGATACAGGAAATAATGGACTGTACAAACAGCAGCTATTTATTAGATACTAGGAATATGCCTGATGGAGAAGACACATTTGAATATATAATGTGTATGTAAGTGTCCAGGAGAAAAGAGCTTAGTTTGATTACTGTGCCTTCAAAATCTCGTATTTAATTAACGTTTCAAAATCTCGCATTTAATTTACGTTTCAAAATCTAGTATTAATTTTACGTTTCAAAATCTAGTATTAATTTTACGATTTCTGACTCTACTCCATTCTCGATTATCCAGAGTTTACGTTCCACTAACCTCTGGAACCAATATAGGCTCAATGCGATTCACAAATTACCTGCCCTTAGAGGCATATTGTCCAATGAGGTATCTACGCTGCCTTCAGCAGCGTACCAATCGCATGGCTTCTTTCATGACACACCCCCGCTTCGTCAATAAACAGAAATGACATCCAAAGAGATGGATTTCAAGACTGTATTTTAGTGTTTTTGTCTATCAAAACGGACGGGGTATATCAATTGTTACCTAGCATTCCCAGTTCTCGTCAAGAGAATACCTCTGGACTGTAAATTTTTTATCGCATGGCCTTTGATTATATTTAGGAAATAGTGAGTGAGTTGGGGTTTAACGTGCTGTCATTAGTATTCCAGCTATAAAACATGCTGCCATCTAAATTTAAGAGTGTTGACAGATCTGAGAGAAAAAACTGTGTAAGGAAAATTAGAACACAAGTTTTTGCATAAAAAAACGATGGAAGGTAGATTTAGTAACTTCATGTATTATGGAATGTTTTTAACTTGATTATATGCCATCCCACTTGACTCAAAACGTTAGTGCTGTGTGGTGGCTTGTGTGCACGTGCTTCCCCGAACCTTGAGCCATGCAAATGGAGCTGGCATGCTCATGGTAGGGTCACCCAAGCTTTAAAAGTCAATTGGAAGAAATCAGACCAAAGTTGTGTCGTTCTAAAACCTGCTTTCTATCCCTCCTTTTCGTCTGACTCTCATCCTGTCGAACTTCTTTCTCTCCGATCTTCTGGCTTTTGGATTGCAAATCCACATGTTTAATAGCTGAAAAAATTGCTGATTGTATGTTAAACCCAGCTCACTCATTCGCCGTTTATCTGCCTCTATGATTTCTTTCCTATTTCTGACTCTGACTAACGGCGTATCTGATTGGCTAATGAAAGACTGTAATGCAACTAAGGGGAGGTAATTTATGAATCGCATTGAGCCCATATTGGTTCCAGAGGTTAGTGGAGATATTATCGGAACGTAAACTCTGGATAATCGAGAATGACTCTACTCATGTGGAATATAAAGTTTGATTGATGAACGTGCTATATATCGTATGTAATATGAAATTGCCTAAATTTTCTATGAACATTATATGTATAAAGGTTTACTATTGTTTGTAGGTCTGCAGTAGCGTCCCGTATGTGTGCCACCCAGCATCTATCCGAGTGTGGAGCATCCACCCTACAGATATACATGCAGCAGCTTCCCCCCTACCCTGCCATGTGCTCCAACTATACAGGTAGTTCAATATATATATACAGATATACATGCAGCAGCATCCCCCCTACCCTGCCATGTGCTCCAACTATACAGGTAGTTCAATATATATATACAGATATACATGCAGCAGCTTCCCCCGTACCCTGCCATGTGCTCCAACTATACAGGTAGTTCAATATATATATACAGATATACATGCAGCAGCTTCCCCCCTACCCTGCCATGTGCTCCAACTATACAGGTAGTTCAATATATATATACAGATATACATGCAGCAGCTTCCCCCCTACCCTGCCATGTGCTCCAACTATACAGGTAGTTCAATATATATATACAGATATACATGCAGCAGCATCCCCCCTACCCTACCATGTGCTCCAACTATACAGGTAGTTCAATATATATATACAGATATACACGCAGCAGCTTCCCCCGTACCCTGCCATGTGCTCCAACTATACAGGTAGTTCAATATATATATACAGATAAACATGCAGCAGCTTCCCTCCTACCCTGCCATGTGCTCCAACTATACAGGTAGTTCAATATATATATATATATATACAGATATACATAGGTTTAAATATGAAGGGGTATATATACAGATATACATGCAGCAGGTTCCCCGTATCCTGCCATGTGCTCCAACTATACAGGTAGTTCAATATATATATATATATATATACATAGGTTTAACGATGAAGGGGATATATACAGATACTAGTATACATGCAGCAGGTTCCCCCGTACCCTGCCCTGCCACAGAATATGCAGATCCCAAATGTTTAATGCCACAACAGGCATTTGAATATTAGAAATAGTAAGAGTATATATAATATCAAAAAAAGAGTTTGTTTCTCACGTGAAGAAAGATTGTATATATGAGAAAGAGTAAACATCGGATGGTTCGGACTGGATAATTCTTCTTTAATACGATGAATTTATTCATGGGTGTCGTCGTATTTAAGAAGATTGATCCAGTCTGAACCATCCGATGTTTACTCTTTCACATTCGAATGCTTGTTGTGGCATTAAACATGTGTAACCTGCAATGGTGTCCCCCTCGTTGTGTACCTAGACAAGGCACTTCATCCACATTACACTCCGCGTAGTTAAAATGGGTATAGAATGTACGAACCTACATGGTCAGGATTAGCGCTGTGAAAGTTAGGTAGAAAGGGTTTAAAGGGCGAAATATAACTTTCCACATTATTATTTTCTTTGGGTCTTAAATCTCTTTAAACTATTTTTATAACTGTCAGTTTCCCTTATACAGCAATAAATGTATCTATAACTGGTCATAGCTTTCATTCCCCTATAATCGATATTCTACGTTTAGTAGCGGATGTGGATGGGTAAATTGTACAAATATAAAGATACTCAAATAAAATATCTATTCAGAACATTCTCTCCCCACAGAGGCAGATCAAGTCATGAAATGTTGATACAGCCTCTGTTCTATTACGCCGAGTTTGTGGAATGGGAGATGCCTAATTGGAGGCAATCAAAGTGAGTCGTGCAATCTGCGACGCAGTTCTTAAATCGTCATTTTGGCTACTGAAAAATGACAAAGGCATGGCAATATCAACCACTCTCTCCATGCGAGATGCCCAGGGGAAACTCACGGAACCCACGGATTTCGTCGTAATAGAACAGAGGCTGTGTCAACATTTCATGATTTGATATACCTCTGTGGGGAGAGATGTGAGTCTGTTTTGTGATGACCGTTCACTGTTGACACCACCAGGTGAGCAGGCAAGTGCGCTGAACGGAACAGTGGACTGTGGGGACCTACAGAAGGTAGGGAGAGCGCATCTCCAGTGTCAGGTGGAGGCGGGAGTGTTTATCCTGTTGCCCTCCAGCATACAGTCACATGACGACATTGTGGAGTTTATTCTCAACACAATAACTGCTGATGTAGGTCCTAAAGTTTGCAGGTAGGGACTTAGTCATGTCCATAATGTCTTTAAATAGCAATCAATATATTATTCCTCTTATGTCTGAAATTAGGTACCCATTTATAGAAATATTTGTGTTCTTATATGATAACTTCATGCACTATTTATGTTCGTCATTTTTACTAAGGTCCTTTTTTATTTCATATAATATAATCCATAAAGTAATTATGAAATCACATTACATGGACTCTGTTTCTCGTTGCCTTTGATTTACACCACTTCTAAATTCAATTATTACATTTTCTTGTGATTTATTGGTATTTATGATAAACCAACAAATGTTGTAATGGAGAATGCACTAGTTAGTTTGTGAAGAGGAATCAACGACCCCAGAATCATTTCAGCTAACTATTATTTTGTTCGGTGGAACTGATGTTGGAAGTTGGTTGCAAAATATATAACTTTAGTTACCATACCAAAGTCGAAGAATTGTTGACCGAGTGGATAAACTCTTTGGACAGTCAGTGCTAGCCAACTATGCGTGACTGTAGGTGTGGGTATGTGTTTCATCACAGAGCCCCAGCCCCAGATTGAAACATATTTTATTCATGAAATGTATACATGAATGGATTGGCCAACAAGCTCCGAAGAGCTTATATTAAGGCCGCTCAATCATGCATTCATCAAACTATCTCTGTAACGAGTGAGCATTTATTGATACATATGTCTTTACTTCAGTAATCGTAGTTCGTCAGATTTTGAATGAGAATGAAAGGTAAGGAAGGAAAAAGTGTGTTTTGTCTGTCTTTGTTACAACGAAAACAAATGTTTTTGTCAAGACACTAGGGTTTGTTTCTATACCTGGCAGAAGCTCAGCCAATGTACATTGAAAGTTATTGTATTATGGGCTGATGGCATCTTTGCTGAATAAGAACAGTCTGTCTGTTTCTATACCATTATTATCATATTTTCAGTAAACTGCCCGAGTACGAGCGCCTGGTGAACTGCACACTGTCGATACAAGCCCAGTGTACGGTGGACGGGGAGAAGAAGACCCTCCCTGATATAGGGGATGTGCAGCAGGGCATCAGGCGCACGTGTCAACACGTGCAGGGTAAGACATAGACTAACGTTTAGTCTCAGAAGTACATTTTTCAATATTGACAATATTTTTAAACAAATCATGTATTATGACAAAATGGAGCCCAGAAGATGCTTTAACTTAAAGCTGAGCGATCAAGACTTGCTATATTTTTCTAGACTTGGTTGGTCAACAATATTATAGTTTTGCTTTAGGGTCTGGATGATAGACTAGGTAAGACATAACTAAGAATACAAGCATTGTGGTGATAAACTGACTTAACGGCGTTGTATCGCGGGTGTTTTAGTTCAGTGTTAGTGTTAGTGCTATCCACTTATCCTCTGGCACCCCTTACACTGAACTAAAACACATCCAGCATGTCTTTACCCAACTAAACAACTACCCATCTAAACTTGTTGACCGTGTTATCCACTCAACCCTTAAACCTATGCCTAAACCCACTACTACCAAGCCTGCCCCTGCCCCCATTCGCACCTCACTCCCCTACATTGGCAAAACATCGCATCACATTAGTCGTCTTCTCAAGCAGAAAGCTGGTATAGACACCTACTTCTCTACGGCCACTCCTCTCAAAACCATCATTAGGGCTAACGGTAGAAAACATGCAACAAAACAACAGCAGCCTAAAGGAGTGGTCTACAACATCAGCTGCGACTGTGGCAGCAACTACATCGGAGAAACATCAAGTCCACTCAACATTCGCATCAAAGAACACAAGACATCCACCATCAAAGCAGACGCAAAATCAGCTATTTCAGAACACATCACCAAATTCCCACAACACAACATCAACTTTGGACACTCACTCACAACCAAAAAACATGATTACACTCAACGTCGTTTAGCCGAAGCTTTACAAATTTCCCGTTTCCGACCATCTATGAACAGAGATAAAGGCTATTACATCCCATCAGCTTTCAACCATTTCATCCGCCCATAATTAATACAATCAACTCAACTGGCTTCGCTAATCTGCCTTATTAACTCACTCACAAACTGGTATCCCAAACGTCGCCACCATCCAATAAAGAAGATGTTCATCCATAGAATTACTCTTGTCTTCCTTATCTTATATGCTGATTGAAGTTCATATCTCATCACTGGTCTTGCAAATATATCCATTTATGTATAATATCTCTAAAATGCTTGATGTTATGGAAAAATCAAGAAAACATCTCAAATACCTGTAATATTCGAAATTATGCATCCAATTAATTTACCTATCAGTTGCAATACCTAATAAACACTATCGAATATATCTTCCTGTCAGCTTGTGACAAGGTTTCAAAATTACGTTTGGCGAATTTGCGCGCGCCACTCGAGCCACATTGTCCGGTTTTCGATCAAAATCCCGACTTTGAATGGTCGTATTTTCGCTCTTATGTACTGATTGACCTTTGACTTGTTATTTTCAGTAACAGTTAGTGGTTCCCGATGTAATAACATCGATTTCAAAATTTGACATATATGATCCTATCAACATACTCCGTGTCTCTTTAATAACATCCCGATATCCTGTTGACAGTGACGGCAGCAGATGACGCGGCCACGTCCAGTATTGTGTCCAGTGTGAACTGTTCCAGCCCGGACTCCCTGGTGCAGGGGATGCAGCAATGTCTGAACACGTACAACATCCCAGTGACCATCCCAGCTGACCAACTGGACGACATATCTACCTTCCTGACCATCTTTTACCAGCAACTCGACTCCGCCAAGATAAAAACCTTGTGCAAGTGTGTTGTTTTGTAATTTGAAACATTCAGTCTGGTAAACGTGTAAACATGCCTTATCTTCGCATAACTCAGATACATGTTTAGCGACGATTATATGGGTTACCACCCATCAGGTTGAATATAAGTAGTGACATATGTGCACATGTGGACATAGGCCCATCACGATTGTTTTACCGAAACTTCCCATATTTTTCGCCTGTGACGTCTAACAACCATTATTCATGACGTCACGGAAGCAAGCAGATTTCTGGATCTTTCTTTAATATAATCGTTAATAAAAACATGTCAGAGAATGAGTACAGTGTTGGAGAAATGTCTGTTAATTAATCACAACGATCAAGTATTAATTTCAAATTCCTTCTTTTAAAAAAATTGTCTTTAAACGTTTTTCTTTAAATCGTCTATTGTTTGATACTTAAAATAGTTTTAAGATTCACCCTTTTGCAATCTGTGCCATCTTCAGCTAGGAATGATGTTTTGTCAGTTTGGTCATTATATTACGAAACGAGACGGATAACGATTCTTGAGATAAAATTACAGACTAGGTCTACACGGAATTTTAAATCAGCGTAGAACCATAGAGAAACTATTTCAATGCATTCACTGACGTTTTCCCCATCTATGTATGGCTATTTTACCGCCGCTTCTTTCAAATGTTTCTTCGCAGGACTGAAAACAGAGAGAACTATATTTTGGGAACCTTGTGCATTATCGATGTATCAAAGAAATGTAGCGCTGATAGTCCTGTGCTTGGTACTCTCACGCCCCAGGCGCTCCGTCAACAAGTAGAGTTTCAATGTCAGTCGCTTTCAGGTAAGATCTTCCAAGTATATATTGGACAAAATAATTAGGAATAAATGACAAATATTAGTATTTAAAGTATATTTCTTCATTAATCACCTGATGAGATATGAATTACATGTATGATTATTATAATACACCTAAGTATTTTGGCCAGTATAAGTGACTATCGGCGTGATAATCTCATTAAAATGGATTGCAGTGGTTGGTTCTAGACATGGGCAATGGGGCTGCTACACAACGTGCTCATTTTAATGAGATTGACATTCATGAAATCGATTCCTGATATTAACGATATTTATGATTAATTACTGATGAGAAATTCTTGACTTGAAGGAGTGACTCATGACTAGGAGATATGTTGGTCTTGTCATATATGACTCGACTAAATGTTATTCATGACTCAAAGATTTTTCAAATCTTTTTATAGGTAATAGAGATATAAGACAGTTAGAACCCTTAAGTTAGAGATTGTCATGGCGCAGATTTTGCAGTCTGTTTTATCTTTCAAAACTGACAAAAGCTCTTAGATTACGTTTTGATAGGACTTTATTAATGTTTAAGGAGAATCCAAACTCTAGACAATTGTTTTGTACAAATGATTAATTCAGCTTTGACTAACTAAGTCGGAAATAGGAGGTTTGATAAATGAGAATAACCTTCACTTAGAATATGACTTTTGAATTATAATATTCCTCGTGTTTCATAAATTCGTGACTGTGATCAAAAAATCGTTTTTATTTTCAGAAACAGCAACATAAATTATATGAATTTGTTTCGTTTTTGGAAATCGCAACGGACTGAAAGAAATCTGTTTTACATACAAAAACACAAAACTTGTTTTATTATATTCAGTATCGTAGTTTTTACCTTGCTGTATTTGATTTGTTGTTTGTTATCTCCTCTGTAATTGATATAGAAAATGAAATATATTTCAGAGTACAATCTTGACTGCGCCACAGCGAAGATACAGGAAATAATGGACTGTACAAACAGCAGCTATTTATTAGATACTAGGAATCTGCCTGACGGAGAAGACACATTTGAATATATAATGTGTATGTAAGTGTCCAGGAGAAAAGAGTTTAGTTAGATTACTGTGCCTTCAAAATCTCGTATTTAATTAACGTTTCAAAATCTCGCATTTAATTTACGTTTCAAAATCTAGTATTAATTTTACGTTTCAAAATCTAGTATTAATTTTACGATTTCTGACTCTACTCCATTCTCGATTATCCCGAGTTTACGTTCCGATAATATCTCCACTAACCTCTGGAACCAATATAGGTTCAATGCGATTCACAAATTACCTGCCCTTAGTGGCATATTGTCCAATGAGGTATCTACGCTGCCTTCAGCAGCGTACCAATCGCATGGCTTCTTTCATGACACACCCCCGCTTCGTCAATAAACAGAAATGACATCAAAAGAGATGGATTTCAAGACTGTATTTTAGTGTTTTTGTCTATCAAAACGGACGGGGTATATCAATTGTTACCTAGCATTCCCAGTTCTCGTCAAGAGAATACCTCTGGACTGTAACATTTTTATCGTATGGCCTTTGATTTTATTTATGAAATAGTGAGTGAGTTGGGGTTGAACGATGTCAGCAGTATTCCAGCTATAAAACATGCTGCCATCTTAATTTAAGAGTGTTGACAGATCCGAGAGAAAAAACTGTGTAAGGAAAATTACAACACAAGTTTTTGCATAAAAAACCGATGGTAGGTAGATTTAGTAACTTCATGTATTATGGGATGTTTTTAACTTGATTATATGCCATCCCACTTGACTCAAAACGTTAGTGCTGTGTGGTGGCTTGTGTGCACGTGCTTCCCCGTGCTTTATCCCTCTTTTTCGTCTGTTCTCTAATCCTGTCAACTTCTTACTCTCCGATCTTCTGGCTTTTGGATTGCAAATCCACATGTTTAATAGCTGAAAAAATTGCTGATTGTATGTTAGACCCAACTCACTCATTCGCCGTTTATCTGCCTCTATGATTTCTTTCCTATTTCTGACTCTGACTAACGGCGTATCTGATTGGCTAATTAGCAGCCCCGTCCTATCAGTGTTTGTGAAGTTTCCGCCGCCGCCGCCGCCGCCGCCGCCGCCGCGCTCATACCAATGGCTATAACTTTTTCTACTAAGCTTTCCAGAACTTGTATTCATAAGTTACTGCTTATACCTCGGAGGAACGATTTTGACATGTTAAATTTCAAGGTCAAAGGTCATGGTCACGAGCTATAAAATCACTAAACAATTCCTTGTAAACGCGATAACTTGAAAAGTTTTTGTGCTATGAAGCTCTAACTTGATATGTATCATCCTTGGAAGAGTAAAAAATTTGAAAAGGTTTTCGCTACAATCTGTCCAGGGTCAAGGTCACAGCAAGGTCACTACTCTAGCATGGTTTTGCGAAAATGCTTTATTTTAATTATGAACACTTTAAATCAATAAATGATTGTTATACTCAATAAAAAGTGTTCATTGATTGTGTAACCTTGAAGGTCAAAGGTCAAGGTCATGAGATTTGTGTTATTGCAATGTGCAACTAATTTGGATATAACCTTTTCCCATTAAGCTTTTCAGAACTCATGAACATGTATAAGTGTCTACACCTCTGGGGAATTACAATGCCATGTTCACTTTCAAAGTCCAAGGTCACGAGCTATAAATTCACTAACAAATTCCTTGTTAACGCGATAAATTGAAAAGTTTTTGTGCTATGAAGCTCTAACTTGGTATGTATCATCCTTGAAAGAGTAAAAAAATTTGAAAAGGTTTTTGCTACAGTCTGTCCAAGGTCAAGGTCACAGCAAGGTCAATACTTTAGCATGGTTTTGCGAAAATGCTTTCTTTTAACTATGAACACTTTTAATCAATAGATGATTGAAAAGTGTTCATTGATTTTGTAACCTTGAAGGTCAATGGTCAAGGTCATGAGATTTGTGTTATTGCAATGTGCAACTAATTTGGATATAACTCAATCCCATTAAGAACTTATGGTCATCTATAAGTGTTTACATTTCTGGGGAATTACAATGACATGGTCACTTTCAAGGTCAAAGGTCAAAGTCACAGCAAGGTCAACATATATTGAGAAAATGGATTATGATAACTTTTAACACTTTAATTCATTACATTAATGTTATATTCAATGAAATGTATTCATTGATTGCGTGACCTTGAGTGTCAAAAGTCAAGGTCACAAGAAAATGCCCAATATGCTGAGACTTGTAGAAGGCGGAACAGGGTAAGGCGAAACCCCAAGTTTCGGGGCTGCTCTGCTTTTGCGGTGTCCCGCAAACGCTAATCTAGTGAAAGTAATGCAACTAAGGGGAGGTAATTTATGAATCGCATTGTGCCCATATTGGTTCCAAAGGTTAGTGGAGATATTATCGGAACGTAAACTCTGGATAATCGAGAATGACTCTACTCATGTGGAATATAAAGTTTGATTGATGAACGTGCTATCGTATGTAATATGAAATTGCCTAAATTTTCTATGAACATTATATGTATAAAGGTTTACTATTGTTTGTAGGTCTGCAGTAGCGTCCCGTATGTGTGCCACCAAGCATCTATCCGAGTGTGGAGCATCCACTCTACAGATATACATGCAGCAGCTTCCCCCCTACCCTGCCATGTGCTCCAACTATACAGGTAGTTCAATATATATATACAGATATACATGCAGCAGCTTCCGCCCTACCCTGCCATGTGCTCCAACTATACAGGTAGTTCAATATATATATATACAGATATACATGCAGCAGCTTCCCCCCTACCCTGCCATGTGCTCCAACTATACAGGTAGTTCAATATATACATACAGATATACATGCAGCAGCTTCCCCCCTACCCTGCCATGTGCTCCAACTATACAGGTAGTTCAATATATATATACAGATATACATGCAGCAGCTTCCCCCCTACCCTGCCATGTGCTCCAACTATACAGGTAGTTCAATATATATATACAGATATACATGCAGCAGCTTCCCCCCTACCCTGCCATGTGCTCCAACTATACAGGTAGTTCAATATATATATACAGATATACATGCAGCAGCTTCCCCCCTACCCTGCCATGTGCTCCAACTATACAGGTAGTTCAATATATATATACAGATATACATGCAGCAGCTTCCCCCCCTACCCTGCCATGTGCTCCAACTATACAGGTAGTTCAATATATATATACAGATATACATGCAGCAGCTTCCCCCCTACCCTGCCATGTGCTCCAACTATACAGGTAGTTCAATATATATATACAGATATACATGCAGCAGCTTCCCCCGTACCCTGCCATGTGCTCCAACTATACAGGTAGTTCAATATATATATACAGATATACATGCAGCAGCTTCCCCCCTACCCTGCCATGTGCTCCAACTATACAGGTAGTTCAATATATATATACAGATATACATGCAGCAGGTTCCCCCCTACCCTGCCATGTGCTCCAACTATACAGGTAGTTCAATATATATATACAGATATACATGCAGCAGCTTCCCCCCGTACCCTGCCATGTGCTCCAACTATACAGGTAGTTCAATATATATATACAGATATACATGCAGCAGCTTCCCCCCTACCCTGCCATGTGCTCCAACTATACAGGTAGTTCAATATATATATACAGATATACATGCAGCAGGTTCCCCCCTACCCTGCCATGTGCTCAAACTATACAGGTAGTTCAATATATATATACAGATATACATGCAGCAGCTTCCCCCCTACCCTGCCATGTGCTCCAACTATACAGGTAGTTCAATATATATATACAGATATACATGCAGCAGCTTCCCCCCTACCCTGCCATGTGCTCCAACTATACAGGTAGTTCAATATATATATACAGATATACATGCAGCAGGTTCCCCCCTACCCTGCCATGTGCTCCAACTATACAGGTAGTTCAATATATATATACAGATATACATGCAGCAGCTTCCCCCCGTACCCTGCCATGTGCTCCAACTATACAGGTAGTTCAATATATATATACAGATATACATGCAGCAGCTTCCCCCCTACCCTGCCATGTGCTCCAACTATACAGGTAGTTCAATATATATATACAGATATACATGCAGCAGCTTCCCCCCGACCCTGCCATGTGCTCCAACTATACAGGTAGTTCAATATATATATACAGATATACATGCAGCAGCTTCCCCCCTACCCTGCCATGTGCTCCAACTATACAGGTAGTTCAATATATATATACAGATATACATGCAGCAGCTTCCCCCCTACCCTGCCATGTGCTCCAACTATACAGGTAGTTCAATATATATATATATATACAGATATACATGCAGCAGCTTCCTCCCTACCCTGCCATGTGCTCCAACTATACAGGTAGTTCAATATATATATACATAGGTTTAAAGATGAAGGGGCTATATACAGATACTAGTATACATGCAGCAGGTTCCCCCCTACCCTGCCATGTGCTCCAACTATACAGGTAGTTCAATATATATATACATAGGTTTAAAGATGAAGGGGCTATAAACAGATACTAGTATACATGCAGCAGGTTCCCCCTACCCTGCCATGTGCTCCAACTATACAGGTAGTTCAATATATATATACAGATATACATGCAGCAGGTTCCCCCTACCCTGCCATGTGCTCCAACTATACAGGTAGTTCAATATATATATATATACAGATATACATGCAGCAGCTTCCCCCCTACCCTGCCATGTGCTCCAACTATACAGGTAGTTCAATATATATATACATAGGTTTAAAGATGAAGGGGCTATATACAGATACTAGTATACATGCAGCAGGTTCCCCCGTACCCTGCCCTGCCACAGAATATGCAGATCCCAAATGTTTAATGCCACAACAGGCATTTGAATATTAGAAATAGTAAGAGTATATATAATATCACAAAAAGAGTTGGTTTCTCACGTGAAGAAAGATTGTATATATAAGAAAGAGTAAACATCGGATGGTTCGGACTGGATAATTCTTCTTTAATACGATGAATTTATTCATGGGTGTCGTCGTATTAAAGAAGATTGATCCAGTCTGAACCATCCGATGTTTACTCTTTCTCATATTCGAATGCTTGTTCCGACATTAAACATGTGTAACCTGCAATGGTGTCCCCCTCGTTGTGTACCTAGACAAGGCACTTCATCCACATTACACTCCGCGTAGTTAAAATGGGTATAGAATGTACGAACCTACATGGTCAGGATTAGCGCTGTGAAAGTTAGGTAGAAAGGGTAGAAAGGGCGAAATATAACTTTCCACATTATTATTTTATTTGGGTCTTAAATCTCTTTAAACTATTTTTATAACTGTCAGTTTCCCTTATACAGCAATAAATGTATCTATAACTGGTCATAGCTTTCATTCCCCTATAATCGATATTCTACGTTTAGTAGCGGATGTGGATGGGAAAATTGTACAAATATAAAGATACTCAAATACAATATCTATTCAGAACATTCTCTCCCCACAGAGGCAGATCAAGTCATGAAATGTTGATACAGCCTCTGTTCTATTACGCCGAGTTTGTGGAATGGGAGATGCCTAATTGGAGGCAATCAAAGTGAGTCGTGCAATCTGCGACGCAGTTCTTTAATCGTCATTAGGAGGCGGGACTGTTTATCCTGTTGCCCTCCAGCATACAGTCACATGACGACATTGTGGAGTTTATTCTCAACACAATAACTGCTGATTTAGGTCCTAAAGTTTGCAGGTAGGGACTTAGTCATGTCCATAATGTCTTTAAATAGCAATCAATATATTATTCCTAATTCGTATGTCTGAAATTAGGTACCCATTTATAGAAATATTTGTGTTCTTATATGATAACTTCATGCACTATTTATGTTCGTCATTTTTACTAAGGTCCTTTTTTATTTCATATAATATAATCCATAAAGTAATTATGAAATCACATTACATGGACTCTGTTTCTCGTTGCCTTTGATTTACACCACTTCTAAATTCAATTATTACATTTTCTTGTGATTTATTGGTATTTATGATAAACCAACAAATGTTGTAATGGAGAATGCACTAGTTAGTTTGTGAAGAGGAATCAACGAACCCAGAATCATTTCAGCTAACTATTATTTTGTTCGGTGGAATCAACTGATGTTGGAAGTTGGTTGCAAAATATATAACTTTAGTTACCATACCAAAGTCGAGGAATTGTTGACCGAGTGGATCAACTCTTTGGACAATCAGTGCTAGCCAACTATGCGTGACTGTAGGTGTGGGTATGTGTTTCATCACAGAGCCCCAGCATCTCAATCATGCATTCAACAAACTATCTCTGTAACGCGTGAGCATTTATTGATACATATGTCTTTACTTCAGTAATCGTAGTTCGTCAGATTTTGAATGAGAATGAAAGGCAAGGAAGGAAAAAGTGTGTTTTGTCTGTCTTTGTTACAACGAAAACAAATGTTTTTATCAAGACACTAGGGTTTGTTTCTATACCTGGCAGAAGCTCAGCCAATGTACATTGACAGTTGCTTGTATTATGGGCTGATGGCATCTTTGCTGAATAAGAACAGTCTGTCTGTTTCTATACCATTATTATCTTTTTTTCAGTAAACTGTCCGAGTACGAGCGCCTGGTGAACTGCACACTGTCGATACAAGCCAAGTGTACGGTGGACGGGGAGAAGAAGACCCTCCGTGATATAGGGGACGTGCAGCAGGGCATCAGGCGCACGTGTCAACACGTACAGGGTAAGACATAGACTAACGTTTAGTCTCAGAAGTATATTTTTCAATATTGACAATATTTTTAAACAAATCATGTATTATGACAAAATGGAGCCCAGAAGATGCTTTAACTTAAATCAAGACTTGCTATACTTTTCTAGACTTGATTGGTCATCAATATAATAGTTTTGCTTTAGGGTCTGGATGACAGACTGGGTAAGACATAACTAAGAATACAAGCATTGTGGTGATAAACTGACTTAACGGCGTTGTATTGCGGGTGTTTTAGTTCAGTGTTAGTGTTAGTGCTATCCACTTATCCTCTGGCACCCCTAACACTGAACTAAAACACCTCCAGCATGTCTTCACCCAACTAAACAACTACCCATCTAAACTTGTTGACCGTGTTATCCACTCAACCCTTAGCCCTATGCCTAAACCCACTACTACCAAGCCTGCCCCTGCCCCCATTCGCATCTCACTCCCCTACATTGGCAAAACATCGCATCACATTAGTCGTCTACTCAAGCAGAAAGCTGGTATAGACACCTACTTCTCCACGGCCACTCCTCTCAAAACCATCATTAGGGCTAACGGTAGAAAACATGCAACAAAACAACAGCAGCCTAAAGGAGTGGTCTACAACATCAGCTGCGACTGCGGCAGCAACTACATCGGAGAAACATCAAGGCCACTCAACATTCGCATCAAAGAACACAAGACATCCACCATCAAAGCAGACGCAAAATCAGCTATTTCAGAACACATCACCAAATTCCCACAACACAACATCAACTGGGACACTGTCAAAACACTCACAACCAACAAACATGATTACACTCAGCGTCGTTTAGTCGAAGCTTTACAAATTTCCCGTTTCTGACCATCTATTAACAGAGATCAAGGCTATTACATCCCATCAGCTTACAACCATTTAATCCGCCCATAATTAATACAATCAACTCAATTTGCTTCGCTAATCTGCCTTATTAACTCACTCACAAACTGGTATCCCACTCATCCTATGTTTTCTCAAACTTCATGTAAATTATCCTTTGATGTATTGTTACCTTATCCTGTTGTTACTGTTATTGTTTTCTCATTATCATACCAATCTGTATAAATTGCTGTATTCCTCATTTTTCACCATATGCTTGATAACGGTATAAGAATATATATACCGAAACGTCGCCACCATCCAATAAAGAAGTTGTTCATCCATAGAATTACTCTTGTCTTCCTTATCTTATATGCTGATTGAAGTTCATATCTCATCACTGGACTTGCAAATATATCCATTTATGTATAATATCTCTAAAATGCTTGATTTTATGGAAAAATCAAGAAAACATCTCAAATACCTGTAATATTCGAAATTATGCATCCAATTAATTTACCTATCAGTTGCAATACCTAATAAACACTATCGAATCGAATATATCTTCCTGTCAGCTTGTGACAAGGTTTCAAAATTACGTTTGGCGAAGTTGCGCGCGCCACTCGAGCCACATTGTCCGGTTTTCGATCAAAATCCCGACTTTGAATGGCCGTATTTTCGCTCTTATGTACTGATTGACCTTTGACTTGTTATTTTCAGTAACAGTTAGTGGTTCCCGATGTAATAACATCGATTTCAAAATTTGACATATGTGATCCTATCAACATACTCCGTGTCTCTTTAATAACATCCTGATATCCTGTTGACAGTGACGGCAGCAGATGACGCGGCCACGTCCAGTATCGTGTCCGGTGTGAACTGTTCCAGCCCGGACTCCCTGGTGCAGGGGATGCAGCAATGTCTGAACACGTACAACATCCCAGTGACCATCCCAGCTGACCATCTGGACGACATATCTACCTTCCTGACCATCTTTTACCAGCAACTCGACTCCGCCAAGATAAAAACCTTGTGCAAGTGTGTTGTTTTGTAATTTGAAACATTCAGTCTGGTAAACGTGTAAACATGCTTTATAATCGCATAACTCAGATAATGTTTAGCGACGATTATATGGGTTACCATCCATCAGGTTGAGTATAAGTAGTGACATATTTGCACATGTGGACATAGGCCTATCACGATTGTTTTACCGAAACTTCCCATATTTTTCGCCTGTGACGTCAAACAACCATTATTCATGACGTCACGGAAGCAAGCAGATTTCTGGATCTTTCTTTAATATAATCGTTAATAAAAACATGTCAGAGAATGAGTACGCTGTTGGAGAAATGTCTGTTAATTAATCACAATGATAAAGTATTAATTTCAAATTTCTTCTTTTTCAAAATTGTCCCAAAAGGTTTTCCTTCAAATTGTCTATTGTTTGATATTTAAAATAGTTTTAAGATTTACCCTTTTGCAATCTGAGCCATCTTCAGCTAGGAATGATGTTTTGTCAGTTTGGGCATTATATTACGAAACGAGACGGATAACGATTCTTGAGATAAAATTACAGACTTGGTCTACATGGAATTTTAAATCAGCGTAGAACCATAGAGAAACTATTTCAAGGCGTTCACTGACGTTTTTCCCATCTATGTATGGCTATTTTACCGTCGCTTCTTTCAAATGTTTCTTCGCAGGACTGAAAACAGAGAGAACTATATTTTGGGAACCTTGTGCATTATCGATGTATCAAAGAAATGTAGCGCTGATAGTCCTGTGCTTGGTACTCTCACGCCCCAGGCGCTCCGTCAACAAATAGAGTTCCAATGTCAGTCGCTTTCAGGTAAGATCTTCCAAGTTTATATATTGGATAAAATAATTAGGAATAAATGACAATATTACCATGAATATAAGTATATTTCTTCATTAACCACCTGATGAGATATGAATTACATGTATGATTATTATAATGCACCTAAGTATTTTGGCTAGTATAAGTGACTATCGGCGTGACAATCTCATTAAAATGGATCGCAGTGGTTGGTTCTAGACATGGGCAATGGGGCTGCTACACAACGTGCTCATTTTAATGAGATTGACATTCATGAAATCGATTCCTGATATTAACGATATTTATGATTAATTACTGATGAGAAATTCTTGACTTGAAGGAGTGACTCATGACTAGGAGATATGTTGGTCTTGTCATATATGACTCGACTAAATGTTATTCATGACTCAAAGATTTTTTTCAAATCTTTTTATAGGTAATAGAGATATAAGACAGTTAGAACCCTTAAGTTAGAGATTGTCATGGCGCAGATTTTGCAGTCTGTTTTATCTTTCAAAACTGACAAAAGCTCTTAGATTACGTTTTGATAGGACTTTATTAATGTTTAAGGAGAATCCAAACTCTAGACAATTGTTTTGTACAAATGATTAATTCAGCTTTAACTAACTAAGTCGGAAATAGGAGGTTTGATAATTGAGAATAACCTTCACTTAGAATATGACTTTTGAATTAGAATATTCCTTGTGTTTCATATATTCGTGACTGTGGTCAAAAAATCGTTTTCATTTTCAGAAACAGCAACATAAATTATATGAATTTGTTTCGTTTTTGGAAATCGCAACGGACTGAAAGAAATCTGTTTTACATACAAAAACACAAAACTTGTTTTATTATATTCAGTATCGTAGTTTTTACCTTGCTGTATTTGATTTGTTGTTTGTTATCTCCTCTGTAATTGATATAGAAAATGAAATATATTTCAGAGTACAATCTTGACTGCGCCACAGCGAAGATACAGGAAATAATGGACTGTACAAACAGCAGCTATTTATTTGATACTAGGAATCTGCCTGACGGAGAAGACACATTTGAATATATAATGTGTATGTAAGTGTCCAGGAGAAAAGAGTTTAGTTAGATTACTGTGCCTTCAAAATCTCGTATTTAATTAACGTTTCAAAATCTCGCATTTAATTTACGTTTCAAAATCTAGTATTAATTTTACGTTTCAAAATCTAGTATTAATTTTACGATTTCTGACTCTACTCCATTCTCGATTATCCCGAGTTTACGTTCCGATAATATCTCCACTAACCTCTGGAACCAATATAGGCTCAATGCGATTCACAAATTACCTGCCCTTAGTGGCATATTGTCCAATGAGGTATCTACGCTGCCTTCAGCAGCGTACCAATCGCATGGCTTCTTTCATGACACACCCCCGCTTCGTCAATAAACAGAAATGACATCCAAAGAGATGGATTTCAAGACTGTATTTTAGTGTTTTTGTCTATCAAAACGGACGGGGTATATCAATTGTTACCTAGCATTCCCAGTTCTCGTCAAGAGAATACCTCTGGACTGTAACATTTTTATCGTATGGCCTTTGATTTTATTTATGAAATAGTGAGTGAGTTGGGGTTGAACGATGTCAGCAGTATTCCAGCTATAAAACATGCTGCCATCTTAATTTAAGAGTGTTGACAGATCCGAGAGAAAAAACTGTGTAAGGAAAATTACAACACAAGTTTTTGCATAAAAAACCGATGGTAGGTAGATTTAGTAACTTCATGTATTATGGGATGTTTTTAACTTGATTATATGCCATCCCACTTGACTCAAAACGTTAGTGCTGTGTGGTGGCTTGTGTGCACGTGCTTCCCCGTGCTTTATCCCTCTTTTTCGTCTGTTCTCTAATCCTGTCAACTTCTTACTCTCCGATCTTCTGGCTTTTGGATTGCAAATCCACATGTTTAATAGCTGAAAAAATTGCTGATTGTATGTTAGACCCAACTCACTCATTCGCCGTTTATCTGCCTCTATGATTTCTTTCCTATTTCTGACTCTGACTAACGGCGTATCTGATTGGCTAATTAGCAGCCCCGTCCTATCAGTGTTTGTGAAGTTTCCGCCGCCGCCGCCGCCGCCGCGCTCATACCAATGGCTATAACTTTTTCTACTAAGCTTTCCAGAACTTGTATTCATAAGTTACTGCTTATACCTCGGAGGAACGATTTTGACATGTTCACTTTCAAGGTCAAAGGTCAAGGTCACGAGCTATAAAATCACTAAACAATTCCTTGTAAACGCGATAACTTGAAAAGTTTTTGTGCTATGAAGCTCTAACTTGATATGTATCATCCTTGGAAGAGTAAAAAAATTTGAAAAGGTTTTCGCTACAATCTGTCCAGGGTCAAGGTCACAGCAAGGTCACTACTCTAGCATGGTTTTGCGAAAATGCTTTATTTTAACTATGAACACTTTAAATCAATAAATGATTGTTATACTCAATAAAAAGTGTTCATTGATTGTGTAACCTTGAAGGTCAAAGGTCAAGGTCATGAGATTTGTGTTATTGCAATGTGCAACTAATTTGGATATATAGAGGATACTTAATGTTGTTTTCCAAATACCAGGTTTATTTCATCGAGTGTCATGGGTATAGTTGATATTTCACGAGTGGCGCAGCCACAAGTGAAATATCAACTTTACCCATGTCACGAGATGAAATAAACCTGGTATTTGGAAAACTACATTAAGTATTCTATTTATTATATGATTTTTAATGAAATATGTAATTAAAATGACTTTAAAACTGGAATGTTTCCCCTTTTTGTTCACATGGCTGAAAGTAGTTCCGGCACCTGACCAGTGACAATATAATATATTGTCACTGGTCACAGTGAAAATATAATATATCGTCACTGTTGCCTGATAGACAGTTTATTTCACTGATAAATCCCAGTATTTCATTGCTGATCATATAATAAAACATTTTCCCATTAAGCTTTTCAGAACTCATGAACATGTATAAGTGTCTACACCTCTGGGGAATTACAATGCCATGTTCACTTTCAAAGTCCAAGGTCACGAGCTATAAATTCACTAACAAATTCCTTGTTAACGCGATAAATTGAAAAGTTTTTGTGCTATGAAGCTCTAACTTGGTATGTATCATCCTTGAAAGAGTAAAACAATTTGAAAAGGTTTTTGCTACAGTCTGTCCAAGGTCAAGGTCACAGCAAGGTCAATACTTTAGCATGGTTTTGCGAAAATGCTTTCTTTTAACTATGAACACTTTTAATCAATAGATGATTGAAAAGTGTTCATTGATTTTGTAACCTTGAAGGTCAATGGTCAAGGTCATGAGATTTGTGTTATTGCAATGTGCAACTAATTTGGATATAACTCAATCCCATTAAGAACTTATGGTCATCTATAAGTGTTTACATTTCTGGGGAATTACAATGACATGGTCACTTTCAAGGTCAAAGGTCAAAGTCACAGCAAGGTCAACATATATTGAGAAAATGGATTATGATAACTTTTAACACTTTAATTCATTACATTAATGTTATATTCAATGAAATGTATTCATTGATTGCGTGACCTTGAGTGTCAAAAGTCAAGGTCACAAGAAAATGCCCAATATGCTGAGACTTGTAGAAGGCGGAACAGGGTAAGGCGAAACCCCAAGTTTCGGGGCTGCTCTGCTTTTGCGGTGTCCCGCAAACGCTAATCTAGTGAAAGACTGTAATGCAACTAAGGGGAGGTAATTTATGAATCGCATTGAGCCCATATTGGTTCCAGAGGTTAGTGGAGATATTATCGGAACGTAAACTCTGGATAATCGAGAATGACTCTACTCATGTGGAATATAAAGTTTGATTGATGAACGTGCTATCGTATGTAATATTAAATTGCCTAAATTTTCTATGAACATTATATGTATAAAGGTTTACTATTGTTTGTAGGTCTGCAGTAGCGTCCCGTATGTGTGCCACCAAGCATCTATCCGAGTGTGGAGCATCCACTCTACAGATATACATGCAGCAGCTTCCCCCCTACCCTGCCATGTGCTCCAACTATACAGGTAGTTCAATATATATATACAGATATACATGCAGCAGCTTCCCCCCTACCCTGCCATGTGCTCCAACTATACAGGTAGTTCAATATATATATACAGATATACATGCAGCAGCTTCCCCCCTACCCTGCCATGTGCTCCAACTATACAGGTAGTTCAATATATATATATACAGATATACATGCAGCAGGTTCCCCCCTACCCTGCCATGTGCTCCAACTATACAGGTAGTTCAATATATATATATACAGATATACATGCAGCAGGTTCCCCCCTACCCTGCCATGTGCTCCAACTATACAGGTAGTTCAATAAATATATACATATATACATGCAGCAGCTTCCCCCCTACCCTGCCATGTGCTCCAACTATACAGGTAGTTTAATATATATATATATACAGATATACATGCAGCAGCTTCCCCCCTACCCTGCCATGTGCTCCAACTATACAGGTAGTTCAATATATATATACATAGGTTTAAAGATGAAGGGGCTATATACAGATACTAGTATACATGCAGCAGGTTCCCCCCTACCCTGCCATGTGCTCCAACTATACAGGTAGTTCAATATATATATACATAGGTTTAAAGATGAAGGGGCTATAAACAGATACTAGTATACATGCAGCAGGTTCCCCCTACCCTGCCATGTGCTCCAACTATACAGGTAGTTCAATATATATATACAGATATACATGCAGCAGGTTCCCCCCTACCCTGCCATGTGCTCCAACTATACAGGTAGTTCAATATATATATATATATACAGATATACATGCAGCAGCTTCCCCCCTACCCTGCCATGTGCTCCAACTATACAGGTAGTTCAATATATATATACATAGGTTTAAAGATGAAGGGGCTATATACAGATACTAGTATACATGCAGCAGGTTCCCCCGTACCCTGCCATGTGCTCCAACTATACAGGTAGTTCAATATATATATACATAGGTTTAAAGATGAAGGGGCTATATACAGATACTAGTATACATGCAGCAGGTTCCCCCGTACCCTGCCCTGCCACAGAATATGCAGATCCCAAATGTTTAATGCCACAACAGGCATTTGAATATAAGAAATAGTAAGAGTATATATAATATCAAAAAAAGAGTTGGTTTCTCACGTGAAGAAAGATTGTATATATGAGAAAGAGTAAACATCGGATGGTTCGGACTGGATAATTCTTCTTAAATACGATGAATTTATTCATGGGTGTCGTCGTATTAAAGAAGATTGATCCAGTCTGAACCATCCGATGTTTACTCTTTCTCATATTCGAATGCTTGTTCCGACATTAAACATGTGTAACCTGCAATGGTGTCCCCCTCGTTGTGTACCTACACAAGGCACTTCATCCACATTACACTCCGCGTAGTTAAAATGGGTATAGAATGAACGAACCTACATGGTCAGGATTAGCGCTGTGAAAGTTAGGTAGAAAGGGTAGAAAGGGCGAAATATAACTTTCCACATTATTATTTTCTTTGGGTCTTAAATCTCTTTAAACTATTTTTATAACTGTCAGTTTCCCTTATACAGCAATAAATGTATCTATAACTGGTCATAGCTTTCATTCCCCTATAATCGATATTCTACGTTTAGTAGCGGATGTGGATGGGTAAATTGTACAAATATAAAGATACTCAAATAAAATATCTATTCAGAACATTCTCTCCCCACAGAGGCAGATCAAGTCATGAAATGTTGATACAGCCTCTGTTCTATTACGCCGAGTTTGTGGAATGGGAGATGCCTAATTGGAGGCAATCAAAGTGAGTCGTGCAATCTGCGACGCAGTTCTTTAATCGTCATTCTGGCTACTGAAACATGGCAAAGGCATGGCTATATCAACCACTCTCTCCATGCGAGATGCGTTGTTATTTGATTAAAAAAAGTCAAATTGATTGTTGTGCATTTTTCCCCCAAGGGAAACTGACGGAACCCACGGATTTCGTCGTAATAGAACAGAGGCTTTGTCAACATTTCGTGATTTGATATACCTCTGTGGGGAGAGATGTGAGTCTGTTTTGTGATGACTGTTAAATGTTGACACCACCAGGTGAGCAGGCAAGTGCGCTGAACGGAACAGTAGACTGTGAGGACCTACAGAAGGTAGGGAGAGCGCATCTCCAGTGTCAGGTGGAGGCGGGACTGTTTATCCTGTTGCCCTCCAGCATACAGTCACATGACGACATTGTGGAGTTCATTCTCAACACAATAACTGCTGATTTAGGTCCTAAAGTTTGCAGGTAGGGACTTAGTCATGTCCATAATGTCTTTAAATAGCAATCAATATATTATTCCTCTTATGTCTGAAATTAGGTACCCATTTATAGAAATATTTGTGTTCTTATATGATAACTTCATGCACTATTTATGTTCGTCATTTTTACTAAGGTCCTTTTTTATTTTATATAATATAATCCATAAAGTAATTATGAAATCACATTACATGGACTCTGTTTCTCGTTGCCTTTGATTTACACCACTTCTAAATTCAATTATTACATTTTCTTGTGATTTATTGGTATTTATGATAAACCCACAAATGTTGTAATGGAGAATGCACTAGTTAGTTTGTGAAGAGGAATCAACGACCCCAGATTCATTTCAGCTCACTATTATTTTGTTCGGTGGAATCCACTGATGTTGGAAGTTGGTTGCAAAATATATAACTTTAGTTACCATACCAACGTCGAGGAATTGCTCACCGAGTGGATAAACTCTTTGGACAATCAGTGCTAGCCAACTATGCGTGACTGTAGGTGTGGGGTATGTGTTTCATCACAGAGCCCCAGCATCTCAATCATGCATTCAACAAACTATCTCTGTAACGCGTGAGCATTTATTGATACATATGTCTTTACTTCAGTAATCGTAGTTCGTCAGATTTTGAATGAGAATGAAAGGCAAGGAAGGAAAGAGTGTGTTTTATCTGTCTTTGTTCCAACGAAAACAAATGTTTTTGTCAAGACACTAGAGTTTGTTTCTATACCTGGCAGAAGCTCAGCCAATGTACATTGACAGTTGCTTGTATTATGGGCTGATGGCATCTTTGCTGAATAAGAACAGTCTGTCTGTTTCTATACCATTATTATCATATTTTCAGTAAACTGACCGAGTACGAGCGCCTGGTGAACTGCACACTGTCGATACAAGCCCAGTGTACGGTGGACGGGGAGAAGAAGACCCTCCCTGATATAGGGGATGTGCAGCAGGGCATCAGGCGCACGTGTCAACACGTGCAGGGTAAGACATAGACTAACATTTAGTCTCAGAAGTATTTTTTTCAATATTGACAATATTTGTAAACACATCATGTATTATGACAAAATGGAGCCCAGAAGATGCTTTAACTTAAAGCTGAGTTATCAAGACTTGCTATACTTTTCTAGACTTGGTTGGTCATCAATATAATAGTTTTGCTTTAGGGTCTCGATGACAGACTGGGTAAGACATACCTAAGAATCGAGCATTGTGGTGATAAACTGACTTAACGGCGTTATATCGCGGGGTTAATTTGTTATTGTATATTTGTTCATTATTTTCCCGTTAAATAAGTTTTTGCAAGATATATTTTCGTAGGAAGGTAAGGAATATTAACACCTAACGCCATTATCCGTAGTATTATAAACTGTCACGTTTAAATTCATGTGCCCCTTTAGTGTGAACACCTTTGAATCCTTGGGGTAAGAGAAATGGATTGCCGAAACTTAACCGAATTTGGTACATTCATTTCAGGATTCCTTTAATTTTTCTTATTGATTGTCTTATAATTGGAATTTTTGGTTTTTCCTTTACGGGAGAAAACATTTCTTCCCTAAACGTGTAACAATGTCTTGAAACAGTCGTGTTGTGCGGATAACTGAATCACAATCGGAAGACAGTTTCAGACGAATCAACAGCATTATTGCATACATCCTAACTGTTTAATTAATGCCTTTACAGATAACGCTCTTTACTATAATTGCAGTCAAGAGATGTTTTCATTTTTTTACTAAAGTAAAGCAATTTAAGAAATCTTTTTGGAGCGGACATTTTTTGGTCTTTAACATTCGTCTTTAAATCATCACCTTTCCAGATTACAACAGCACTTGTATCACAGCTGCTTTAGCTGCTTTGAACAATACTAAGGACAAAGATACCTCGTCGGAACAGAAACTGGGATGCGAGTACGTACATACATTAGCTATCTACTTCTACGCATTAAATGTCAGGTATCTACGCAACAGTACACAAGTACACTCATTCAGAAACCCAAATATCCCCCGTTAAAATCGGTGGTTGTCTCAAACTTTCCTGTTTTGGAATCGGGCATTAAATAATATGGGACTTTCCATGACCTATGGTTCTCCAGTCCTGTATAGTCTCTCGAATGAAAACCTGGCCTGGGTACTTATCATTTATCTACATGTAACAGTTACGTGACCACTTGAAACGATCCGGGTAAGGTCAATCAAGTGGTAACGTTCTGTGACACAACCTGAACTCCTCTACTTGTATGATGAGTACAATTTAAAGAATTTTACAAACCAAATTCACTGGTAGATAACACGATATCCGAATGGTTACTAGGAATGGTACGGTATCTGCGTTGCAACGCTTGTTTTTTCTTGAATGACTTTAAATCATGTCATTTCAATTTAAAATTATTGGCCACATCCTAATTTCAGAGTGTGATTGTAAGTCTAAGGAAACACGAATTTCCGTGTTTTGTAACAGGGGTTATGAAGAAACGTTAAATTCAACATCTGACGTCAGCCTATTGTTTTCAACATGTAGCTTTATTGTTTATTAAGTAATGGAGCCTTTCAATTACGTACATAAGTTTCTCTTTAAATTTGATTCATAATCGTAATTCCATACATGGTAGCTCTCCTTATCTTTCAACATTTTGGGCCTCGGCCACTCCTTGGCCTCGACTTCATAATCTTCAATGAAATAGAGAGTAACTCAGACTTCATACGAGTTACTGGTTGGAGTTTTTCACTCAACAAGCCCTTTTAATATATATATAAAATGAATTGAATTTGATGTTTTTCAGTGACCACAAAGCGAAAATGGATGCCCTCCTGAGTGCCGTGAGTTCATGCGATGAGAAGACAGTATCTCTGTACAGGGACACACTGAGCGCTCAGCTACCCACCGAGTGTCGACCCCTCACCCCCTACACCTTCCCCTCTGCTGGTGTCAACACGGGGGTCAGGACGACTCTGTCGGTCTTCTCACTGATCATTGTGTTACTTGGCGCGGTTATCTCGAATTAAACGATAACATGAATCATGGATGTGCCATTCTCTCTTATATAAAAGAAACGAATCATAGATGTGTCGTTATTTCTCATTAAAATTTAAAAATCACGAATCATGGATGTGTCATTATTTCCGATTTGAATTTTGAAAAATCACGAATCATGGATGTGTTATTATTTCCGATTTAAATTTGAAAAATCACGAATCTTGGCTGTGTCATTATTTCCTATTTAAATTTGGAAAATCAAGAATCATTGATGTGTCGTTATTTCAGATAAAAAAAATTAAAATAATAAAGAATCAGAACATTCACTCATGAAAATATAACAATCATTTATTATAGATATATTGGTTAACGTCAATTACAGTTCTACCAAAACAATTCCTAAATAGAATTGTTTTCAATTAGATGAACATTTTCCATGCTCTCAAGTACTGATGCTACTATCCACAAGCACTTGATGCATGGGCAGTGCTCATATACTATATATAGCAAGGCTTTCCAACCGGCATTTTGATCCCGAAACATAAAAATATAAACATAATTACAACGTATTCTTTTGGTGACATCAGTTACATATCACTTATAACGTGTTTCCAAATGCCTTATCTTTCATTCGACATTGATCTTATACATATGTCACCTTCATAATTAGAACTAGGGGAGACCAGGGCAAAGCGCGCCGTCGGGGCAAAGTGACTAAGCCTTTTTTCTCCATAAGGATCGACAGATGGTCAGGTTTGTCATTATCAACCAATAATAGTAAACGTTAAGAAACGTTGTGGTTCACTTTTGCATCGTTAGCGTGAGTTGGAGACTTACCATTGCAAAAAGTTTAAAAAACGTCATTTTCCTTTAAGGAAAGAATATGTTCGAATTCAAATATTTTATATAAACACAAAACGCGACATTGAATTTGAGTGCACCTATTACACAAAAATATGTCACCTATTCATTGAATTAGAAATTTTGAGACTCATTGCTTGAATTATTTTCTTGTATGCACATATCGAATGGTACCCTCTAAGGGGCAAAGTGAGCCGAGGGGAGCGCTTTGCCCCGAGTGATCTAAAATATATATTTAATGGTCATCAAATTAGTGTCAGAGTTATCAATTATTTTTCTTAAGTAAATATCGTCAAAAAGAATTGTAATCTTCATTCTATAACTTACCTGTATTTTTCAAAATCGATATTATCAATGAAGTATCATATTTATATCATATGATTTTTATTTCATTTAGAAACACTATATTTTCTTTGCTTATTTAGCAGTAGTGTAAAATTCAATATATATTTTGTTTTATCCCTAAATAATTAAGAAATTAATCCGTATGGGCAAGCAAGAAAGAGATAAGATGTTTGAAAAATGTTAAATTAGTCCTTTCAACCAATCAATTTCTTTATTTCTTTCATATTTTTAATGTTTTCTGATACTAAATGAGTTAAATTGTCAAGACTTCATACTTCTTAGGAATTGGTATGTAGTAATCAAGTAGGTTTTTTTTGTTAAGAGCTTCGAATACCAAGGGCCATGAAATATGTAAAATATTTTTACTTTCTTTGCATACTAAGCCTAGGTTTTTATTATTTGTTAAGTTTTCATAAGGGTGTCTGTGAACTGCATGGCACTTTTTTTAAAAATTGGTTGAATGGAAATAACTTATTTAAGGTGTTTGACATATCACAGTTGTGTGTCTATTCGCATGGGCGCTTTGCCCCAAACTACGGGGCAAAGTGCACCGCCTGTGTCGAAATACTTTTTCGTTTATATCTCTTTATGCTGGCATGGTAGGTTAAAAAGCATTTGCCACACAATAGTTTACCTGATGAGAATTAAAGACATGCTGCAAGTTGCATTCTAAACATGTTAATATGCCCAGGAAACACGTTTTTAAGTTAGGGGGCGCGCTTTGCCCTGGTCTCCCCTAATAAGCGTTTAATTATTTCAGGCGATTCTTACGGCGTCATCGCAAGACGGAAGTGTTCAAAATATTGTCAAAGGTCGCGACCTCCTCTCCCATTGGCCCAAAAGCAGAAACAAACAAATGGTGATCAATGAAACAGGAGGTCGCGACCTTTTGCTTCTATATATGGGCACTTCCGTCTTGTGATAATGCCGTAGAACTCGCCTGACATAATCAAACGTTTATTAGTTCTAATTAAGGGGGTGACATATGTCTAAGATCAATGTCGAATGAAAGATAAGGCATTGGGGAACACGTTACAGATGATATGTATCCGATGTCACCAAAAGAATACGTTGTAATAATGTTTATATTTCGGGATCAAAATGCCGGTTGGAAAGCCTTGTTATATATAGTATATGAGCAATATCCATGCCCCAAGTGCTTGTGCTACTATCCTATTTGAAAGTCAACAAGTTTTTTTTTCTACAAGGAATTCTAGTACCTTATAACAAAATTTGAAATGGCATGATTTAACTGTATTGTGCGACTGCAGGCTTTTATATGAAACGATGTACTATGGTGAGAACTGTATATTGCAATGTGTGGATTTATGGTACTGTATGATACATATATGTTACTTTTCACCATTTTAGTGAGGATGTGATTATTAAGATGTTTTACCGTAAAGCTGAATAATTGTTGCTTTTGTACTATACGACTGTGACCTTTTGAATAAAGAATTGATTTTGTCAGAGTTGAGTGTCCACTGTTAAACAGCTGCCCTTCCTTTCCAATAGTTTTTTTCAAACATGTGGAGTGAAAATGTGGCTTAATTCTGTAGAGAGGAATTTAATCAGGTGGCTATTTCAATAACTTAGTACATTTGGTTTCTATTACGATGATCGATGACGACTTTTAACAATAAAATATATGACAAAGGAGTTAAAACAAAAATCGTAACAAAACTGCCATGCATACTAACTCAAACGGCAGAAACACCAAAAACAGATACTATAGTTATCTAACTAAACTAAAAGCCATGAGCACATAATTTCTAGTAATGGTAACTGGCGTTTACTAGTCTCACAGAACGCCAATAGCAAAACAAACTTAACAAGTGAAGGGTCATTAATCATCCAATTTAACAACGATATAATCAAAGGTATAATTGCCTTGTAAATATCATGGTAAACCATTGTAAAACCGACCTCCTGCTGACACATGTTTGAAGCCCAGGCTGACGCTGTGGCATTTCCATTAATTTCCCTGATTTAATACTCCACTAGTGTCAACTATTTCTGGCATACTGAATAGACTTATGTGTAATAGTATTTGCATGTAAGTCAATTGTTATAGAACTTAATATTTCATTTACGTCCATGATAACAAAATTTTATCCCTGTTTGTTTAACTCCTAATGCCCTTCAAAGACTTGTTTGCCAGACGCATAGAAAAAGTTATACATGTAAAAATTCAACACGTGGAATGATGACATTTAGTTGATGGTCTAAGTCGTAAGGTCTGTTCCGTTAGTCTATTCATCAATGAAACAACTCTGGTCACTTTGAAAGGTCAAGCAACAATTAACTGTTCGGCAGGATACGTCTATATTTTGTTGACCTCTACGAATATACGTACATCCAATTGATGTTTCTGTATCAAAAGGTGTTAAAAGATGGAATTCTTAATACAACAGTTACAAAACATTCACATACATCAACATCTTATGCATTAAAATTTAAAGATACCTATAAGAGTTATTTACCTCTAAACAGAAGATACACAAAATAGCAATTAAGTAAATTACTCAGTTTCTGACTTAGTGTTATGGATATAATTGAATACGGTATTACTCTTTTAGTATCGTATACAATCAAATAAACTACATAGGAAAGTGATTCCTGACTGAAAGGTATGTGTCCCATTTTGTTGGATATTGATACTTGATATGAATAAATTCAACTCAACGCCCCTCACTACCGGCGCCCCAACTCGGAATAACATGGTCATTACAGTGTCATCTGGTGTACTATTGAAAGTTTATTACGACCACAAAAGCTCACATCAACGAAGTTTTACATGAGAGGTTGATGGTGAAGATGAAATAATTTACTTTGCAGAGATGCATGTGTACAAAATTACTCTACCTTGCTCTAGGTCCGGCTTAGTATTGCGATGATTTCGTTATTTCTAATAATTATCCTATAGTAGGTTATCGAAACTGTAACATTTGTTGATGAACACATATATCAGTTTGCAACAATTTTAGTTACACTTGACAAAAGGATGTTATGAGCTATAAATCCTTGCTTTGGTGTTACGAGATGAATCACGCGTAGTTTTATGTAGAAAAGAAAAATATATGTTAAAACAAGTTCTCGGTGCTCTTTATTAAGGAGAGAACTAAGTGACTTCTGCATTAACGTTAAAGTATAAGTCAATGACAGACAGCCAGACAGACAGATAATACAAAGACAAAGTGTAGTTGTATTCAAGGACTCCCGCCCGTATACATGTTTGAATAGAAATACAATTTTCACATTATATACTACAACAAGTGTAATATACAAAAGGTTTTCAAAATGTTACCACAAAGATCATATACATATCAATTAAAACTTGTAATGATACTTCAACTTTTATAAATCGAGCGATGTACAAATAATAGATCAACAAACTCTTGTATAACTTCTTTGAGAGGCATTAAGAAGCTGGTTGATGAAGAAGAACAAGTTATATGGATAGTCAGCTTCATGCAATAAAGTTGACTATCCATATAACTTGTTTTTCTTTAAACTTTTGTATATAAGAACGGAAATCAAATGCTCATATCTATCACTGGAACTGCATCAATCTGTACCTGCATGTACTGCGAATGAGACGTTTGTGCTGCAATGAAACTATAAATACCTGTAGGTAAGTAAAACAAGCCCTGAGACATAAACTATTTCCATTAACCAGAGGGTAGAAGAGTGCCGATATATATTAGCACTGGAGCGGACCTCTGGTACGTCGTTTGCATAGCGCTCGGGTTTCGCTGAAATGTGCACCAGTGTGTTGCTATGTTTGTCGGCCTCAAGCCTACCTTCCGCGTGCGAATACGCGCCAACAAGCACATGGGTCGGGACATAGTAACAGTGGAACAGACTGTAGTTTGGAACTTATCTTGTGTGTCTCGTTGTCTTGGTGATTTGGTGCCAAGTGGTTCCTATTGTGAATGTAACGTCATAACGGTAAGTGTGATTGTCTTCGATGATCTGTTTGACGTATTAGCTATGTATTTTCCTAGTTTTTACTTATAGTGCTGATTCTAGTTAACATTTAGGACATAAAACACTTGGGATGAATGAACAATGTATGGTAGTTTTGCAGACGCATTTTACGTTACTTACGGGCATATATGATGCTGTATGTATGATGCAATTAACCATGACAATAATTATATTCTTTAAGTAATTATTGAATACATTCTAATGCATATTTTGTCACGATTACTCAACAGTGAAAGCATTTTTCGTGACAGCCCATCGCCTGAATGAAAACTTATAATATTATTCAATTTTATTTTTAATTTATACAACCATCTGCAGTTGCAATTGTTGCACCTGTTGCTAAGTATAGAAGCAGAGACTAAATGAGCAACCTGTTGTAGCACCTCGTATACATGTAAGTATACGTATATAGTAGCCAATTGGTGTGGGTGTTGCTGCGACGTGGCATACAAGAGGTGCTTCACTATATTGTCTCGGCCAAAAATGTAAAAAGCTTATGTAATGTTGACATGCCTTATTTTCTAGACTTTAGAAGGCTCATGGAATTTAGACGATGCAGTCTAAACAGATACCAGATAATTGATTTTTCACAAAAGGTTGAATTTAACAAAGAATAGTTAACTTGCTATCATTCTTATACATTTTACAGTATTGTTAATTTCAAAACGGTAAATTCACTATTTTCTATCTTTGTTAGGGGTTTGCAATTATTAAATTATTGACTAAATCTTTTACTCACATTTTAGTATTCTTTAGGGGCAGTTCCAACCTATCTGCCTAGTTCTTTGAAAAAGGTTTCGAAGTTTTAAGTAACTTATAAATATCAAGACATATACATTTATATTGTAAGGAAACTGAAGTGATCATAAAGCATGAAAATGATAATTTAAGCAACTGTCAGTTTCGATGGATGGTAAGTAAGCTTTTGTATATATGATAGGGTTCGGTATCTGTGAAGTAACACAGATGGTAACATTTAACTATACATAACAAAATGTGATACTTATACAAGGCAAACGGTTCGTATATATTTCGGTTTCAGCAGTGTTTATATTACTGCTCTCCGCAAGAAAGTGAGCCCCCAGCTGTTAGCGGCGAGTCGATAGTTAATGAAAGGCCCTAAATCCTAGCCTTATGTAGACAGCTATAACGCCATCGATATTCATTTCAAATATATTATGTACACATGTCTGTGAATGAGAATCGAAGTCAATATTATTGTTAAATATTTACAAACTTGAATGATAATAGTTGTAACTTATTGTCCAGGTGGCGAATTTCGAATAAATTTCAGAAGTGAATGTAGGTGAACGGTTTTTGTGATAGATGACATAAAGGGAATTGGTTTTGAATTTTCTTTTTTTTTTTGGAGAGGATTATTGCTATGTCATATACATGTAGTATCTATAGTGACCTAGCCTTCATAAAAATTACATACTGCATTTATACCATTCAGATGTCTCAACCATGTGACAACGGAATCAGCTGAGTTTTGATTGGCTACGTTCGAATACTTTTTATATTTGTGTCACATATTTTGGCCTTTTTACTCCTCGAAAGGTGTCTTGGCCAAAAAGGGATACTGAATTTTTGGTTTTGTGAGTTAATAAGTTTATATTACAACAAAACCAGAATGGCTAACTCTTTGAAATTAAACAAAAAACTTTTCAAGGCTGAAAGGCTTATGACATGATGTAAAGCTTGTTCATCAAAAGCATATCTATTTATGCAAATAACTACCTAGATCAATAAATCATTTTAAAGAAATGGTTGCTAATGAACATAATAATTCCACAGTATTCATTAATATGGAACTGCCAATCTAAATTAATTTAGATTAAAATAATTCAAAATGGTGCCATCGTTCCATAGTTTTATAAGGTTGAATTGATCACAATGATAACTCGTGATCGATTTCTTTATTTTGTTGTATTCTCTGTTTAATCATATAGTGGGAATGATTCACGTGTATGATCGACGTAATGAGAAGTGTGTTAACTTCAAGGAATATTTTATGAAAAGGTGCATGAATATAAATGAAAAGTATATTTAATTTTTCTATAAAGATGTAATGTGGAAGGCCCCAATTTAATACAGAAGCGTGGTAATGAATAAGCATTCATCAGACGGAGATATGTTCAAATTTTTTAATAGTGTAGGCAAATTGAGATATATAGGCAGAATGTGAATCACCACAAATACAGATAAATTTGTTCAAATTGTGTTATCGTTATCAAAAGCATCGTGACTATGTTTTATTTATTCATAAATTATCGTTTTATTTCACATTACAGTAGTAAATACAGAACCAGGAGTTAATTGATGATACACCCTAAGTAATGAATACATAATGACACGGAAGTAATAATCCTCTACTGTAGCCCAGGTCATCTACAGGGAGTAGTGAGCACAGCACTGAGCACACAAACAGCTAACCTACTCGTCCACCAGGCCCCGCTGTCTTCAGCGTCTTAAGTTTGACTTCCAGATGAAGGCCAAGGCAAGTCTATAACAAGACTAATATTCCAATCTGAATATGGAGAAATCCCAAATGCTCATGTTAATCTTATTTTCATTTTGCCAAATGCTGAAAACTTCACGGAAAAGATGAAACGTAAATGTAGTAGATAATTTTGTGCAGTGAAAAATTATTCAGGAATTTCTAAAAATAACCATAAAACGGATAATGTGGATGGTTAAGTTATCCCTCATGTGACAATATATCTTCATCAATATAAAATTCTTTATTCGCCGATAGGAAAAGATTTATTTATCGTTTGGCGTTCTTTCTAACTCTGCACACCAAGATGTCTAACATGTGCTTCTGATATGGCAACTGATTATTACCGAGAGATAACACCCACTGTGAGGATATGTTGATATTTGTATCCAGTCACATTCTGCTGCAATGTCAGTGTGTACTTGGAACAACAGAGTACTATGACGTCACGACGTGCAAGGAGCGGACTAGACTTATCACCAGTAATAATAATATTTCTCATGAACGATTTTATAATCAATATAAGAAAGAAGCCTCATGGTGTTAGTTATTTCAGTATAAGTAGTTCTCTACAGATCTAGATTTACTCTAGTGGTTTTGTTATGTCAACATGTTATTAACTACAGTCAGGGTGTCCTTTCGTCATTAATAATGTAACGTCATTTACATATGAGTGAAAAGTGACCGAGAGTGTTATTCCTAGTATCTAAAACAATAAATCCCTCAAGTGAAGGATAGGAATCAGTTCGTGTGATTGTTCAGTTTGTAAAGTACCAAGACAAGGGAAATTTAACAAAACAATTTGAAACAAATTGAAAAAAAACCATAACTTATTGAAAAGACAAACATGTACATTGTCATTTATGAATGGGAAGTTCGGGAAATTCATCTTTACTTAACCAGACAGTAACCGATATCTTGTACTTTGATTTAAACTAAAATGGTAAAGTATTTGGCATGTTCCATAGGGCATGAGAAAATCTGCAAAGCAGGCTAATTTTTCTGGCTTTTGTTTTTAATAGAAAAGATCTCCCATGGTGCTTTTACATTATTTTCATTTACCTAATAATAACACAAAGATAAGATAAAGATATAACTACTTGTTTCCCATAAGAAAGGGAAGTTTGGAACTTGAGACACTTTGTATTGGAAAACAAGAAGTTTTTCCTCGCATATTTCCCAAGTGAGAGCAAGACAATGATGCCAGACATAATGAAATACGGTGAAATGCTTGAAATGTAACCGAGAATTTGAAGAGCCTGCCAGACGCTAACATACATATTGTTAAGTATACCTGTCTAGGGCCTGGGAATACCTTATTATGGCCCATGACGTGAATAGACTCGATATTTTGCAGCTGCTTCGACTTGTTTATACTAATTGAGACTTTAACACTAAGAGTTTGCTCTGTTCAGACTAGAACGTTTTAACAGCTTTCTTAAAGGGACAAATTATGGAAACAGCATATAGATAACGATCTGTAGATAAGAGTTAATTGACAGAATAAAATAAAAAATATGTTTAACCAATTTAAGTCTTTTAATTTTTTATTCAATTTAATTTCAATTTAACCATTTCCTGCTGTTATCATTGAGCGATAACTAATTAATGTTTTTTCAAACATCATGGTAGTCTTAAGTAGAAATCTGAACTGAATACATGGACTTGTTCCGTAGTTTACAGGTTTAGTCTATTTTTGGAATTGGCAGTCTTCAAAGTCAGTAATATTGGCTCTTTTAATCTCAGAGCTAATTATAAATGCTTCAAGTTTAGGAGTTGTTGATATAAAATGAGGTGTTTAGTAAACATTTAATTGTTCATTGACAGCACTGAAACACACCTTTTTATCTTAAAGGGCCACTCCGTGTGTGGTTGGGAGTCACATATGCCAAAAATGTTAAAATATAATGATAATTATATCTGACTCTTTTCGTGACTGGTATTTCTGTATCAGGCATGTCATTCATTTAATTTCTTGTAGCAGTACCTAAGGCTAATGGTTTTTATGTTTGAAATTGTTTTACTAAAGCTAGAATGACTAAATAAGATAATAAAAACAGGAACGATAGTTGCCAGCAAAATATCTATGCACACAAGTTGATCAAATGTTTCACCTTTTTTGTTTTCGAGTTTTCACTTGCGTATGAATAAAAGGTATGATAAATCATTGGAAGGAATTTATTAGGAAACGTGCAAACAAATGCATTGCCTACAGGAAAATGTTGATAGCATCGTTGAGTATTTCAGCTGTGTTATCAGACCCATCAATTGGAGACAAGCCAGTAGACTCTGCTAATACCGTGGGTTCTCCCAATGACTATCAAATTCTACTTCTTTGAGTGGCGTTTATTATCCATAAAATATTCGTCCTTATCAAATTCTACTTGTTTAATCTTTTAATTCATAAAAAAATAAGCCATAATGTATAAGTTTAAATAGGGCGTTGGTTTTTCTACGAAAATGTTGTATGCAAATGTGCTTTAAGTATAAGCATCTATTTTCTTTTTGTATATTTGAGAATCTGCCAGTTGTGTGTGCATTGTACCAGCAAATAGCATGATAACATTGAGAAAAACCAGTACATGTGGACTAGACGTTGTGAAACAATCTTTCATGTTATGACAACTGATTTAAGCTTTAGATTAAACGTCATATGCTTATCTACTGAGGGGTCTGTTAATATATAACATTTATCAGAAGGAAGGAATTCCTTTGAAGATTTTTTCATTCTGAAACCATTCTAAATGTCATTCCCATTAATAATTGAATTACATGTATTAAGAGTACACTTCTTATCAATACCAAAATGCTAGTAAAAGTACCTCATGTAGTCATCATTAGAGGCGGGGGCACTGTCATGTAAATGCCAAACAATTGTTTATAACACTGTAATAAATGTATATTCATTGAGATATAAGTGACCATCAAATGTTGTCACTGTCTGTTTATCAGAATGTACAAAAATAGAAAGCCGGTAAGTAATAAATCATCGCAAAAGAGGTCTCGATGCGAAATGTTATGCATACATTGAATAATGAAAACGGAAACATAATTTCCTCGTGAACGCAACGGACAAAATTATGTTGATTATATTAGTGCATATGACTGACTTCATACGGTACAAGAAAATTCATCCCTTGGAAACATCTACTAAAGATGATATTTACACAATATTGAATAAAAGATTATATTTACGAATCAATATTTTACATTTGATTTATATCTTCTGTTCATCAAATTATACTGTTTTATGCCTCTTGGCTCGGCTGTAGAGCTGTGATATGAAAGAAGATATAAAACCCATATTTTAGCAAGTCAAGATGCTTGTTATCGAAATGATCAGTTTCAGTGAGCTCCCTTCTTAGTTGCATTTAAGATATACTTTCATTTCAGAGGTAAAATATAATCCAATGCAGCTGTAGCAATGTTGTTCATAGTTGAAATATAACATGTTATTAATCACAGTTTTAAACGGTAGGATTTCATCAGCTGTTGGGTGTAATAGTCCTCTGGGCGTAATACAATAATAAGTTATCTGCTTGTTACGTTAACGACAATGGTATGACTATATGAATATGTCGAATTTAAGACAGAAGTTTTGACTGGATTAATGTAAAGTAAATTTCTTAGTAAAGGTAGATAATATTAGTTTGTTTCTATTTTTGATAGGTGGGATTTTCGGGATATTTGGAGCAGGTTGGTGGGAAATAAATGTGCAGAAGAGGCTTTAGGAGTAGCAGAGGATCAGTTAATACAAGGCCTGGTTCACATATGTTTCAATACTTTGCTTGATGCAAGAACAGCTTGTGGTAGTTATTTCCAGCACCCGTGATTGACACTTCCCCTTATAAACAGTGTTAACCTAAGTGCTAAAGAATACGTTCAGTAGTGTGTTACCTACTTTAATAAATATTAAGCGCTCCCCATAATGTATAATACAATCTCCTGTTGTTATAGCTACATGTAGTACTCAAAACAGCACTGCTCTGGTTTGAAATGGTTTGCCGTCATGGTTTTCAATTTATCGTATTTATTTGAAAAGTCAAATCTCATGAAATGGTCAACGTTGTCTCTGTATAGTTGTTGTACGGTAAACAAAACATTTAGTGATAAAAGCGAATTCTAAAAATGCAATAGCCTTACTTCGTTTCTTTTATACTTAAGCACTGATGTTCCGAGTGTTTAAAAAGAGAATATAAACAATTCCAAGTTGTTAAGATTGTGACGTTGTTTAAGTATTAACTTTCTAAACTTATCAATATATTGGTGCATTATGAGTCTATTGCAATGTGTAGTGAATTGATGCGGATTGACTGTGAAAGAAAACGTGTGTCTTTAAGTCATGAGTTAGATCTGGTAACATCATTTCATTCTTCTCAATCTCAGAATATTCATAACCCTTGATCGACAAAGTTTGTGGAGAGCAACTTCGTTATTGTGAAATTTTAACCTTTTCACTGTGAAAATCAAATCAATGCCACTTTAAAAAACATAATCCGTGAATATATAGTTACATATTTAACATGAATAGATCATGAATGAGTCTTCATGTCATGTACTTAATGTCTGTACTCACAGGCATGTATGTAGTTTTTGACAAGGTCACCTTTAGACATTTTAATGACTAGAATTCAGGAACAATAAGCCAGGGTCGACATTCATTACGAGGACGTTTGAACCAATGGATACGGGAATCAGTATGTGCCAAATCGACGTTCTATTCGCATCTGTGACTAATGTACAATAAGTTGTAACTTAGCATGTGTATCATCCATTATCATCAATCCATGTTCTGCAAGAATTACAAAGAAAAGAGAGGACATCCTATTACTTTGAAATACACGAAAGAATAAATTTTGGTTATCTTCTTTTTGAGTTTCCATATCATAGCCAACCATCTAGGGAAGTCAGAATATGAGAGGACGTTCTAATACGTGTATACTCAAACTAAAATATGCTCTGGATGTCTTCTTTTTTAGTTTTCATGCGAATGCAGTCCGTCGAGTGATGTTTGGGCCTAAACGATAACGTCTTCCATTGAGGAAGGCCAGGGTTATATTCGTGACATGAGTTGTAATTGAAAAATGTAGTAGTAATTAAGACACAAATGACCTGGCAAGTCGATATTATATTGCAAAAGACCAATACTATACTAAAGTGTGCCTTAATTGAAAACATTAAGAATATATAAAAGAAGTCCCTCTATTAAAAATTGTTCTCGATGTTACATTATTGTTGCATATGGTAAGATGTACGTTTAAAGACTATATTTCCCACTGTGGCCAACAGTTAATCGGAGTTGCACAAGAATCCAACCATAATCATGTTAGTTTGTGAAGGTTTTGCCAACATCAAGGAAGCAATTACTTGGTGAAAATTAGGTTACGGTTTACACAGCTAATTGGTTGTTTGACATAATTCATATACTATATGTTTATATTAAAGTAGACCTTCTCAGCGTCCGTAGAAACTACAAATACCATAAGATTTTACTTATGTGGAAATGTGTAGGTATTCGTTTAATATTTTATATACTGACGATATTAAGTAATACAATTATACCAGATTCATCTTGCACTCAATGTCATATGCTATGATCCATTTCTGAAAGATAATGGAGCGAGAGAAACTGCACTGAAAATTGCTTATGAGGTATTTTGGGTATAAATGTTAGAAATTTGTCATGGAAGTGGATTTGTTGAATAAAATCAACTCTCATATATCCTCTGTTATGTAATGTTTGTGTACTGACTTACAAAGTAAATAAAGCACCATGTGTCCTACAGTAGATTTAGTGGCTTAGATTTAAACTGGAAGTACAAGCAGGACGTTTTTTTAACATTTTATACTTTCAATTTTTCACTGATAATTGAACGTTAATGCTTGATGTATTATTTTGATGTCAAAACTTTAAGTACACTCACGAATCACCCGTAGTCAGAGAACAAATTATTTGGCGGCCACTTTTGTAAAAACCTTTACTTCATAATTATTATACAATAAAAAGGAATCGTATTTTACCTTACCTTATATATTTGATTAATTACTGTTTCATTTAATGTAAATATATTGTCTTTCAATTGGAACCATTTATTTTCATTTTCCTGACATCACCTTATATTCCCCCTAAAACGTGCTACTGTCCCTTTAAAACCCGGAGCTCCAACAAAACTCGCTTGTTTAATTCGATCACGGGTGTTGATACAACATTAAAAATCCGTTTTGGAAACACTGCTTAGAGTTTAATTTCGTTAAGCAAAAAATATTTAATGCAAAAATTAAAAGTATTCCCTCGAATGACGTAACCACAAAACCAACCTATCGTACCAGACAGTTGCTTATTTTATCACAGTACTAAGAAACACATCAACCGTCTCTCATCCTCACGCCACCTGTTGTACATTAGCCACGGGCAATAACTCTGTCACCTATTTCTACCTCTTAATTCATTCCAGTGAGTGTTCATTGGGTTATATGTTTGTGGAGCATGAAGCAGAATGAACGATATCCGATGACACTTCCCCGTGGAGAAACCATATTCTTTCCATTCGCTGAGAGATGAGTGTATCATCAGTCCAATCTTTATGAACTCTGTCATATAAGTATTGAGAAAATACACGGTGAAATATACATTATGTCTAAACTAGATTTACGGCGTGAATATCACTTTCCCGTGCTTTACGTCAAGTGTGTGTCACTTTGTATTTGGTTTTGAATGCATGAATTGCACGTGAGTTTCTATCTTTCGCCAATTATGATCTATTTTAATGACATTGTGTCTTTTGCGAGAGATTGTTGTGGTGAATATTGCTTGTAAGACCTTGTGAATGGCATAATTGAAATCATAAAATTGTTAGAGTTTTTATATCAACGTGCCTAGCATGAACAATTAGCATCTGTATGAGAAATGTATTTGCACTCTGGGAGTGACCCTTTAGATTCTCACAATGTCTAAATATTTCATAGTTAATATTCTGAATATTCTCATCCTGGACCATCCATTGATATATAGTTGATATTTGGTCAGTAGAGAATGAATGATAATGAAATAACATAATTTTGTCATTTGGCCAACTCCAATTTTATAAATGAACGAATTAAATGTTTTCATATGACGTTTAAATTTTGCCTAAATCATCCAAATATTATCCTTGGTCACATTAAATTATTTATACCCTGTTACGACACTCTTTATATATTACATTTAAAGTGACTTTCGGCTTTTAAAGAACTTCATCAAACAATAAATGGTAGTTCATGGACATTATCGACTTAATGTTATTTTTATGACTTTGTATTGAACAGAAGCTTTTTAACAGTCTAGGTTATTTTCCTACTAGTCAAGATTTAGTAAATACACATTTAAATGAACAAGCTCAAGAATTACTTAAATATTCCGTAAACTTAATTTTTGTAAAGAAATTGATACATTGTAAGTAGTTTCCTTTACAATTGTTTTAATGTTTGATAAATGTTGCATACTATAGATTGACAGATGTTTTCCCTTTATTTCAGGTATCAAGTGCCTAGGCAGCCAGTGAGGGGAAGATGAAGGAATGAACCATTCCCGAGTAGCCCCAGGATCAGCCAGTCTCCCACCAGTTCACAGGACTCACACACAGAGAGACAGTCCAAGGAGAGAGAGTCCTGGAAAACGGAGATCACCCAGAGAAAGTCCCGGAGTACAGAACTCTTCAAGAGATAGCCTCGGAATACGGAGTTCCCCGAGAGACAGTCCCGGTTTACGGAGTTCACCGAGAGACACACCGAGAGACAGTCCCGGTTTACGGAGTTCACCGAGAGACAGTCCCGGTTTACGGAGTTCACCGAGAGACAGCCCGGGAGTCCGCAGATCACCGAGATCTCGAGGAAGTAGGGTCACATTCGACGGCTCTAGACGAAGTAGCTCCAGCTCACCAAGGAGTCGGTCTCGGGAAAAGGACGAAGAAGCATTTAGATCAACTGTTGCTCAGAATCTTAGTCTCTCCACCGAGTCTTCCCCAAGTGGTTCTCTTAAAAAAGGTGGCAAATCTAAATCATCTGCCAAAGTTTATCCCAAACAAGGTCATTTTGACAAACAACCTAAGCAGAATCTGAAAGGTGGCTCTTCTCCAATACAGAAACTAAGAGATAAGTTTATTGCCGATAACACTACAATATCTAGCCCTGTTCCCAACAATTCTATAGTGATTACCCAACCTAATAAAAGCAACCAAACATCGCTAGTCTACAGTGGAAATTTACCGATCAACCCACTCATAATGTCCAGTAGATGTGACGACGGATATGACACTCCTGAGCGAGATGTTGTACCAACAGGTCCGTATGTTCCCAGTCCAAACCTTGACCCTCCATACACGGCAGATCCGGCCGGAGTCGGGGAACACTCAGACGGGATGTCAGAGTATGCAGCCGGGTATAACGAGTCTTCTGAAGCATTGAGAGACGGCGCACTCACTGCTAGTCCAGAAGGTTCTGTGTCCAACAGACGGGAACTCCGGGAGCCAGACGGAGCGTCGGGATCTTCCTCCCCGGCTGCTCTTCCTCTAGGTCCTTCCAAAGCTGACAACAGAGACAGCTCCTTCAGTAAACAGGGAACCTCTGGGCCCAGCACTGCAAGGAAGACTGGTGGTGATGTAGAAGCACCCCTCATACAATCTCCGGATCCTAAGAATGTTGATACCGATTCCAAAGCTCAACAACCGGATGTTCCTTATATTCCAAGTACCAATATAGCTGTGGCCTTCTTGGTGACTGTGTGCTTCAACCTGCCCCTTGGGTGTCTTGCTGTGTATTTCTCCCTTATGGCTACTAAGGCATATAGGGACGGGAATAAAGCTAAAGGTGCCAAAAAGGCAAGGATATCCATCTACATCAGTCTCTTCTCGATCGTGTTGACAGTTCTGATTGTGATGGCGGTTGTCTTGTATAAAGCTATAGAGGGACAGGCTCGACAACGAGAATATGGTTCTAAATCTGGTAAACGTCTGTGAGCGATAATGTTATGTCATAAATGTGTTCATTCTGTTATTGTTTTTATATTAGTTCGTCGGTGTTTCAAGCTTCGACCCTCTTCGCTATATTGTGTATCAACGTATAACCTTTCAGGTTTTCATGAGAAATGCTCTTACACACATAACCAACATACTTACAATACGATTCATCCCTGAAGTTCTCTTGTGATTACAAGCCAAGTGGATCACCTTTTACCACACATGCCCAGGTTTAAAGGGTTTTGAACTTACCAGCATAAACCGTTGAAATTGTGTCGTCAGGACTTTTCAAGTGTCAAATTGGATGACCGCACTACCTTTCGTTGATCCATTACTTCTTGGTGAGAAGGATTGGCAAACAATTTGAAATCTGGAGCCTACGAGAGCCAAGGATACTTATTGCAGAGAGACGAATCTGTGTTCCGTCTGATAAGTTGTTGACCATTGAAACAATATTCTCAACCTTTGGCATGCTCTCCAAACAGAAGAAACTCAAGCCATAAACTCCTGTAATGTAAACTCTGTTCTAGTTAGAGCAGTTTTCAGGCTAGAAAGGGAGAAGCTTTTTTATGCATTTAAGGTTAGTTTTCAATCAGGATTCAAGACTTGAACCACCTTTGTGTGGAGAGAATGAATCATCGCAAGTCTGATTCCTTTGCTGATATGAAGAGACTGTTTTCTCTGCACACTTTTCAAGATAACAATAACAATAACTTAAATGATTGTGCTCGAACAGTTCTCGTACCTTGATTTTCTGCAGCACTAAATATCATGTTTTAAATGTTAGATTATGAAATAACTTGTAGATCTGTTTATTAAACCACAAGATAGGAACTCATATTGATGGAAGAAGACTTCCATCATAGGCTGAATGGAACGGTAAACCGTGTACTTGAAGGAACTTTAACCAACTCTATGAAAATCTACTTTTTATGATTCGGGTTGGAAATCTTCTTTGAAGGAAAGCGCACAGCCATCAACCAGCTAATACACATTTAGTTTTCTCTTGGAAGTTGGAAACCTTCACGAACGTTGGGGTTGAGCTTCTTTTGGCCAATATACACTATGTTTTCCTGATACCCATTATAAACACCTTCAGGGTCCGTTTCCTGATTCTTTCAATGTTTTCAGAATTACTTCCTTCAATTAGGTGAAGGTGTTTCTTCAGAGAATGACTGCAATTGAATCGCAGGTTTGACAAAGATTGAAGCCTTACAAGAATCATGTCAAGAAAGTAGATAATGAGGGTTTCTTCTTCAATGGCACAAGATTGTAAACAAACTCTGTTTGCTCATGAAAAAGAGAAATATCCCTTCCTGTTTTAAGTTTAATATTTTGTTGGAATTCTTTCTCAAGTACCAATCGTTGCTGAAAGGAGAAAATAACTGTGTCAATGATTTGTTGATGGTTCTTTGGGGTTATGTATAGTTTCAGACAAAACTTAAGCCAATTTGTAAAAATGTTCTACTCCAGCAAAGCATCTATATATAATCATTTTGTAATCCTTTTCATCACCATTGTTGCCTTGCCAATTCCAATCGTTCTTAATATGCCTTGTCAAAACTTTATTCGCTGTAACTCATAAACGTTATTGTCTGAACAAATAGATTTGGCAGTCAGTCACATATGCCAATGTTATATATATTTTTGCAGTTTAGTGCCAAATGTCAAAAACATAAACCTTTGCTGTATTTTAAACTATTTTCTATGCAAACCGATGATGTCTTGTTCGAATGAATTGTATTTTCTTTAACCATTTGTGACAAAGAAGGAAACTATCTCCGACGAATTTGCAACAGTTTAAATTGGTTAACATACTTCAATGACAACGAAATAAATAATGAATGTTTATCATGTTTATCTGTTTTACCATGTCTCTTTGGTTATCCTTTTCTTCTCTTGGTTTTTAATTAAGTGAACGTTGCTTTTAAGATGAACAGCAATGCGAATAGTGAGGATATAGGAAACAAGTATGTAATAACATTTCCATGAATTAGTGTGAACCCTGCGAACGTTGGTTGGATGTGATGTAAGTGTCTTCAGGAGAACTATACGAAAATAATGGTAGGCCTATACCATAAAGAAACAGTATTCTATATCAAGGGTTCTATGAATCTTGCCAGATCCTGAACTCAAACATTCTCTCCTCACAGAGGCAGATCAAGTCATGAAATGTTGATACAGCCTCTGTTCTATTACGCCGAAATTCGTGGCAGTTTCCCCTGGCGAAATAAAATTGCAAAACAATCCATTTGAATTTCTTTCTCAAATGACAACGCTTCTCGCATTGAAAGGATGGTTCATATCAGAAATTTTTTGCAATGATTCAGGGGCCTAAATGATGGTTTTAGAACAGCGTCGCCTATTGCACAATTAACTTTGATTTCCACCAATCAGGCATCTCCCATTCTATCCCACAAAGTCGGCGTAATAGAAAAGAACTTGACCTGTCTCTGTGGGGAGAGAAACTCAAATGGCTACTTTCATTTGAACGCGAAATAGTATCCATTGTCAGTGGACGGTTGATTTCGGCTGCAGTAATGTATATATACATTTTCAATAGAATCATATCAACATTAAGTACATTTAGCTCCGCATGTCAATATGCTATGTAAATCACTGAGCGTTTCTTTAATGTATGTGGAAAAGAAACTGAAATCAGAGCAGTTGTTGGGATTTTAACCGGATTAACATGATAATAATGGACTCAAAGTTGTAGTTTTCTAATCAGATCTTAATTATGTATATATATACACATTATAGAGGAAACGGTGATTCAGATGCCGAAACCTAAAGTCCATGCAAGTATAACATATTACAAACTCGGTTACCCAAAATGTATCTTTTTATCATTTGCATACACAATGAATCACTTTCACAGCAGGAATTTGGCACATGCAGATCTCCACTGTAATAACTCCTCCAAGCGGGAGCGTGTAAATGGTTAAAGTCACATTCTTCAGATAAAACTAGAGAGATACGTTTTGGGAATCACAAACACAGGAATTAAAGTATCTTTATCTGTTATCACATGTTGATCCAAGGAAACTATGGAACGAACAATTATGAATAGTTACCTATGGAATACATCGGCCATGCAACATATCAGTATGGAATGAACACGAATAATAAGGAACTCATACATAGGAACTAAGCCCATGATTTCTAAACGTTAACGGGGCAGTGCGACAAATGTATTGACGTTTAAATCAAAATCAGAAGGGAAAACTACTATGAAACATTCTTTTCGTTGTTTATGTGGACATCGACAACATAGATACTTTCAGACTTGTTTCCATCATATACTTAGATAGCACTGTATCTTTCTAAATAAGAATAAACATCATTCTTTCCCAACAGAGGTAAATCAAGTTATAACATTCTGATCTAGCCTCTGCTTTCAATATACCAGTTCCTGGCTTTCCTGCAGTTTCCCCTGGTGGCACCAAAAATTAACCACAATCAATTTGAAAGGTTTCCGCAAATGAATTCACTTCTTGCACGGAACGGTTGGGTTTGTTCACTGAGGCCTTTACCATAATTCAGTAACCATTGTGATAACTTTTGAACAGCGTGGCTGATTGCATAACTTACTTGATTCCATCCAATCAGGATTCTCCATTTCCTGCCCGCAAACATGGTTTACGAGAAAGAGGCTGAACGAAAATGAGACTAGCTACTCTTGTTGGTAGAAAATCAGTAAATAAATGACAGACAGCCAGCTAAAAAACAAAGCATGTCATTTAAGGTCTAACGTTAGTTGTTATGGTTCATTGTCTATAGATTGTCTATTGATTTTTATTTTGGGCACATGTATCTATCAATTCTCAATGTGACACCGTTTGTGCTCTAAAATACTTCCTAGGCATTCTTTATGATCTAATTTATAATTATCAAACACGACAGTAAGCTTTTTAGGATAACATATCGAATTGTATGACTGAAGATCATTATGCTAGCGCCGTTGAAACAAGTTTGGTTTAATTTGTACCCCCACTATGAACCGCTCCAAATATCTATGATTTATAAACACATATCACATGCCAGGAGAAAACATTTCTTAGACTTTAACTCAAATTCAGTAGCGCGAAAAAACGATTTTCTATGGATGAATGTAAGTAACGGTAAATGTGACTCCAGACGCTGTATTTAACCAAAGTCGGTCTTGTTTATAGGGTTTCAAATACAACAATTATAGACATGGTATATGCATCTACACTTTACGTCAGACGCATTGAGATTATAACGATGTAATGATCTTGTATAATTACGTTGTTATGAATAGCTTGGGATCAACGGTTCAAAAGATAACTAAAGTTTGGTACCAAAATTTTTCATTTAGTCACTTGGAAGTAAAATATAAGAGTATGATGATGTGCACATTTATTGACATATCACTGAGCAGTGCAAACGCGGTGCCTTTGTAGTGACATCATACCGTATTTATATGACATCACTTTGTACAACACTTCTAGCAGTTAAGGCACAGTGTAAAGAGGGCGTAAAAGGCATTGATAAGGCACTGTCAGGTTTCGGGATACGGGTTTTAGGACGACTAGACACACGGCAAGTTCAGAGACTAACGCTTGTTTTAGTGGCGTACCGTCTCCTGCCCGACTGGCCTTCCATAGCTTTCATCAACACAATGGCCATCACAATAAGAACAGTTAAGACAATGGAAAAGAGACTGATGTAGACGGAGATACGAGCCTTCTTCTCACCCTTCTTAGGATGTCCGTCTCGGTAGGCTTTGGTCGCCATCAGAGAGAAGTACATTGCAAGCACGCCGAATGGTAGATTGAAGCAAACAGTCACGAGAATGGCCACGCCAATGTTGGTGCTGGGGATATAGGGCACATGAGACTGAGAGTTTGGGACTTCCGGTTCTCGGTCCATCCTCTGACCCTGTGGTGGAGTTTGATCTGGACCGATGGTGTCTGGACATTCAACCAGGTCTTCTGATGATGGTTGTCTTCTCTTGAGAGGCAGGTCCTTACTTTGGTTTTCAGAGTTTTGAGGATGAGATGAAGATGCTCCAATCCTTTCCTCTGCCAATGGGACTTTGTCTTCTGTTGACTGTTTTCCTTTTCGTTGTAAGTCATCACGTCCTGTTTTGGAATATTGATGTGGATCTACAGATGCTTTGATGATATTTTCTGTCTCGGGTGATTCTGCGGTTTGTGATTCCTGACCCTTTGCTTTTTGTTGATTTTCGGAATTTTGCGGTACATTTGCACATAACGTGGTGTTACCTTCTGTCTCAGAGTCTTCCTCTTTGGCAAATTCCCTTCTTTCTTCTGAACCGTTCTCTGAGTTGTTAGGCTCCTCTACGGAACCTACAATGTTATGTTCAACTTCCAATTTTACTTTTTGGGGAGATTCTTTCATGCTACAAGAAGTTGGAACATATGTTTCTCCCTTTAATCCAGAATTATCAAGTGTTTCCGCAACATTAGCATTATCAATCTGTCCACCTGAAGTCCTTTCTATGGAAGGAGTGGGAAGTGTTTGAGAAGGTAATAAATCCATGTTTTCATCTCTAGGCAACTGTGCAGATGTATCAGAAAATTCATCGATGTATTCTAGGTCGCTCTTTTCATCGGAACGTCCTTCCATTTTCAGATTCCTCTCGGGTCCTCGCAATATCACTTGTATTTCATAACGGACATATCGTCATTAGATCTGCAAAACAAAACAATAAATTGGATTAAGTTTTTTATATACATTTGAGGGGCATTTAATTGTGGTATACATAAGATAGGCAATACTTTCTGGATAACAACTTTTTCTTGTGATAACCCGACGTTTGGGTATATATGCATTGCTCACAACAGGTTGGATGTAGGGAATAACAAAGTGGGGTACATATACACCTTAATACACAGCAAAAATATGTAAAAAACGGAGGGAACTTTATCGGTCAGATATGAGAACGTATTCAAATTAATCTTAACATCCAAATTGTTTCATCTAACATCCAAATTGTATTTATAAGTCTTTATGGAAAGGCATCCATGTATATGTTCCAAATGTATTTGGATTTGCTTCCCTTCTGACAATTTTCGACTCTATTTTCCTTGTCTATATCATGACAACTGTATGCTAGTTTGGCTAGGTGTTATTTATTTTCGGAATGCAATCGTTTATTTCTTGACAAAGATCCATGTTCTGTAATGCTATTGCAACCTTCTTCACTTTAGGAGTTTGGGAATATTATGTTATATGATATAACTTCATTTAACATTTAACGATTTTATTGTATTTTCAGATGGGTATTACTGAATTCCCCACCAGGAACCTCGTGTTACAATTAACAAAAGAAAATATTAAGTCAAAAAGGAACATTCTCATTCACAATTTCATAATCCATTGATATTTAGAATATTTAGATAACAAACAAAATTATCATCAGTTTACCTTGATAGTGTTTAATATATTAATTAATATATATCACTGACTGCTTATAGGAGTCTTTGTCTGCAAGTTAACGAAAAGGTAATGTCAAAACAATATCTGAATTTCTGCAGTACTTACAAGAAAATAGTTCAACCATGAAAACTCACAGGTAACATGATCGCCACGCCAAATACAGTAAACCCAATGTAAATATAATCCATACATCCATATACTCATAGATGAGTTTTTCTTCCCTGACAGGAATTAAAGAAATAAACAACCAATCCTCCAAATATCAGTTTCTAGAAATGCACGGTGATATTTTATCGACTATTATTTTATCACTATCAAGTCACTCTGACCTAACGTTATGCCTATTTTCTCAGTCGGCAGGTGTATTTATCTAGTCTATCTCACCTGTTTTACCTATATACATAGACAACATACGAGCTTTGCATTACCTTTGGTATGCGCCCGAGGAGAGAGTTTAGTAGAGCGTCAGTGTATTGCTAGGTGGATACTTGTTCTTTAGGTCTACTAAAATAGGAAACGATAAACAGTGAAGAAAGCAAGTGCATAAAACACACAGGGAAACGTTACAAAACATTAATCATTCCAATGAGTGCAAGGTGGTGCAGCATAACATTATTTCGTCTTTAATATATAATGAATCTACTCGATATAAGACATCGGAATCTCATCTACCATAAATATAAATTTTTAAATATGCAAGTGAAAACGTTATAAAATTGATCAGAAGTAATAATGCAATTTTGCATTCAATCAGAATGAACACATATTGAGAAATATTCACATCTTGCTGATAACCAAACCTGCTGCTATTATGGTTGCATATCTATACTATGGAATATTAGAAATATATACCATTGACCGCAGCTTGAAATTTAGGTACATTTTGACGATAATGTTTATTCAGTAAGGAGGTGACCAAAATTAGTTATTTAAATTATGGAGAGTTTTAAAACCTTTTCGTCTCGTGACTAAGAACCAACAAGATCACGTGACGTTTGCATTTTTTGCAAAAATGTATAAATATTGCTCAGTTAAATGTTGATATATAAAAGATAAGGTTTTAATTATGTCAATGCCAACTTAACTGACAACATCCATATCAAATTGTTTTCAATATATAGTTATATAAGTGTTATACTACTGAAAACCATGAATAACATAGATGAAACGAGTTAAAAATTCTGAAGTGTGACAAACGACTGTTTGAATTTCCGTAAGTAATACATTAAAGTTCACTAAAAGTCATTCGCTCGGATCAAAGTCTGTGAACCTATGCCCTACTATCTTACCAAATGTATCCTTCATGTAGTCCTGAAGTTGCACCTCATGACGTAAATGTTTTTGTAACCTTATAATTACACGATGCAATCCCCTGTCTTCTCCTCAGAGGTAAAGGGTAATGCTGTAGGCCACACATAGAGACTATGTATGTTTACATCACCTGCTGTACAACAACATGAATGTCTGGCGAGGAAGGGAACTGCAAATGTTGTCTACAGTGTAACTGTTTGAATTTTATAACTTGAAGGTGCACCTGTGCACAGCTCTCTCAAGAAGAGAGCAATTTCGTCATAAGCGGATAAAGCCATTCGCGATAATCACGAGTTTACGTTTCGATAATATCTCCACTAACTTCTGGAATAGTATTAATATTTTAAAAAGAAGTTATGATGTGACAATTGAGTGTTGCTGTATATAACCGAAATTTTGTAAATCTGTTTCCAATATCGACACAAAAATGTAATGCCTGTATAATTGATGTTCCCTTAACAGTTTGGTCATTTTGACAACATTTATTTTAGAAAACGTCGACGAGAATAAACGGACCAATCTTTTTCTTTCAATGGGATTCATTGTAATGGTATGATTTTTATTTGAAATGTACTTAATTGTATCGTAAGAAATTAAGAAAGACAGTTGTTATTGTTAAACTCTATTCACAATAAAAGTTTGCGTGGACACTGGAAAGAGAAATGCAGGTTTCATACTCAACGTTTCTTTATTTAGAATATTCTTGTCATTAACCATAATGATTGTCGGAATACGTTAAGGAATGCCTTCAACCCCTTACAAAATGACAAATGTAGTCTTTAGTTTTTTTAAATCTCTCTTTTTACGAAGATAATTATACGAAGATCGACGTTCGGTGCCTATTTTTCAGATTTAGAGCCTGTATATCTTGCTCCGCTTGACTAATACTGAGACCAACTGTTTGAAACATGGATGCACATTGCCAGCAGAAGCTGACAAGCGTTAAGTGTATCCAGATAGACAGGCTGTTAACATGCCGACTAAGAACCGCTACATATAACTCATCGCCGTTTCGCTTTCTCTGCCTGATATACAAGTTGATTAACCGATGAGCAGATTGGAGTCTACACCAGAATGTCACCTGACATACTGCACGAAATGCACGCTTTCTGTGTGCACGTGATCTTGGTGCTTGCACGTGCAGGTGTACGGGGATAAGATACGAGCGGTAAACTTTCTCAATATTATGAAGAAAATACATCGCCTCGTGTGCAGAACTTGCAACTGTTACTAGGTTCAGTGCAAAGAGCTTCTCATCAAATAAACTTCATTAAGCAACTGCTTTGCAAGTGTTTATGTTGCAAATGTGCACTTATAAAAAAAGGAATAATGATTAATCATCTTGTCATTTTCTACATTTGCATGTTTATTGCGTAGCAAAGTCTCACGAAAAGGAAAACACACAAGCACCTGTAACAATATATAGGTAAAAGATACCATATAAATAGAATAATTATATTTATATGGTATCTTTCACCTTTATCTTGTTACCGGCGCTTGTGGGAAAACACTAGTTTTACTATTTCTTTTCATCTTTAAAGCCTAAACTAGAATCCGTGTCTACATATTAATTTTACATTATCTGTTGTTCCTTATTTTAAAGTGTACGATTTTTAGTTCAAAAAGTTCATAAGCAATTCCATGTCCATATTTTCTTAAAAGAATATTATTTTTAAAATATCGTAGACTAAAGGGAAAGTATGCAAAGCGCATTTAGAAAATTTTATTTTGTTATTTTCATTGATATAGTAACCGTCAAATATACGATGGCCCTGAACTCCCCTTCTAATCGTGTTATTTCCATCTAATATCATTTTTATTTATATATTTACAAAACTGCCCAATCCCACTCAGTGTGCCTTCATATATAGTTGTATTTCAGCTTAACCTGTGTTTGGAGATTCATGTCAGTTTAAAACGTGTCGAGGCACAGGTATGGACAAAAAACATAACTGTCTAGGCAAGTCATCACTTGCTTGACAACAAACAAGAAAATATACATATATATATTGAATATACGCCTGCCTCGAATAGACGCCCTTGCATAAGACTTTCTGAAAATAATAAACGCCTGCCATAATTAAACGCCGCGTAAACCAAGTTTAATATATAAAAAAAGCTTCTTTGTTGTTAAATTATCTGATTTTTTTACAAAATAGTCTAAACGGTTTCGCTTTTTACGAAATAGACGCCTGCCTTGAATAGAAGCCTGCCTCAAATAGACGCATATAGACATTTTGAAAATAATAGACGCCCGGCGTGTAATTAAGGAAATACGGTATACAACACTGGATAACAGCACTAATATTAACACAAGTATTACTCAAAGTTAACTTCACACAATTAATTTCTATCAACACGAATTGCTGAAAGTTATGAATATTTTTTACATTCATCAACGATTGTTGGTATATTTCATATCAAAATACACGAGGGTGACAATCTATTTATCATCCAAATTCACTCTTTTCGACATCTCAGAGAAAAATTGTAAATCTCTGAACACAATAACACTAGATTTTCAAGACAGTGATGTCATTGCATAGTGAGGTCACTATGTTTATGATGTTGTGGCATTGTCATGTAGTTACTTGAAGTAAAAGCACTGTGTTGCCATGTAGCGTTGACAATGACAGGACATAACGTACTGCCAAAACGATATCTCCTTGTCATGCTGGTTAATTATAAACAGTAGTATAACAGATAATAAAGAAAATACTTTCCGATGATCTGACGGGATTTCAACCCAGGTCCGCTGAGCTAACGTTTGGAACCAGCGATGTAGGTCATATTCTAAATATAGCATGAGTCACTTTCAGTACTCTGATAATAAATACATGTTTACAACGTAAACATTTAGTGACATCGTTAAGTATAACTTGTCACGTGGTCGTAAGTGATCTACCTATTAGTAAACATAAGTCTTATTTCGATGTCACCATCGTACTTACACAAACATTACTTTTAATTCGCCAGGCGAGCCCAGAAATTAAATCGCGTTGGTTATAAAAAAGTGGATTCTGCGATTATTGAATGCGAAATAATTAATGCTTTATCTGGATCAAATGCAGACTCTTCTTCAAATGAAGATTTTTTTGAATGCGTCTGTTAACATTTATCAGCATCTTTAATAGAAAACATTGTTTCTCTTTTAATATAACATTTAAAGCGAAATCATATTCCACAGTTTAATGTGCCAAATATTTTGTATTACCAACATGGTGACGTAATGCATTTTTTGCTACAGCTCTGTTCATTGGTCTTTTGATTTGGATACAACACATGTGATTGGCGCGGCTTCCCTTTGAAAATATCAAGAGTAATATAGAGAGAATTCAGAAAAGTTTTAGAAAAATCAAATCATAATACTTGGTGCCCTTTGGGGCACCAAGCAATAACCATTGTCGATAAGTCGCTATCACAGAATAAAGAAGGTATTAATCCATTTCAACTGGTCCTATTTTTCATGAATTTTAATAGGCCATTTAGACATATTGTGCGATTTTTAAACGATAAATTGTCATTAATTGATTTATCATCATCAAGTTTTGTAAACATACAAACACAACTAATGTATGACTTCACCTAATGGTAGTATAGCATGGCATGATATAGAGTAGGGGAAAGGCTGGGGTCAATAATGCCTTGTATTAAGTAAACTGCTCAGTGTATGTTCTATGTATATGCAATTAATACATGTATTGAGATCTTGCAGTTTACCTCAGGGTAAAAAGAGAATAATCGATTGCATATCTACCAACGTAAAACTGATAAAAACAATTTCTACGTTGCAAGTGCAAAAATAAAGATTTTTTCATCTTATTTTATTGTTTGGGAATTATTGAACATGGAGCTCATGACCAATAATTCTATGTAACGTACAATTTCCATAAGCGTAAACTTCCAGAGTAATCGCCCCTGCCGGTTATAATAGTTGACCCCCTCTCCCCTATTTCAAAGCCAAAATGCATGGGGGAACATATTCAAGCGTATACCTCCGAAATAGAGTTTATTCTAGTGCAGCAGATTAGTTTTTATGTCGAATATGTATCGGTTCCCCAGCTAAGTTTGCCTACACCAGATCAATGCCCAAAGACGCCAACGAGCACTTGTAATGGCTGATAGTATAGCTCCAACGATACACGTGTCTTGTTGTGTTACATGGCAAATAAGCAAAGACATGCAGAGAAAGCGTTAAGTTAAATGTATAATACAAGACGTCAACATGGCCAATGTTGTTTTCATCACCATTTCAGGGTGGTAAATGCTTTCAAGCGAGAATCAAAAAATAAAAATACTTTTTTTGTAATAGACTGAAAGTTTGCAAAGTCTCTGATTTTTAATCCAATGATTAAACAAGATGTGTGTATTCATTTCATTTGTTTATTTGACATGGTTCTCATGTCGCATGCACGATTGCAAACCTGAAAACAAGATACATGTGTAGACGACAAGGAGGGATAAGCAAACACCTTGGCAGTGGTTCGTTCACATGCCTTCAGTCATTTGCCCATTGTATTGCCTTTATAGCAGATGTTTGAGAATTATTATGTTATTATGTTATGTTATGTAGAAGCATGTTTATTATTAATATCAATGAACGAAAATGACGCGAATAGGATTTAACGGTATATTAAATTGATATTATCTTCAATAGATATGTTCCATACAGGATCTGCCTTCAATTATTCTTTAACAATAATTTTAACTCATGTTTAAGTTAATGCGAGGTTTTTTTATCATTTAATGCAAATGTGCGAGCATATAATCTAGTTCTTTGAGCACCAAATATAAGTTTCAGTTTCAGATACATTATTTCTAAAAAGAATCATACATCAAACGTGTTCTGATGTATGTGTAATGACTCATCTAGATGGAATTGTTTTGAAGGATCGCCCTGTTTAATGTCAGTCTGAGTTCCATGCCACTAGGCGCAGGTTATTTGTAGAGACAATATTATGACTATGCAGGGAACCTAAAACTGTCACTTAACAGCGTGTGGTGTATACTAGAGTCAGCTTGGAGGGAATTACACAGATCCTTCCCACATCTTCGGGGGTGCCAGACTCTCAACTCGTTCTCTGTCGGCCTAGCTTATATTTGAATAGCCACTCCGTGATACATTTTTCTAAGCTATGATACAAACTTTAATTGCATATGGAGTTATGAAAATTCGAAACATCAACATATCATCCCTAAGTGACAAATATGTAATAAAGACCTAATTTCTAATTACTGAATTCTAAATTTCTAAAAGTGCCCAAAATATGCACACAAGCGTAGATCAAACGGCTTATGTATAATTTTACTGGTTATATAAGTTTCAAACACTTTCAACTCCTAGCTATCCTTCTAGCTACTCAAGATAAATTTCCAAATTACCTTTTTTCTAATTGACGGGCACCACTGACCTGTTTTCGTTCATGGTCGCGACCTAATGCCTATTCGCTTTAAAATGATAGTTACTTTTTAGCAACATATACTTTCGCATATGTGATCCGAAACAACTTCCTTTTTTAGATCTTATGATGTAGATTTCCCGAAATAAATTCAACTTTACATTCTAATTTCTAAACCATGTTATTGGTAACCGTCAGGGTGTCACGTATCAACCGAAACGGCAATCTGACCAGTTGAAGCACCCTCGTATCGTTTGAGTGATCTGAACGGATACAAACCTGGTACTTTTGTTTAAAACATAATTACATCGATAAGAAGGTCTCTTAATTGAATGAACATGTTAGTTTAAAAGTCAGTGAATAATAAGATTTATTGTGGATACCTAAAAATGTTTTTACTAATTTTCAATGCAAATCCAATTTCAGTGACTATCTTTACATCTTTTGTTTAGGGCGCTTGTTGCAACACACGATCGCACGGTTCACGTAAAAACCAGTCAAATTGGTTTCTTTCTGTAAGCATGTAGAAATTATATAGACGAAAACTCCACAAAACCGGGTCAACCCTTCACCACTTCGCCGCGAACCGTTTACCTGTATCGCTATGAGAGGAATTACATATATCCTTATACATGTAGATCATCATCATTTTCATCATAATCACCATCACCATCACCATCACCATCACCATCACCACCATCATCATCATGGTTACTTATTCGTCATTATCACTTTTAAATGGACCATATCATCATCATCAACATCATAGTTACTTATTCGCCATTGTCCATTTATACTATGATATACTTTAAACATGTTGAAAGATTGAAAATTTCTTTGAGATAAATTCTGTAACATACCCTATTGGAAACTATCCATTTTGAGAAATCGAATGAAATCATACACCTAAACATGTCAATATTATATATTTTTCGTATGAATGAATGGCCAAAGGCCACAGACCCAAAGGACTTACAGTTGCAATACAAACACAAAATGACTATAAAAGAATAAATACTAATTTACACAAAATTGAAACTATACGGTACACATTTGACAATTATACAAATATTGAAGGGGTAATATATATTTTTCGTTCAAACTAGTAATGGGCTGACTATGCCAACAAAATGTTTACAACAAAACTTTTGATATTTGCAGTAAACGTGTGGTTTGGTAATAAGGTTCTCAGCTATTCCAAAAGATTTCTATACAGATGTTCTGAAGGATTAATTATGTATTCGAAAACAAGTAAATTTCAACATCCGGCGGAGGACACATCCATATTTGTAAGTAATGAAAACTCTGAAATGTGTGGTATATAAATACATTATCAAAGTTTGTTATAACTTATTTAAAGTGAAAAAAAGACGTTTTGACAATACGTTAAAATAATTATCAAGTGCATAAACGGTTGTATGTTTAGTATACATAGAGGGAGAGAATATTGCCAATGCTATCATGTGTTTATTGTAGTGTAGTAAAATCTACGTATATTGCCTCTTTAAATGGATCATCAGCAGTGCATGTATTTTATCACAAGGCCTGAACCATTTTGGGACTGTGTTTCGTTTTCACCATTTTAAGGAAAAATTACATTGTCAGATTGGTTCAAACGTCTATTTCAGCCTGTCTAAGTTGTCGAATGTTGTTGGTGGATTTTTCTATTCAAATAACGCCGACCGATCGCCTCCCAGACGTGTTCGATAGGGCAGGAGTCTGGATCGATGGGTTCTTGAATGTTTTCGGGTCAGGTCCCTCAGATCAGGTAACAATGTTGGCAGTGACCGTATCGGGAGCTAACCAACCTGCCCATTTCACTTAGACCAATTAAAAAAGCAATGTTCTGTATAGGCTAAGTTGGAAGAGAGAGAATGTTTAATGATAAGTCTAACCCACAGAATGTTGTTAATTATATACTAACCTTTAATTCTACAATCCCGAAATCTAACAACTAAGTCAATCAGCGATGAATAGCAAATGACATATATGCCATATAAAAAAAATGCTGCATATACGGATTGGAAATCCAGAAAAATAAAAATGTTCAGAAATATCTCGAACGACAAAAAACCAACATGCACGTATGTCATATGGTGTATCACTGTAACACATAATAAACATCGTTCTGTTGAACACTTATTACAGAGCACATGTGTTTTCGCGTGAAAACACTCGTGTTCTGTGTAAATAATTTGTAACAATAAAAATCTAGTTTAGAGATCATTTCGCTTTAGTAAGCAGCAGCCGCAAGCATCCCAGATCTTTTATCTATCATTACCATCTGTTTGTTGCCTTTGCAGCTTCTGTAGAGTATGTAATTAAACGAATTAGCGGTAATTGATGTATATAAAAGATGAGGCAATGCTTGAATAATTAGCTACGTTATGTTGAGCAATGCTTACTGATATGGTTTGAAATATGATTGGAAATTTAGGGATGATAAATGGTGTACGTTTTCGAGTAGCTGATAAAAATGTCAACACGGAAAATTGCTGACTTAAGCAAAAAATGTATCTTGCTTTTCGGAGCCGGAATAAGCATGGAGTGTAATTATTTAGCTAACTAACCGTGTAACAACGCAATTCCGTTTCCGTTTATCTTTTAAAGATCACTAATGGCATAGAGCATTTCATAACTCCCAATGTTTGCCAAACAACAGTGAGTCAAATCATATATATCAATAAATTGTTTTAAAAAATCTAATTATCTTATCAAAATTTTGCAATTGATTAGTATAGTATATATAGTAATAGTATTATCACTTTTTCATTTGTAATACCAAAAGTCATATTTCAAAATGTAGTTAACGGGATATATGTTATAATGCTTAAAGAAGATATTCAACTAGCCTTTGGTCGTATCACACTTACATTGTAATTGAGTGCTCGAATCCAGTTCTTATATTTTAAATACTTATAAATTGATTAACCACTTTCAATTTACATCTCTAAAAACAGGAAATATCAAAACTACCAGATGAACTTACGTTTTCCTGTCAAACATGAACATCAATGAGTATCTTTAATGACGTGTGTAGAGTAATCAAGTCTAGATAGGTTTCTTCGATATTTCCTTATTCTTATCCATTGCTATATGTTTAATGTAACAACAGGTACTACGTCAATTCAAAAAGTCTTTGGATTTAAAATAAATATTTAATATTTTTAAGAAAACACTAACTGTCAAGCATATATGGTCAAGCTATAGATATGGTAGTAAATATGAAATTTGTCCGTTTCCTTCTCAAAATCTACCAATAAGTTGTTAATCAAGAAACACTGCGAATCGTTTGTGGCAAAGACATATGAATTGTAGAAAATATAACATCTGTCCGTTCCCTCTCAAAATCTACAATAATTTGTTAATCAATAAAGATTTTGACCAAGGCACTTATTGTAGTCAAAATAACATTTGTCCGTTTCCTCTCACAGTGTTACTTCATTATTCAAAGAAATCCTTATTTTACTTACATGTTCCATCAATGGTTAAATCCATGAGTTACCAGCAGTAAAGGCGAGAGCTATCTAACGTCTGTGTTCAAGCCTAGCCCTAGCGTCTCTCCATCTGGTTCCTATTTGCACGTCAGTGGCAATCCATGTTCATGTTGTCTTGCATAACAACAGACGAATCACACCGAGCTGGGAGAAATCTGAGAGGTTCCGCCTTTTGGCAGCAGCATACATATATATATACTGCTATACTCAGACAAACTGGGTGTGGGGTGGTTAAGTCTTGTTTCTAGCTTATATCCTGTCGCCATGACCCTAGCGGGGTATCATTGTAACCTTTAAGTTGGAATGTCGATAAGTCAGTAAATTGATAATTATTGTTATTTCATGCAAAAAGTCATAAAGTAAAATCATCAGTCTAAGTAAACCTAGCCTCACTATTATCCGTTACACTGCTATATTGAGTATAGCAATGTAACGGATAATAGTGAGGCTAGGTTTACTTAGACTGTAAAATCATGAATTATTTTTTTCGAAACAACAATGGCAAAGTTCAATTTCAATTTAATAATTGAGATTAACACTTTTTCATTAAATACTTTCTTCATTTTGAACAGCCTTGAAACATTGAGCACAGACATCTATACCAGAGGCGAAGCATACATATAAGGAAAGGTTTAAAATGTTCCTTTTAATAAAGGCGTTGAACTTTCTTTGTAAATTAGTTCATGCATGGCAAAAATGTCTTAATATTATCTGTTAATTATAATTGTCGCTTTAAAGTTTTTTTAAAATTCCTTAAATCCCTTAAATAGACCTCACTTAAGAGGTCTTGGTTTAAAACGGTCTCATCCAGTTGACAGTTCAAGGGTTGTTAAGTCTTTTAAAATGTATCTTGAATTTGTTTTCCAAATATCAAAATAACGTTGTTTTGACCAACCATAGCATTGAGCTTCAACTTGAAAACTTAATTGTTAATTGTCTAAATGTAATTTAAATAATTCTAACTCTCAACATAACTTTGTATTTAATACACTGGGCAAAAAAAGAAACGCATCACAGAAATTATCAGTTTTATTTATACATTCTTTAACATAAAATTACCGAATAACGAATGCCTGTAAATGGACAAAATTTGGCATAGTGTTTAACATGTGAATTCTGAAGACACTGGTGTAATCGACTGCTTCATAGAACGCCGTCGTCCGTGATAGTAGTAGTCAAAGTCAGTACCTAGTGTTACCCCCTCGAGCATGGAGCACTGCTCTGCATCTCCGTGGCATAGACTGAATGAGGCAGCGAATCTGATGTTGAGGAATCCTTCGCCACTCATACTACAATGCATACATCATCTGCTGTCGTGTACGTGGTTGCTGCTGACGCCGTCGTAGACGTCGGTCCAACAGATCCCTCATATGCTCAATTGGATTGAGATCTGGGCATTTTTATGGCCATGGGAGAACAGTCACATTGGTGTTTGCGCAATAGTCCATATTAAGACGTGCTGCGTGTGGTCTTGCGCTGCCTTGCTGAAATATTTCCCTTTTAACGTCGGTGGCGAATGAGGATTTCATCTCTGTTCTCGTAGGTGATTTCTAATCTTCTCCGCCGAGACTCTGCAAAGTCCAAGAACGTTGTCGGCGGTGTGAGTAGCACTTACAGTTCAATAACGCAGATGGAAGATCCTGATGTAGTGGTCCTGCGCAGGAGTGGTCACGCTTAGTCGTCCTGATCTTGGTCGGTCTCGGGCGGAGTTTTACAGTCTGTAGCGCTGCCATAGACTTGAAATCGTGCTATGACTCACGTTGAAGTGTCTTGAAACTGAACGATGGCTTTTTCTGCGTTCTAAACGACCAATTGCTCGGTTTCGGATTTCCTCGTTAAGTCGTGGCATTTTGCAGGTCGCATGAAGGAAAAAGCTGAGTTTGAATCGCAATGGGACTGATGTGCTTTTATACCCACTATTACCAGGGTGTAATATCCGAAGTTTTACGTGCAACATGCTTACAATTTTTTTTGCATGCAAATTTCGGCGCTTTTTTTCTCAAGGTGCATAATTTTGGCGAAAAAACATCATAAGATGCGTTCGAGCGCATCACATTGTTGTATTGACTAGAACTGATGATAATGAATCAAATTTAATCGATTTAAAACATAAATTGCTAAATTATTGCAATTTGAAAATTTGATTTTAGTGATGCGTTTCTTTTTTTGCCCAGTTTATTTTCTAAGAAGCAAAATAGCCTGCCGATGCCGATTTGTCAACTTTTATCCTGAAAAAAAACCCCACACACACCTAAAAGGTGGTAAATGGTCAAAGGCTTGCCAAAAGATCCTCGTTGGGAAATGCGCCATTTTTCTGAATTTCTCTTGTCAACTTGTTTCAAAAAATGATTTATTGAGTGGCATATAGCCTTGTCACAATACCGACATTGCTGACCGAAGGGAGTTTGGACACCTAGAGTGTAAACATTATTTTTTCGTCGAACGTAACTCTACTGTATGTTTACTTGCTCTAGACCAACGTTGATTTCTTTCTTTAAATATAACTAGATGTATTCCTTTGGTCAGCATGTCGGTTTAACCGTATACGCACGAGCAGATATAGACTTATATGTTTTCTGAGTAAAATAATAATTCTAAGCTAAGCCTAAGCTATTTCAGTTCTCTACAGATCTATAGATGTTCTGTTATGCCAAAATGGTATTAACTGCAGTCTGTGTGTAAGACATGAGCAGATAATATATGTGAAATCAGCACTATTCGCTTGCTAAGTGGAAGTATACTTTAAACCTTGAATATGATACCCATACCCAAACCTCACCTGGTGAAGAAGGTGAAAATGTAACACGCCTACACATGTATCTGCGATCATGTTTTACTTTCTAATAATACTTTCATAAGTTGTGTAAATACCAATTTCATAATTGTTTATATGTAAATCAATTGAATTAATTGTGTAACCCTGAACATTGAATGATGAACAGTAGATGATCTACAGAACTACATATAAAACTGCCTTCTGATCTCTGAACCAAGCCTTCTATCCAGTCTCTGTAAAAATATCTCAAGGTTTTTTTATCAAATATGTGACATGAACCTTCTCTGACCCTTCTTCCGGCTGTCAGCATATTGAGGATGTATCTGTTGTTTCAGAATCTCGATTTAACTTAAAGGGGCAGCAGCACGTTTTCAGGAGGAATTAAAGGTGATGTCACGAAAATGAAAGTAATGGTTCCAATTGAAAGAAAATGTATATATATACTAAATGAAGCAGTGATAAATCAAATATATAATGTCAAGTTTAGCCATGCGAATTCATTATCTTTCAAAAATGAATTAAAGGTGTTCACAAAGAATGGTCGCCAATAGATTTTATGTGAATCCTCTGATTATGGATGATCGGCTTGTGTAATAAGACTATTGACATTATCAAAATAAGCATAAACGTACAATTATCATTGAAAAAAGAAGAAGATAAAATTATAAAAAAACGTGCTACTGTCCCTTTAAGATAGTATAATTGGTAGGGTGAGTGTCCTGGAGCAGTTTGTTCGTGACATCAATGACCTGTGTGCAAGAGGATACAAGCTACTTGGTGGTTCTTATAGAATACACCGGTTTTTTCGAGAACATCACTGATCATGACGTTAACATTTAATTGTATGGATAAGATAAATGATTTAAATGTTTTATTTAAAAATGGAGGCATTTTGGTATATGCATAAAGTTAAGCCTTTTATAAATAATATATTCCAAAATGTCACTATTTGTGAATAAAAAGTGGAAACACCAAGCCTTCTTACTCTTTAACGTTAACAAGGTCCAAAAAACGGCACTCGCAGAGTGCTTTACAGTGCTTGAATAAAGGCGTAACGACATATTCCGGCATGTTGTGTTCTCACAATTAAAAAGTGGGCATCCATTAATCTTCTTTCACTAACTTTGGCAAATGTATGCACGTCCAATTATAATTTTCTGATCGCACCGATAACATGTTCCAGGGAATGTTTTATAAATGAACTTGAACAGAAAAGTACAGATAAAAATCAAGAAAAATGGCAAGTTAAATCGTTTAAATTGGTTGATGAACATCAGTAAGTAAACGTGTTATTCAACCATAATTCTTGATTACAACCACACCTAGTAATCAAAATACTAAATACCTACTGAATCTTTAAGATTTAAAAAAAGTTGAAGTGCTATGTTCAAAATAAAACTAAAGTTGACTCTCTCAAAAGTGGAAAGTTGAAATAATTCAATCAACAAAACGCCCTAAGGGTATAATTAAACTTTCTGAAGTAGGCAAAATGTGATAGGTTTGTTTTAATTTCATATGTAGGACAGATTTACGACTGAATGTGTATCAAAGAGGAACTTTTCGAATTCATAACGAATATTAACAGTGTGATATGGGCGTTGCTTGCATTTCCTCCGTGCTTCGGTTTAGCTTGATGTTTCATGGATAAACCTTCACTCGAAATGTCGTTGTTGGTTGAAATGTGGACTTATTAATATGGTTCCAAGATTGCGTAATTTGAATATCTTTAAAAAAAAGAACATTTGCATCAAAACATTCCGAATTTCAAATTCTCTTTTTATGTTCAAGACAGAAATATCTGTTTCATGTGCAAGATAAACATAAAATATAGGACACAAGACATTTCAAACTGGCCAGTAAATATCTTATTCTTTATCCAATTATTTGATCAGTCACTTGGAAGTCGCATCTATCGAAATTGTAAATGTCATTCAAAAAACAGTCTATTGGATTAATACTTTCATGTCTGATTCCATTAAAAATGAAACATTCGTACAACTTAAGGGGTTTTTAATTTATTTTTCACTTGGGATTGTTCGGAACCTCCCCAACTTTTAAAAAGGATATTTTCCAAAAAGTCACTATTTGCGAATAAAAAGGGGAAACACCTAGCAGTTTATATTTTTTTGACGTTTACGATTTCAATAATGCCACTCGCACCGTGTCAGTGCTTTACAGTGCTTGAATTAAAAAAAAGTTGGCATCAATTAATCTTCTTTCACTAACTTTGGCAGATGTATTACAAGCGTCATCTTCAAGATTTTACAAAAGTGTTGTGAATAAAATTAGACTAAATATCACTCTCTGAAATGAGAGTAATGGGGAAAAGTTGAAATAATTAGTTAACTAAACAATACGCTCTTATTACGTCTTTTAATTGAGCTTTATATAGATCAACTGAAGTGTAAAAGATTTCTTTTTAATCTCATATTTGAATCGTACGATAGATTCGTTATTAAAAAAAAAGCATTTCGAATTCATTACGAATCTATGCACTTGGCGATCTGGGCGTTGCTTACCTCTCCTCAATTCGTTTAGCTTGATGTTTCATGAAGAAAAATTGCACTTGAAAAAAGCTTGTCGGTTGGAAATGTGTACTAATTAAGATGGTTCCAAGATTACATAATTATCTTTTAAAAAAAAGAGAATGATTGCATCAATTCATTCGGAATTTTCAATTCTATTTTTATGTTCAAGACGGAAATAAATGATCTGTTCCATGTGCAAGATGAACATAAAATATACGACTCTCTAGATATTCACTAAAAACATGAACTTTACAAACTGACTAGTACACAGATTCTTTATTCAAATATTTAATTAGCGACTTGAGAACCTATCTTCTGAAATTGGAAATGTATGTATATCTTTTGGGGGTGTTAACATGTATTGTTTTTTTAAATAAGCTTTGGTCAAAAGTAAATTTAATCAAAATCTGTACATGTGAAACACTAAATAACTTTTGAATACAAAATGTCAAGAGAGGGAAATTGTACACATCAAAGTGATTAATTAACTATTTCACTATCTTTAAACATATGTCTAAGGAAAATGCACAACTCAAGTATTTAAATTTTGATTAATGAGAAGTTTTCGTTTATGGTTTCATAATTTTTTACAATAACTAAAATTGTGTCATTGAGATATTCATTAAAAAGCTACCAATTTGATTGGCTCTTTACCTGTATAATTCTAAGTAGGTTTTGATATTGAATTTGCATTGTATCAAGAAAAAGCAAACAGTAACAAAAGCTGTTTGATAACTTTTGAGCTCAAAAACCTGTCAGTTCAGCAGATCTCTTTATCTATGGACAAAGGATAAAACTTCTGTTGATCTCTTAAACTGACATTAATTTTCAAGACCATAAAGCAGTCTCACTTCAAAGTTAAAGAAACACATATGTTGGACTTCATCACTGTCTATTTTAAAATGACACTCCCCAACCTTTTGTAATATTGTTCATGACCTATCCCAAGTGGTTGTATATTCTTTACTGGCCCTCCCCATAAACTCCTAGCCCACTCTCCATGTTTAAGATGACCAGTTCATAAATCATATCACTATATTGCTCAAAAGCAAAGGTCAACAAATTTATCATGAATATCTTTAGAGTATTTGAGATGCACAATGAAAAATCAAACTCTCCACCTCTGAAAGGAAAGAGCTGCTTTTCTTGGAAGTAATAAGGATCCATGGAATAGACGGATTCAGGAAGGGTTGGTGGTGGTAAAGTAGAAGTGACATTAACATGCTGAGAATGTGTGCCAGCTATTGTTGATTTCCGTCTTGACCTAATTATGAAACAATCACAATTATTGTTAGTAATTATAAGAAAACTTACCTCTAAACCAACATTGACTTATTTCTCTCTTTCAGAGAGATCGTACAGAGTGTGAGAATAAAACATTTTTTTTTTTTTTTTTAAGTGGTATTCTTGTTGTTCTTCCCGATTATCTCCCCTTGAGTTACTTCCCTTGAAATTCAAACTCAGCTGTCATTCTTTTCGAAGACAGAAGCTGGATAACGGGGAGGAGGGTGGGCGTAATTCGTTGGTTTAGAGGTAAGTTTTCTTATAATTACTAACAATAATTGTGATTGTTTCATAATTATTGCGAAAACGGTTACCTCTAAACCAACATTGACAGAATACCACGTAAGGAGGAGGGTATCCAGTCCTTACAATTTAAAACCCAGATAGAGAAATTCACTCTCTAGATAACGGATTTTAATATTAAAATTACGACCTCAGAGGAGATAATCGTAAGAATAACGGTAAAAATTTCGAAATTTTCGTCCCAATTTGATCCGAATAACGGTTAAACTGAACGAATTTTCTAGATAGACCTTCATTATTTGGGAATCTTAACGAATTAATTACCCAAAAAGATCGTATTTTTGGCGGGAAAACACCAAAATATTAAGGATGTACGTGAAAATCATGGAATTTTCCCGATATTTAGTGTATAATACGAATAAAACGTAATTCGAGATAAATTCGGGAAGAAAATATAGATATCGAGTTTGATTCTAGAATGGTAATTTCTTCTCAAACAAACATTCTCTCCACTCCTTAATAATGTTAAGGTAGGGATGTGCTGGGGAGAATTAGTGCTGAACTCGAACTAGTAGTTAGAGAATCCCGTTGTGATTATACCACGTCACAATTCACCAACAACAAACGAAAGGTTAGGGATGAACATAATTTTACCCAGCCCTTAGTATTGTGCGGGAAGTACTATGGAAATATGCCCACCTAAACTTATGGTTGTAGTCCACCATCTTGTTGATAGGTCGGGACTGGAATCCACTCACTCCCGGGACGTCCCCCCCCCCCCCTTCTCCTGAAGGAGTGGGTCAGGCAGAGAGGTGCTGAGCCGCCACCAAAGGACCTAGTGACGACAGGCCCCCCAGCAGAGAGGCGATGTCTCGGAGATAGGCTCTGGTAAAGGCACTTGAAGATTTCCACTGACATGAGGCTACTATCTGATCAATGGAAACTGACTTCCAGGCAGCTAAGGAAGTGGACAAGGCTCGAATTTCGTGAGGAGAGAACTTGGCATCTACCGTTTCTTGGTCAGCTGTGGAGTAGGCCAAAGTAATAGTCTTACGTAGCCACGAAGCAATGGTATTCTTGGTGATTTCCGAGGATAAGGCGGGTATACATGGTAAGAAAAGTCGCCTTCTACCTTGTCTGATAGGGTGTGTTCTGACCAGATACCAACGAAGCGCTCTTACTGGGCACAGAGATCGAGATTTGTCCTTAGAATCTTTAGGCGCAGGTAGGGCCGGGAACGAATATACTCTAGCCCCCAGGGGACCAGAAGCCGTGGACTGATTTTTGGCCAAGAATTCAGGGAGAGCTCTGAACGAAACCGACGTATACTTGTGGGCAAAATCGATTGAGGAGACGTCAATGGCGTGTAGTTCCGAAACTCTGGCGGCAGAAGCAAAAGCTATCAGAAACGCTGTCTTCCAAGCAAGGAACTTTAGTGAAGTGGTGCTCAATGGTTCATAAGGTGGCCGTTGTAGGGATTGAAGTACCAGAAGCAGATCCCATTTGGGGAAAATATTTGGTGATCTAATGTCCTGCAGTTTGAAGGATTTAATGAGTCTAGTGAGGGTTACTTCCGAGCCAACATTTAACCCTTCCAATTCCGCAACTGAGGCTATCGCAGATCTGTAGCCTTCGATCGTTCCCGCCTTCAACTTGCGCTCTAGCCGAAGGTGGTTCAGAAAGTCTGCTATGATGGGCATAGACAAGGGGTCTTTGGCTAATCCTCTGTCTGCTCTCCACTGTTGGAATCTAATCCACTTGCTATCGTAGAGTGCGGAAGTGCTAGGTCTAATGGATCTTGCAATAGCATCTGAAGTTTCTTGTGCATATCCTCTTCCTCGGAGTGTTCTCTGGATATTTTCCAGACGTGAAGGTTGAATGTCTGGAGGTTCACCATGTCCGGCTGCCAGGTTGGCTGCTGCAGTAGGTTCCACCACTGGGGAAGCTTCAAGGGGGGTTCCATGAGAAGGTTCAATAACGATGGGAACCAAGCCCTCGTGGGCCACGCCGGAGCTAGTAGATAGACTACGCACTTGTGTTGTCTCACCTTGTTGAGAACATCCGGAATCAACTTGAAAGGAGGAAAGGCATAAGCTATTAGATTCTCCCAGGATATTGAGAGAGCATCGACCGCTAGGGCTTGTGGATCCGGTACTGGGCTGACGTAACACGGAAGTCTGTAGTTTAATGCCGTTGCAAACAGATCCACTTGAGGTGTTTCCCATTTTTCGGCGATCAGCTTCATCACTTGTGGATGAATCGTCCATTCTGATGAGACAATGAGCCTCTTTCTGGATAAGGAGTCCGCTAGGAAGTTCAACTTTCCTGGGATGTGCCTGGCCTGTATGGATATCGTCCAAGCGTCTGATAAGGTGTACAGGTCCCTTGTGAGCTGCATCAGTGGGGCTTATCTGGTGCCGCCTAGTTTGTTGATGTACGCTACAACAGTGGAATTGTCTGTCGCAATCATAACGCTTGAAGCTTGTAGTAGGGTCTTCCAGTTGGCAATGGCTAGGAGTACCGCCTTCATTTCCAACGAGTTGATGTGCAAACTGGCTTCTGCATGACTCCAGGTCCCGCTCAACATGTGCTGATTCCAGTGTGCTCCCCAACCCGCGTTCGAAGCGTCTGTGTAGATCGTATGTTGGGGCTGTGGTAGTATAAAAGGGCAGCCTGTCATGACATGCGAACGTAAAGTCCACCATTGGAGCTCTCGGCAAACTACGCTTGTAGGAGTGACCTTGGAATCTAGAGGTAGATGGCGGCAGGTGTTGACCCATGTCTGGACATGGCGCAGATTCAGACGGCCGCGTGTGGTAAAGGCCTGGATTGACGTAAGCGACCCTAGTAGGGACATCCACACCCTGAGTGAATGGAGCTTGCTGTTGTCCGTAAGCAGATGGATGGCAGCTTGGATGGAAACCCAACGGCTCTCTGACGGGGCGATGGTGGAAGAGGTCGAGTCCAATATGGCTCCCAAGAATTTGATCCGTGGCGACGGGATAAACTCTGATTTGTCTGGATGAACTATCCAACCCAGATGGGTGAACACGTGATTGACAAGTTGTAGATGCTTGAGCAAGATGTTGTTGTCCTGATGACGAAGCAGAAAATCGTCCAGGTAACTGTGAATGTATACGTGATGGAGATGAAGGAAGTGAAGCATCGGAACGGTGATCTATGTGAACAGCCAAGGGGCGATAGAGATGCCGAAGGGAAGGACCTTGAACTGAAATCGACGGCCGTTGATTGCAAAACGAAGGAACTTCCGGGATTTGAGATGGATGGGTACATGTAGGTAAGCGTCCTTTAAGTCTAGACTGGCAAACAGAGATAAAGGAAGGATCAGCTTGCGGATGTTGTTTAGCGATTCCATTGTGAATTTGGGAGGCCTGCTCAGAAAGGACTTGTTGAGGATTTTCAGATCTATTATCATCCTCATTTCTGGCGTATCCTTCTTGGGCACTAGGAAAACGGGTGAATAAAAACCTGGAGAAGCATCGGCGGGATCTAACTCCGAGATGGCGTCTTTTTCTAACAGTTGCTCGACGGCTAAGAGCGCTGCTTGGAGCTTTGGACCTTGGAGGAAGAATCTTCTTCCCTGAGGGTGGACGGTCAAAGGCGGAGATTGATCCCACTGGAGCATGTATCCCGAGGCTATGATAGATAGGATCCAGGTGTCGGTGGTTACTATCTTCCAATTCTGAAGGTATCGCCCCAGGCGACCCCCCACGGGCGAGGGGGAAGTCGGCTGGGTGAAGGGAGTCATCAAATCCAAGTCGGGGGACGGAAGCGGTCGACAGGTTTGAGGGGAAGGAGACAGAGGAACGTGGCAGTCATCGTTTAAATCCACCTCTCGCTCCACGAAAAGACTTGCCTTGGAATTTCCCTGAAGCTCTAGATTGATCCCTGGATTGAGGGGGGTGGAAATCCCTGCGGCCGCGGGGACCACCTCGGAACTGTGATTGAGGAGGAGGCAACTGATTGGCTAGCTTGCTCTGGTTACTTGGCCTTGGATTCGAGTTGCCACGGCGCTGGCCTTGGAAGGATCCCTTTGATAATAAGGCTTGCGTAAGCTTAAGATTGAGAGACTTGGTTGACATAGCATCTTGCGACTCGCTGGCTTGGGTGCAAGATCCATTAAATAGAGTTGGAGCCTGGACAGGTTGTGTAAGCAGGGAGTCCTTGACATCCAACGGAAGGTCTCTAACTCTAGACAAGTGCTGTTGCCTTTCCGCTAGTAAAACTCGGGCCATGGAATTTGAAGAAGCTGCTGCTAATTCTTGGGAGGCCACGAAACAGAGTTCAGAAAACCATGGGCCATAGCCACATCATCAGCTCTCATGGTTTGGAGTGCATCAGGAGCAATGTTGTCATAAGATGTAAACTTGACTGGGAGCATTTCTCTAACACCAGCGCAGAACCAGTTGATGTAAGAAAGAATGTCCTGTGAAAGCCGTGCATTGCGATCGATCTCCATCAAGTCCGTTCTGGAAATGTTAACTTGATTGGCAGTCGTGGTACGAGGGTTGAGCCTAGAGAAGTCCTTGTCCAAGGGAGGCAACTCCTGAGAAATAAATCTATTATGGATCAAATAGGCAGCTCCTGACCTGAACTTGGGAACAAACAGCTGCCAAGTCTGATTGGAGAGTTTCTCATTGATATCATTACAAGATGACTTGACAACTGAAGAATGAGGCAAAGACAATTTAGACGGACGGGAGGGGGGTAGGGACCCCGAATCCCCTAACTCCTGAGGCCTAGGAGAGGCCGTATCATCCGAGTGTAGAGGAACAGTGCAGGGCTTCAAACGATGAAGATACTCCAATTTGTCAGAATAATTCCACTCCGGATCAAGCGGGGATGAATAAGAGTCCGGTAGGATCACAACTTGTCCTTCATGCGAGGCTACAGTAAAATCCAACGAGTCCGTGTCTGTGGCTGAGTTACTCAAAGCTCCCAGTCCGCTTGGGTCATGAAGCACGGGAATCAACGGTGGATTGTCAATGCTAATAAAATCAGCTTGGGAGCCACCAGCCGCACGAGCCGGCACGCGGGAACCCGCCTCACTCCCAGCCGCAGCCGTAAGTCCCGGGCCGTCCGTGCTAACGGTAGGCTTAACGGGATCGGTCTGCTTGCCATGGACTCCCTGTGAAGCCCGTGCGCCGCTGGGCGCCGTGGCATTCGACAGTGTGCCAGAGGCAGTAGAGCTGGTTTGCCCGTGCCCGCCGTGGAGAACACTGGGCCCGTGACCCGTGTTTCCTTGGCTAGGCAGAGGAGCAGAGCCGACCGCCTCCTCCCTTGATACGTGGATCAGGGAGGCCGACCGCATACGGCTCGATGAGTCAGAGGACGGGTCGCCCGTGCAGCCTATCGCCGCGGGGTCTCCCTTAGGGGTCTCTAGCGCTGAGAAGCGCTTATTAGTGTCTTTCTTCAAGGACGCCATGTTTGAAGATAGGGACATGAGCATTTGTTTAATTTCTTCTAATTCCGACGGCTTAGAAGGAGTCTTCTCAGGGGGAGATTGTTTGATCTTCTTGGCAGGGGTAGATTTAGGAGCGGCCTTACGCTTGGGTGTCTTGGGTTTAGTGCGATTGTTATGCATCAATTGCCATTCATCAAGAGATAGGTGGTGACACATGAGACAACGATCATCATAAGTGCATGGTAACTTGTCACTACATCCATAACAAAGAGAATGAGGATCTCCTTTGCTCAGAAAGCGTTGACACTCAAGACACTTCTTTTGCAAGGCAGCCATTACGGGAAGACAAAGGAAAACGTAAGGAAAACTCACTCAAGACTGGAGACACTGATTAGCACAGATAATCCACAGGAATCACACAGTAATCCAGGTGAACACAATAATCCGTAGGAATAACACAGTGATAATCCAGAAGAGTGAAAAACGTATCCAAAGCTTGAGTAAACTCAAGAAGAATTTCTCTCACACAAGTACGACCTAACCCTAGGCGTACAGAGAAAAGAATGACAGCTGAGTTTGAATTTCAAGGGAAGTAACTCAAGGGGAGATAATCGGGAAGAACAACAAGAATACCACTTAAAAAAAAAAAAAAAAATTTTTTATTCTCACACTCTGTACGATCTCTCTGAAAGAGAGAAATAAGTCAATGTTGGTTTAGAGGTAACCGTTTTCGCAATAATTATGCATATTCTGTTCATAATTATTGATGTCAAACTGTCATAACATATAGGAGAGGGAATTTGTTTTTGTCTCATCAAGCACTGACATATTCATTTTGAGTTTTAAACCTTCACTTACATCGTCTAAAAAACTAAAATGTTAGATCTGTCCTTACAGATAAACACGTCACCTTGTATGTTTCAGAAGAAGCTATTTACAGACATGATTTTCACAAACCATCATAATCTAAAATATGGATCTTCTCTCTCCTATCTTGAGATTGTGCAGGGATGAGAAAAGACAACAAACTGAGATTTATAGACATTCTGATAGTTTAATGTTTGCACAAATAATATATGACTGCCTGACCTGATAACACTAGCTATGCTATCACACCTGCCATTATCTTATCATATACATGTCTCTTACCTGGCAGTTCAATCATCCACTTGTATATACAGTATCGGAAATATCACAGATTGGCCAAGTATTTACATAACAAAGATGTAACACATATCACATCTATAACTATAAAAGTCAGGAACAAAATTGAAAACTAAAATATATATGTTGCATAAAACGTTTGTTTAAGGTGAATCATGTCAAATCAGCAGTTTGAAAATAATTGCAATATGCAATGGTGGACACAAAGCCTATGAAAACAGGTGCATATGTCACAAGTAATATTGTTTTACATTGTTTGAAGAATGTCTGTCTTGCATCAAGGATCAAAAAATACAAACGTGTAAAGAATTGAATGTATATTGTAAATAATATATATAATAATAATAGCAAAGTTTGACATGAAAAAAATGTCAACAGTTAAAGTTTTGACATCAAGGACGGATTTTGATGTTTGGCTGCATGAAATTGAAAAGTTGATCATGTAAAATATTTTGTAGAATAAATAATACTGTTCTAGAACTAAACAGGACAGCCTGTTGACATTAATCAGCACAAATACGCAACATATCACAGATGTAATAAAATAGTTCTTATATATTCAACAAATCTTTAAATTCACATCACATATTGATTAACACACACACAATCAGAATCGACAACTGTGTTAAACAGAAAGTTTCATGACTTCTCAGTTATGCATTACAAGAAAGTTATGCATACAGTTTTTTTTCAAAATAAATAATAAATAAACAGCAGTACACCAAAGTGCATATGAATGGAATATCTTTTACTAAAACAAACCCACAATTGAGAGTGTTAATATATGTAACTAGTAAAACCCCTATCGATAACTTATGATCCATGCTGACGACTTTTTGTGTCAAGTTTCATATGGCCAAAGAAGTTAACATAATTACATTTTTGACTCAGCCTTTCAAGCTTCTTTTATACACTATAATTGGAAGATAAAAATGATTAACATGATAATATATAAAAATCTTTTTAAAGAAACATCATCAGGAGAATATAATTGAAAAGTTTGGTTTAACAATGAAAACGAAAACACTCTATTATTAAACGGTAAGTTCTGATGTTCCAGTGTCAATGGTAGCTATATGATGTTCCAGTAACCATAGAAACAGTTGCCATGGCAGCCACTAGTTGTCGAGCTGACAGAGAAGAGCCACGCCCCTGCAGATCCAGTGTTGTTCAGGCTTGTCCGACGGGATCATCATGCCGATAACAAAGTTGGTGGAGTGACCGGTGGTGGACAGAGTACCTCGTCTCTCGCTCGTCTTGTAGACTGGACACTTGTAGGTGGGCTTGTCTGGGATGTCTGACCGCTTGATGGGCTTCAGCCACATCTGTTGGAGACAGGGAGATTCGAATAAATGTGTTGAAAATAAATTTTGATGTTATGATGTAATATAAGGAAGAGATTTAACTGGATGTTAAATTCCTTGTATGGACAGTTTGTTACATAATCTTAGGCCATGCCTAATTTGATAAAACAAGTTTTGTTTCTTTTGGATTTTAGTATCATTTTCAACAAAATTTAAAAAACAACAAGAAATAATTTACTGAATCATCAAGATCAAAAGAAAGATTGATGTCAGTGAAATCCATGAAAATGAAACAGACAGAAGGACTGACAGTATGGTGCAATAATCCACAGGGCAATTGTAGAGTTGTAGAGTCTTTAACATTAAGCGTTAGATTAACAATCCCTGAATACAGGATAAGACTCACCGGTGGGAGTGTATCAAAGAGCACTTTAGGCATGGACTCTGCAAGCTTCTTCCCCTTCCTGTCCCATCGAGCTCCGTCCACAAACAGACCAAACACAAACACACCTGCAGGACAAAAGAGTAAGTGAGTGAGACCAAGTGACTAGACGCTGCAATATTTCAGCCATTAGAGATGTTACATGAGGAAGATAGTACATTCTTACATTGTCAACTCTTAATTTGAATCTAGCTGTCTTGTTGACTTACCATCTAACAATCAACTTGTCTTGCACTGACAAGAATTGGAACCTTTAAAGGTTTGCCGAAGTATTATCGTTCATCAATAAAGGGAAGTGGTAATCAATTTTCATGCAGACAGCATCTGATACAGTCTTTAATAGCATGGCCACTCTCAATCTCAATAAAATAACATGTGATGTCATTCAAATCCAGCCAATCAGCGCGTTCACAAGTTGAGCCCGGAACCCAAAATTTCGAGACAAACTTGTTGATTGGCTGAATTTGAATGACGTCACAGGTCAGTCTGATGGCTTGAATAACTGAGCCTGGTGAGATCAATACGCTAACATAGTTAAGCAATATAGATCTTAATACTTTGAGAATTGGCCACTCTACACTACACTTACTACGCTATGCTACACTACACTCACCATCATCGGGGGCTTCATCATACTCCTTGTCCTCCATGACCTCGTAGTCGAAGCCCAGCAAGTCGATGGGTATGGTGTACTTCCTGGCGTAGTTCTGCTGTGCGCCTGTGAGGAAAGCCTGGGTAAAGAAGAATCCTGACACCCAGAAGCAGGTTGGGGGACCGTTGGCGTACCAGTCCTGCAGGAACTTGAGGCGGGCCAGGAAGTCACTGACGTAGCTGCCGAGAGGTTTGAGAGAGGGGTAGGAGCGCTTCATCCACATGCCGGGGATCTTACCCTTTAGGATGCTCATCACAACGTCTTCAAGCTCTGAGGACATCACTACCAGGCCCTTGATGAGGAAACAGTCAAGCGTTAGAAATTGACTTTTTAGAAAATGTGAAATAACAACCATAATGTACAAGTGATGAAAACAATCCCGATTAGGAAAAATTGTGGCATTGGTCATCGGAAGAGAAAGTATTCACACATTCATAAAATGGTTCCTGATAAAGAATAAGAAAAATAATACCCTAATAATTCATTTTACAGGAAAAGCATATCTCAGCTCATTGATAAGATCCTAACTGCAAAATGTTGATTCCCAAATCAAAAAGACTGTAATATGCACATTGTAATTTCTGCATATTTACAAATATGTGCAACAATATTAATATTGTCCATACATAATAGGCTTTATGCATGAGCTGATAGAAAGTTATTTCAATTAGGGACTGAAAATTCTGTTATCACATTTAGAAGAGTTTGGCCATCATCACTTTATTCATATATTGCTTGATAACAAAACAAGAAGCTGTGTTGAAATATCATGCTCTCAGAATAAAGATGTTGTTATAAAAAAAAAATTCTTTCTTCCTAGACTTCAAAGTTCTAAATACAAATCAACAAAGTTATATTTGACCCATGTGGAAATGGATCAGTGTGAGAACGACGACATCAAAGTGGTCACTACTCCAGCTCACCTTGATTGCCTTCCTGATGTTGATAAGTGATGATCGGACGGTGATGAGCAGTCGGTTGAACCTCACCATCTCCTGCACCAGAACAGTGTTCATACTCTGGCTGTACGATGTCGGGTACTTCCGCAGTGCCGCGTCTGTGTCGAAGTTACTCGGGAGTTTGGACAGAATGTCAGCTGCAACCTCATCCACCACGTCGTCGGTGGATTTACCTCCCTTTGCTGATGCTCTTGCCTGTAGAAGGTGGATATTGATTATAGATATTGTAGAGGTCTTGTACAAGAAATACAAATTAATTGTCTGAATTGTGTGTAGTTTAAAAAATATCAATTCATGATTATTTTTAAAGATTTAATAACAAATATTTTAATTGTTAAAAATGTTTTTAGATATTTGTGTTTGTTTTCCTCAATTAGTTGATAAAATCGTTTGTTCTGAAGATAAAACCATTAATAAAAGTCATGCGAATCTTAAAAATCACATGCTCTAAGTCAAATTATTTAAATCTTAAAATCATGCTTTTAAGGATAATCAAATTCAGACATTCCTGTGCAAATGAGAAGAAAAATAGATCTGTTAAGAATGATTTGTTTTCATGCTTAGTTCATTCTAAAAAAAATTCAGGAAATAACACAACTCTTATATTATTAGAACACTTTGTGTGAATTTCATAGATCATAAGGTATGGATCAAGATAATAATTTTCTACAAAACCTGTTTCTATCCATTCTGACTCATGAAATATCTCTTGGTTCATTTAAAACATCGAGACACTACTTTTTTAACGACACTGTCAATCAAGTTAAATTTTATTTACAATTATACCAATACATTATGTCATTTAAATTAGCAACTAAACTATGAAGGAGGGAAATGAAAGACCTGAAAGTAATCAAGATAAAATAAAAAAGAGGAATAATTTTCATTTAATGAGAAATGAATATCATATCCCAAAGAATTTTGACCCAAACTTTATTAACATTCAGCTTTATCCATTTCTCATTATGATCATAAATGGTGTTGTCTCAATGAATGAAGGTGACATGAAATGATATTTTCAAGCAATTTCTATTCAAATTTTCATTCAAAGTAAGTTAATTATACCTGTAGCTAAATATGCTTGAAATACACAACAAAAGTAACCATGTATTGTAGATCAAACGACGGAGTGAAGAAAGCCTTATGTCAGTGTGACATGGCTTGCAAGGTCATCTGTAAGATCTAGAGTACATGGCTAACTAAGGTGTGCGTCTCAGTCATATTGTTCTCTAACTAGTCCGGCTTATACTACCTGTAGTTCTTCCTGATTGATGGAATCAGTTCAGTAAAAAGCTTGTCAATAGTTTGTATGCTTCAGTTAAAACTTATAACTTGTTAATTTCAGGCAACAGTTTGCATATTTCAGTCATTTAAAATTATTTTCATTAAACATAAATTTTTCTTAATATTCAATTTAAGGTCTATAATAATATATTTGATATCATAACAATTTCATATTAATATGCCAGTCATTGACACAGATTTTTTGTCATTCTTTGCATTTTTAAGTAAAATCTCTGGATCAATAGTTTGTGATAGTCAATTCGAAACTGTTTTCGTCCAGTCATTAGTGTGTATGTTTAATAGCCGTCAATAATTTGTGAATGTCAATGTCATCAAATCTCGAAAAAGTTTAAAAGAAAACCCTGCTTAAAAGAAAAGGCAATTCATTGCGCCCGCACCAAATTCATGTGCATTTCATGCAAGTGAAATCCTCAAACCCGTCACACGCCGTCACTTACACTTGTGTCCTAGTTGATCAAACATTTCACAAATAGATAATTTATTAATGATAGGATATACATGTATAACTTCAAACATTGTTAATGAAAATGAAAATGTTCAATAAAGAATATGTAATGAGTCTAATGATGTATGTATTCATATATTCATATATTTGGAGATAAATACACGATGATGTCTACTATTTCTATGCCATAAGAATCTACCAACTACATAAAAATTTTGAAAGAAGAAACTAAAATACATGCACATATTGGTCAAAGTCATTAGTTGTAAAATCAAGATCAATTCCAATATTCTATGCAGCATTTTTTGTCAAATTGAAATTAAACAAAATTATTATCAACACCTCTGTAAAACATTACTAGCAAGCCAGCAATATCTTTGTCAATTTTATTTGAAAAAGAAAACAGACCTTGAAAAAGTTCTCTCAGATAGACCTTGTTTCATAAATAAGATTACCATATACGTAAAGCAGGTTAACTGCAGAGAAGTTGTAATGTTTATTTAGTTGTCTATTAGTTGATTTGATTAAGTAAATATTCATGCAGCCAGCCCCAAGCTGTAGAGTCAAAGTGACATATTTGGTCATGTTAGTTGATAAGCATGTTATGTGTTTAGTCTATAGGCGTGGAAGGTTAGTTGATCTGAGAAGTTTTAAAGCTTGACTAGGACCATCTTCCTACGCAGAGCCTAAAAGGCCAGTTTCCAAACTGTCATTTTATGCCTTGCTGCAGAGACTTTACTTTTCTGTGCTGCTATAGTGCCCCTACAGGGTAGAGAGCAAGCACAGAAAACTCAAGGATATGCAGCAAGGCAAAAAATGACAGTTTGGAAACTGGCCTTTTAGGCTCTGCGTAGGAAGATGGACTAGGACAGAAATCTACTCTAACTAGAAGAATGTACATGAAGTATGAGTACCGGTATATACAGCTATGTACAGTAGTCTATAGATATACTGAAGTAGATAAAGGGCTGCACTTTTAATCAATTATTCAGTCATCATTTTGACAATCTAACAAAACCATTTGATTCAATAAGACAAAATTAACTCTGGATTCGTGGAAGCTTATTCTAAATTAATGTTACTTAAAATCTGTGTGACTGGTAAATATGGATACTAAATATATCCAACAAACTTTTACTCTTCACTTACTTATCTGGGTTAGATTATCAAAGCTAGTAGTCATGTCTCATAAGTGACTGAAAATATATACTCAACACTTAAATCAAAATTTAAATTTTACATCTTAGATATAAAATATTTTGCAGCGGTGGTTACTGAAAATGCTAGAAGAAATTAATTGATCTCATTTTTCATTGAGTTACCATAATTTCAGCTACAGAGAAAACCTAAATACTGCATTTTGGGGCGGGGGGTAAAGTGCAGCCCTATAGAGAAGAGAATACTGTTGATAGATAAGTAGGTAGGTATATAGGTAGGTATACGATGGAGTTGAGTGAAGACATCTCTCTGTCTTACCCGTTTCTACAAACCACCAAATACAGCACACATAATATGCCATTTCATCGGTTTGTTGTTTACGATGATGTATATTGTTTATCAAAGTAACAGCATGCAAAAAAAGACAAATATCATGATATTAGTTTATGGATCTATATAACAACAACAATGACATATTGATAACATTTTAATATGAATAAGGCTAAGATAAGGCTTCATTTCCTAATCGTTTTTATTATCACGGCAGCAGGGAGAAAGCCTTAAACACTATTGTGAGAAAACATTGGAGTAAAGCCTGTGAGTATACATTTATGTGGTAGGTACTGCACTGTAGAGCAACACTTCACTAGATTTAGGCCTTAAAGAGCCATTCCCTTTGTCCCTATAGCATCATTTGATCGAGAAGCATCAACTATTGCAGGAAACCTCTTTGATTGGCATTCTAGGAAGTTGGTGTGATGAACAATAAGGACAATTCTTATGGATGAACAACTTCTTTATTCTGTGTAAGTGACGTTTCAACATAGATTCTAATGTCATTGTCAAGCAAGTGATTGACGACATTAGAATCTATGTCGAAACGCCACTTACACAGAATAAAGAAGTTGTTCATCCATAAGAATTGTCCTTATTGTTAATTGCAGGAAAGTTCGTTTTAAAACCAATAGACATTGTATAGTGACAATAGGATGGTTTAGGATTACGATTGAAAACCGTACACTGATGTGGGTGCCAATCGATCAAACGTAATTTTGGAAACATATCACAAGCAGGCAGAATGACAGTTATGAGTTGATATTTGTTGATAAGCTATAAAGTTAGTATCCACGTAAATGGAAGGTGTGAATTTAATGCCCACGAATATATGGAACCGTTTTAAGATTTCCATTGAAAACAAGAATTTATGATATACTTTCCATTTGGGAATGAATATGTGAGAATGTTTCAAATTTATTTTATGAATTATAAAAGCTTTTACATTTAATATCAAAGCAGAAAGATATATGATGAAAAAAAGAGTGGCTCTTTCAAGCACTTAGAACAATGCTCCACAACCAAGGGAAGCATCTTCTAACAGGGTGACATCAATATTGAAACAATTCACTTATGGAAACATTTTAAGAATATTCTGAATTTGTTTCTTGTGAAGCCTCATCTTAACACTAATGACAATAAGTACCCTCTCCTCAAAACCTGAATATAGCTAATAAAGTTAATATACGAACATGCAATCTATAAGAACATGTTTAGTATTGAGGGTGTATGATAAACATGTAAGCTCACATCTACTTCACACAAGAAAATATCAATCAATAAATAGTACAATGCTAATCAACTAAAACTACAGGACAAACATTTGATGGAAGTCTCGTTTTAGAATTTTACTCTTCAAACATTTTAACTCTACTTCTACAAGTTTCTTATTTTGCATTGTAGTTTGTCTTTTTTTAGTTGATCTCTAAAAATGGGTAGGGATCATATAATTATATCGATTTGGTTTTCTAAAACCCCTTCTGAAGCCTAAAGATATCCCCCTTTTTATCATAATTCTCTTTGTGACGCTGTGTATCATTAATTTGATGCACAGGTATGACACATACCAGCATATCTATTCATTTACAACATGGGTTAGATAGTTTGGTTTCAAGTTTGTTGAAAACAATAAAATACCTTCCTATCTTTTGAAGCAAATGCACACAAATTCCAAAAAAGTATGCATCACTTTTTGAATGTTTTTTATTATTCAATCCACAAGGCAGGTTTGCATCTAAATAGACACTTTTCACATAGGAAACCTTTATTGGAATTAAGTACCATCTTAAAGTAGAAGCTGATAAAATAAAGTATGCATTTAAACAAAATTTTGTATTTCACACTGACTATTGAAGGTCTACAGAACAGTTGATGGTTGATATTCATATAAACAGCCATATCAGCTACCATATAAGTTGGTTCTGAACCCTTTTCATTACAAAAAGGCACATAGACTAGATCACTTATCAAAAAAAACCTGAAAGGATTATACTAGAGGAACCACACAGGACATTGCATTATTTCTCTAAAAGGACCCTTTATATTTTACACTCATAGGCCAAATGTTCATTTGGAACATTGTTTATATCTGGGACGAAGAAGACGATAAGTCGTAAACTAGAATGTAATTATAATCTTTCATATCACCCTAAATGTCAAATTCTAAATTTGGAATCTGTGAAGCCTTATGTGAAGACAAGAGATATAGAAATAGACACTGACCTGTGTAAGGAGGATGTTATCAAACAGGATTTGTGTCTCCTTTTGGTCCTTGGTGATGTCAGCATTGGCGTTCATACCGAAGATCTCAGGGGACGGGTTCAGCGGCAGATTCTTTGTGTACTCAAGGTAGCTTTCATACTGGAAGGACAGATACATCATTCATGGTGGAAATATGCACAACTATGCAAATATTCACAACATAAAATATCTTCTTAACCAATTAAATATTATCTGTTGCTTTTTTGTGTGTTAATAATTAACTTTTGCTGTATGTTCTTGCAATATCAATAGCAACAGGTTGTAGATAAGTCTTGGTTACTAGTAAGTTTTATCAACTTGTGTTGACATATTTGATATTAGAGGACACTTGGATGAGATTCTATATATATATATGAGTGAGTGACTCACATCTCCAGTTGGTGGAGCGTAGAAGAGTCCGCTATCGTCGAAGTAGTAGTCCTCCCTCTCGATGATGTCGTAGCAGTAGAACTTGTTGAGGATGGTCAGGAGGGTTCTACGATCCCAGTCGTCCGTCACACGACCTCCGTAGTTACACTCTCCTGTCAGGTAGCGCAGGGCGTCAAACTGCACCGTCTGGGGGACACATACCAAAACAACTTCAGAATGGAAAATATTTCTATTGATCATTTATTTGGAAATATGCTCAACATACGTACAACACAAGTTTTTAAATGGTAACTTTCATTTTGAACTTTTCAAGTCATTCAAATTGCACCGAGACAGATGCTGCAATTTTTTCACAATTTGATCAATAATATTTGTATTTTGATGCTTAGGTAGTGCTTAGTTGAGTAAATATTTAACTAAGAGACAAAAAGGTTACTGAGTTTCAATGTCAAAACAGAGGACTTGTATGTGACATGTTTTTTTTGTTAACTTTGTCCTAAAAAACAGCTGCACTTCTTTTTATATGAAATGATCATTGACTTTTGAAAGTTTTAAAAGGTGCCAAAGATTAACTTAATCATCCTGATGAAACACTTAATTAAGTTGCTGAAGTAATTACCATTCTTAGTGTACAATTTACAAGAACCAAGAAGAAATCTTTTTTAGTTTCAATGTTGCAAGAATCACAACTTGTTTGTAAACAAAAGAAAACTTCAGGGTGTTGGAACTATGAAGAATGACATCAAAGATACACAACTCATTCTTACATCGTAATCATTGAGGAACATGGCAAGCTGTCTGACGGAGATCCTGAGATCAGTCTCGTTGAACTCGTAGGGAATGTTCCAGCCGAGAGGTCCGAACTTCCTCCTCTCCTGAACCAGGGCGTGGAAGAAACACAGACCGTACAGCAACTTCTTCCAGTAGGCCTGAAACATACAGCAGGGAATGTGTGAACATGGTCACTCTGACATCAAAGTGCTCACTCTTAGATCAATATGGGCACTCTAAGGTCAACATGAGCTCTAAAAGAATCACAACTTGGGAACTTTATATTATCATGACTCTCATATATCTCTCCTATATCATTATGGACACTTTCGATATATCATTATGAGCACTCTTAGATATATCATTATGGGCACTCTTAGATATATCATTATGGGCACTCTTAGATATATCATCATGGGCACTCTTAGATATATTATCATGGGCACTCTGAGATCAACTTGGGCACTCTTAGATCAACATGAGATTTGTACTATAGGCCTATGGCCTTTAAGTATTGAAATAAATTGAATTGAATTGAACTGAATCAACATGAGATTTCACAATTTCAAAAATTCACAACATAGGTACTCTTAGATCAACATGGTCTCTCTTAAATCAACATGAGCACCTTCAAATCTATCAAAATGGGCACTCTCATTGAATTGGTAGTTAAAGGTTTGCAATCAGAACTAGAACATCCACCTTGCAGTCTTTGTACCTTTACAAGGATATATTAAAGCAACCCTTAAGAAAAATATAACCGGAAATGAATGCAGTATGATATTTTCTTTCAAAAAAGGAATTATTATTTGACCAATATTATAATTATGATCTTACAAAAGAAGTAAGTTGTTTGACGGTCAATAACCAGGAATAATAAATTTGTGGTAATTTTTCTTCTGTTTATCAAAAGTTGTTTATTTTCATCTATAACAAATTGATAATTACTAATGAATCTATGATTTTATTGCCGATTTTCAGTTATATTGAACAGCAGAAAACATGCTTTTTTCACCCTTTTATATCAAAATAAAAAATAATTCATTTAGTGTGCTTCGTAATATTTGCAAAGATCACTTTTCATAATAATAAATACACGAAAACTAAACCAAATATGTGTTCTAAAATGATCTTATTCAATCTAAAATTTTATCAAAAGTTGCAAAAATGTAATTGATGATAGAGAAAGAAATTAGGAATAATAAACAGGGAATAAACTGGTAACAAGAAAGTAAAGAAATTTGGTAACTCAATTGGGATGTAAATTTCCTTGATAAAACAGCACAAATAAACATGAAACTTCAAAAAACTTTATAACATGCACAAAAAATGTGCAACTTGAGACTCAACTTTCATTTAACTTACCGCCTTATCAATACCATCTTCCTGTTGAAATAGGAATTTGTTAGAAATATTTTATGTTAATGAACTTCATGCACATCTTTTGACTAAACAACATTAATTCTTGAACATGTTCTAAAAAACATGCAAATTCACATTGAACACACATTATTTTAGCTGTTAGTTATGTTAGTTTTGGTACTGTCACAGTTCAATCATGCATTAAAATCTATTCATGCTTATTGTTTTCATGACATATTATTCTTAAGTTAGTTATTTTCTTAAATGTTTTGCATGTGAATGTTAATATGATAAACATCAATAAATGTTGTCATGCAAATACATCAATAAAATTTTTGTCATGAAGATCTACTCATCCAGGTCTACAGACATGTTACACCACATATCAAGCAGATAGAAAAAATGTTTCAAGGCATTGGTCATGTAACTCCTTTGAGTGAGTATTAACTCATCATTTGTTATTTCAACACACAAAAAGTAAGCTTTATTGATGGACACACTGAAATATTTCAAAGCTGGAAGTTTGATTCCATTATTTGCCAAGAAACATTTTTTTCTTAAACAGCTTTTAATAAGCTGCTTTGCTAATTTCAAACAATTGATTGACAAATTACCTCATTCTTGACGCTAGAGAAGAACTCTGGGTCTGAGATGGGATCACTGAGGTAGGACTTGATGACGTTGAAGCGCACACCCTTCGGGGGCTCATTGGTCATCTTGACCCCGTTCTGCAGGATGGACACAGGGAACGTAGTGGACGGGTAGCTGGTCAGCCACAGCCGGAAGTCGGGGTGGGTCGTCTCGGGGTTGAACTCCTGGGAACAAGTATAGAGGTAAATTATGAAGCAGAAGTGAGTGAGTTGTTTAACCTCGCTTGGAGAATATATTAGCCATGAAGGCAGTCTTAAAAAGAAGCCAGCCTATAAGGATTGTAAATTAAAGTCAAATTGTTGGTAAAGCCAAACAGATTGTCATCTAGATGTTTTGATAGGCATGACTTTTTTTGCAAAGTTCCCAATCAATTCGTTTCTTCAATACATAAAAATGAACAGTAATATAACTTGTAAAAAAGTTGCAATAACATCTTCATTGTGTACTGAATTTTCTTTTTTAAAAATACAATAAAATAGACCACAAAAATGAAGAGTACAGAGGTTCTTTGTCAGCCTACCTCACAGATTTTCTCCAGCGTGGGCATCCAGGAGGCAGCGAGATGACAGTTTTGCAGCATGACCCAGGTTCCCTCCTTCAGCCCCTTTTCTATCATAGCCAGGGCTATTGGACCCTGGCCCTGACCTAGAGACAGCGAGTCAAACTTGGCTCCTCCGAATCCCTGCACAACACAATACACAGTTACAGTATCGTTTATTTCAATCAACTTCTTCATTTTGTACAGAAGCATCAAGTACACCTAACTGTATAATCCTCATTTGTCTGCTTCACTTGTGGTAACCCTTATTTCAGGGAGAGGCATTATTCACTGTGTTGATTATACATTGTGGTGAAACCACTGAGCACGAGCTGGATCTAGGTTTGCTGGATCTATTAATATGCTGATCGACCTGCAGGATGACCTTTTTGGTCTGCTGAAGTCTGCTAATCTATTAAGTCTGCTAATCTATCAAGACTGTTAACTTTGCACTTCACTGAGTTTCAAAGTAACATCTCACTCAAAGCTTACTGCCTGTATTGGAATTCTCTGAAACAAAGCTTTAGAAGTTCTGGTAGGATAAGAGCAATTGAAGGTGTCTTTCATTATATCCATGAATTACCTGATCATCAGCAAATTTGAGGAGGGCAGCCATGGGATCAGCTCCAGGGGAGAGAACAAAGAGCAGGGGAGCGCAGCAGTTGCTGTCTCCGAATGCCTTGGGAAGGTCAAACGGTGGCGGCTCGATGAACTTCTTGCCGATCTTCTCTGTCACAAACTCCTGTACACTTGGGATAACCTGTTGGTCAACCATGTGGGACATAAGGTCAAGGTCAAGATCTTGTGCAGGGGAAACCACTCTTACTTAACCTTTGATGAAGACATTACTTCACAATTTTCACAAACACCTTGAGAAATAACATATATTGCTTTGACATGCTATTTCTAAGTGATCTTCTTTGTCACTAACTACTGTACACTTGGGATAAACTGTCAGTCAGACAGGCATATGGTCAAGGTCATAGACTTGTTCAATTTTGTTTATCAATTATTGAATTGTCATATCTTTCCAAGTACTTTATCCTAGACGCTAGAGAGGAAAGGAGGGAGTGTCTGACCTTGTCTGGGCGGAGACATCTCAGGACGAGGATCTTCTGGAATGAGCCGAGCTTCTCATCCCATTCTCCGGGCATCTTCACGTGGTGGGGCTCCTGATCACAACACAGGCTTATTATTGTATATGCCACTTTCTCATAGGCTAAACAGATATTGTGTCATCACTTTTGAAGAACACTAGTTCAATACGACCTTAATCTAGCAACAAATGTTTTTGTATGAGAAATCATATCTCCTCATGTAAGATAATCATAGAAATTGTGATTTTAACAGGGTTTAGCTAATTCATTATCATCATCATCAACTTTATTCAAGTATATAGGCCCCTGGGCCCAAATACAGGTACATGTTAACACATATTTCATATACAAATATAATAAGTAATAATACGCAGAACTTACGAGAAGTAGATAACATGAAAATAATAATTAATCACAAGAAATTTCATTTAACCTTTTACATCGTTTTTCATAGGCATAATAAACATAGTGGCTTAATTTTTTCAACATGTAATTATCGTTGGTAGTTAGAATTTGTTTAAATGCATACAAATTTACATTTCTAATATTTGGTAGATATATTTTTCTTAAGTCATTATAATATGGACACACAGAAATGAAATGAAATTCGTCTTCTATTCCTTCCTTACAAATTGGACAAATTCTAGACAACCTATCAATTTTCTGCCATCTACCCTCATTAACCTTTAAACGTAACAGCCCCGATCGTAATTTAACAATGCTTTTACGAAATTTAAAATCCACTACCGTATCCTCGCGGGTATAAGATCAGGGGGCCCGGCAAACAAATATCTTGAAAATAGGGGGGTGGGCTTTAAACCGCGAGTGACCCCAACCAAGAAAATCCTTCATGCGAGTTGCATTGAAAATTGACATCGATACTTTTGACTGTTGTTCAGGTCTTCTAAAATATCAAATGACACTTTTTCCAGACGTATATTATTAAAAGAATGATAAAAGAAATTGCAAATGCTAACTTACATTGTTTGTTGTTTGTTTTAATCAGATTACATATTATTATTCTCATGAAAAACGAACGTGAATAATCAGTCGACAGCTTTTGCTGCATGTGTTTACGGGTAGAGAGATATTTGTTACAAGCCTTTTCATTGGCCCAGAAATATAGGTCAACCAATCAGCAAGTCGATTTGAAAACGATGTATGAAACTGAAACGTGGTTGTAATAAATTCAAGACAACATATTGTCGATACAATATTAAATGTCTAAATATTCAAATATTTGTTTAACATTTTCGATATATTACTTTTTCCAAAACAACATGCAGTTAATTGAAATATTTACGTATATAAAATTTGAAGAAAAACTTGCAAATATTATGATAATGAGCACGAAAGAATATTAATAATGTTATTTGTCGTCAAGAAATTACGATTGAGATTCCAAGTACAGTAAAACAACGTGCTTTCGCGAAAGTATATTTGACAAAGATATCTTTGAACTTTGATTAAATATGATAGATAAGTTTGGAAATATGCCATATTGAACATTTAGAATGGATAACAAGCCTTATAAAGCGATAGTTCTTGATAATATTATGGGATTCAATTCCCGATCGCTGATGCAAGTGAAGCCACAAACATCGTGATTTCTGCTGAAATTTAACAGTACGTTAATGATGCATGATTATTCAAAAACAATATATTGTTTTATTTTTATTAATTGACAATGTATATAGTCATTAAAAACAACAACAGAACAATATATTTTTATTTTTCAAGGAATGACATCGATGTAAACTTGTGCATTTTGCTTCCGGTGTAAACATCGCTAACTCGATCGTCTGACATCGATTGTGTCACACTTCCGAGAATTGGGGGGTGGGCTATAAACCGAGATTGATCCCAACCTGCTCAACCCTGAAAAATGGGGGGTGGGCTTTAGTTCGAGGGTGGTCATATACCCGCGAGGATACGGTATTTCAAATAAATATTTCTCCGGTGTAAGTAGACTTTTAATTTCTCTATATGTATCATATCTGGTACTATTATTTAGTGTAGAGTTCCAATTTTGAAAAAACATATCTTTTGCCCGTATTTTAAAAATATTGATAAATTGTACCCTGTCTCCTATACTTTGCGAAATCCAAACGAAACCAAATCCATGAGAAAAAAGCATATTTCTTATTTCTGAGGCCCAAGTTTTATGGCCGATATCATCCAAATGAAGTGACGTATTATAAGATTTCTTAGGTAAACGATCTTCATGCATATATAAAATCTTCATCCAATAATTTAAAGTGCGCACAGCAGAATTAATATATAATGGGTATCTACCACATTCACCATACACAATCGCATTAGGTGTTTGTGGACCGACATTTAACAAAATCTTACAGGCAGATAAGTGAATTTTTTCAATATTTTCATATCTTTTGACCCCCCAAACTTCTGAAGCATACAAAAGCATTGGTTGTATTTGACTATCAAATATTTTAAAGAATACATCGGGCGAAAGAATTCCAAGTTTTCTCAGATTAACACTTATTTCTGTAAGGGCTTTCTTGGCTCGTAAGGAAAGATCATCAAGTGCTTTTGTCATACTGAAATTACAAGTAAATAAGAATCCCAAATATTTATAGCTATTAACAATTTTCATTTGTACATCATTTAAGAACCACACATCGTTCTTCGATAACCTTCCACCCTTCCTAAAGATAACAATGTTTGATTTTTCCATATTCACAGTTAATCCCCATTTCTTAGTATAAGAAGCTAAAATATTTAATTGGCACTGAAGGCCACATTGTGTGTCTGAAATTAATATGACATCATCAGCAAAAAGTAACATCAATATTTGAATCATATCAGGGAACATTTGAATACCGTGTTTACCATTTTGTAATATCTCTATAGACAATTCATTGATGAATAATGAAAAGAGCATTGGACTAAGCATACATCCTTGTCTTAAACCAAATGGACACTCGAAGTATTCAGTTGTATTTGAATTAAATCTCACACATGATTTAACTGACTCATAAATACCCTTTAAAGCATTTAACATTTTACCAGCAAGTCCGTAGTTTGATAATAAAGTCCACAATCTTGATCTATCAACCGAGTCAAAAGCTTTCTGAAAGTCTATAAATGCGACATATACTTTTCTTCTTTTCTTACTTAATGACTTTTCAATAATAGAATATAATGTAAAAATATGGTCTACAGTGGAATACCCTCTTCTAAACCCAGCTTGGTTTTCAGATACTTTGTTCATTATATTTGCCCATTGCGTAATACGTTCATTTAATATGCTGGTGTAGACTTTGCTTAAAATACTCAGAAGAGATATTCCTCTATAGTTATCTGGGTTTTTTGTACTTCCTTTTTTATGTAAAGGGATAATGACTGCCTTAGTCCACGAGTCAGGGAATAATCCTTCACTAAAAAGTTTATTAAAAAGAGATAAAAGAAATGGCATAACAATATTTTCCGAACATTTGATCATTTCCGTTATGATACCATCAACACCTGGAGATTTATCATTTTTCATTCCATTAATAGCTTTTCTTATTTCGACCTCAGTAATTGGAGATTCTAATATCTGTTTTTCAATATCATTCATCTCGACACTCGAACATGTTTGAAACTCTGTGTTATCGTCAATTTCAACTTCAGGTCTATCAAAAATAGTCTTAAAGTGATTATGCCAGGTTTCACAAGATATATCTGCACTGGGAGTTCTTTTAGTGGCAATACTTCGTAATTCCTTCCAAAATAATTTAGAATTTGTTCTATATTCATACAGCTTCCTAGCTTTAAATTGTTGTGTTGTTTTCCTCCACTGTCTACATTTGCTTCTATATTGATTTCTTAAGTGACAGTATCGATTTTTATTGGTCACAGTTCTAACTTTTCTAAAGTATCTAAGACTCTTTGTAGCTTCTACCTTAGCTTTTCGACAATCATAACCGTAAAATTTCCGATTTGAGTAACTAGGACGAGATTTTCTATTCATACAATCGGCTGCTTGTAAAATATAATCAACAAATGACGAGAGAGCAATTTCAGCGTTTGATGTGACTGTGTCTATTAATTCATCAAGGATTCCCTTATTACTTTTAAGCTTATCTAGAAACGCATGTTCATACTTTGTGTTCCACTTATACTTTTGATTACTACAATTTTCGTTCTGGGGTAGTTCACTCATATATTTACAATTAAATGTAAGTACAAGTGGCATATGCTTACTTTCAGCTCTATCACATACTTTTAGATTGGCATACTGTGAAAATAAGTTGACAGATGAAATAATATAATCTATGACACTGCATCCCTGCTGTGATATGTAAGTATATTTGCCAGGAATATCTCCCGCAACCCGACCATTCAATGTGAACAAGTTAAAGATAAAACAGAAATTAAGTAACATGTTTCCAAATCTATTTACAACCATATCTTCAGTAGACCGTGATTCTAAGGGAACTGGCTCATCTTCTGGGAAAACATTATCACACTTATCATATTCAGACTCTGGTAGTTGATTTCCGTCTCCCATTCTCGCATTAAAATCTCCTAAAATCATAATCTCGCAATCTGTCACATAATTTGGATTCTCAAGTAACCATTAACAAGTAACCATATCAAAATGACTATCTGCTCAAACAATTATCTCTAAGTTTATGTAATTCCCAGTTAAAGATTCCTAAATAAAGACCCTAAAACAAAAAAGTATCATCTGCACCCAGAAAATATTGAGTTTACTCACAGGACTGTCATAGACAGTTTTCCAGGCATCCTTGTAGTTGACAAACTTCTGGCGTATTGTCTTGAAACGGGGCATGTCGTCGAGACGGCACATCTCGTCCCAGGACTTGGAGGGGAGCCAGGTGGTGGGGTTACTGTGGGGGTTCTCCAGGCCGATACCACCGGTCAGCAGGAAGCGCCACTCCTCCTCGTCTATCTCCTTCTTGCTCTTCAGGATGTTCACACACAGGATGAAGGAGAAGAGGAGCTGCAGGAGGAAGAACAGGATGAAGGTTACAGGATGAACTTTAAAGGATGAAGGTTACAGGATTAAGGTTACAGGATGAAAGTAACAGGATGAAGGAGAGGAAGAAGGTTACAGGATTAAGGTGCAGGAGGAAGAACAGGATGAAGGTTAAAGGATGAAGGAGAGGATGAAGGAGAGGATGAAGGTTACGGGAAACAGAAGGAGTGAGTGAGTTATTGTTTAACGCCACTTAGTCAGTATTGCAGCCATAAGCGGCAAGGGAAACAGAACACTTAAACTTCAGCCATCCTTTATTTCCTCCTATCTAACACAAAAGCTGTTCACTTACCTTATCCTTCTCAAAGAGAGAGCGACACACATTACAGTAGAGTGAATATGTGAAGTGCTCGTGGAGGTTGTTGAGACGGGTGGGGAGGTCGTCAGAGGTTTCGGCGTTCTCGATGGAGAGGTTGAAGAGGTTGATGAACCAGGCCAGGGAGTACTGGTACATGGGCTCGATGTTGGCCAGGTCAGCGATGGAGAAGAACAAGATCGTGCTGTGGGTAGCGATCGGGGTGTAGCCCATACGAGCTGTGTCGATCTTCTTCTCTGTCTCCTCAGCTATAGCCTGGTGGGTAGGAAAGATTGATTAGCTTGTGACAATAATAATTATGGATGATGATAAGAAGCTCTATATATGCTAACTGTAGTGGTGGTTTAGTGAATTTTGAAAAGGGGATTCACCTATTGAAAAGGGGGGTACTCATTATTACTAGCGATTTTTAACAGATATATTTCAAAATAAGGAGTGACGGATGGTTTGAAGTCCTGAACCCCCCTTTGGACCTGGCATTTATCAGGTTTTGTTTTGAATATTGAGTATCTATGGTACTTACTGATCTTCTGACAGAACTTTTCAATGAGTTAAAAGGTTCACAAATATATATTGGATATTATTATGAAGTACACCCTTGAATGTCTTCATGAATCATAAAGAAAAGCTATTATTTTGCCATTTACCCTGTCATCACATGTTAGTATTAAAATAGTTACTCTTTACTGTTACAGTAGATATTTTCATTGTAAACCTTAATTTGGCTCTAAATAAAATTCAACAATTAGTGCACCTTTTAGTTTATCTAAATTGTGTACAATGAAAAAGTTGATATCAAAACAATCACTGTTGAAATATTATTGTATGCTAAAGACTAGACATTCATACTTGTGAATCTGTCATGTATGGAGATATAGATGTTATATAATAGCAACTAATTATGTGACTGATATGTCTTTAAAAAGAGCATAATACAAGCAATTTATATATGAATCTAAATCATAATTTCATGCTATAATGGCACACAAGACTATCATTATCAATCACTCTAAGAACCAAAACTTTTCATTCAAAAATACTATTTAAATAAAGAATTTGATATTCTTATTTCAATGCATCTGAAATCTACATGAAACATACATGTAATCTACAAGATAATACATGTCGTCACATGCCAGCTTACCCTTTTAGAAATAGGATGAGAAAAAGATTTAAATGAAAAGTACAAGCAAAATATATCCAGAGCAAAAAACATGAAAGCTCTGGTTATATTTTGCTTTTGAGATTTAGTGTTCATCCCATTACTAAGACTGGTGCAGCCATTACCAACTTCCTTATACCTGCAGGACGAAAATAAGACTTTCAGATTCGGATTCCAATAATTTTTGTCATGTATTTAACATGTATAATTGAATGGAAGAATTGATTTATATAGCAAGGTTTTGAAAAGTATAGTAAAGATAACAAACTTCTTGCAAATGTCGGGTTTAAATGACATTGCATAATTATAAGTATGTGATAAATAAGAACAATCAATAACACAATGATTCTTAAAGCATATTTTAGATTTTAAGTTTAAATGCATCAGATTCACCAAAAAAATTGTTTTTGAAATTAACTAGATATAGACCTCAATAATCTAGAAATATTTCACAAGAACAATTTCCATGTTCATTTGCAAAACATGGAAAGTTGATTCTATGACTGACAACAAACCCTTATTCCTAGTCGAGTGAAAATATATACTTCAACAAAATTGGTAAAGGCCTGAATGACATTTCTAGAAGTTCCAGTATTGTTTTGGCAAAGATCAAAGGTGCCGTCCACATAAAGACATACTAGAAAAGTAACATAGTAAGTAAATAGTAAAATAGTAAAAACATTAATTAGGAGTATCCCTGTTCCCAACAGGTGACTTGCAATAGAGGAAAGTTTGTTCCTGACTATTTTTAAATCAAGCCACTCAGCCTTCTGTCTGTCTTTTTATTATAATATTTCACAGCAAAACCATACATTATTATACTGTTAGTGGTAAAACAAACTACCATACATAACATTGACCTACGACTGTCTGAGTGCTAAAAGAACTTCCAAAATATAGGGCCAGATTGTTAGGCTACTCTTGTTCTTAAAGGGGCAGTAGCACGTTTTAAAGGGAATATAAGGTGATGTCAGGAAAATGAAAATTAATGGTTCCAATTGAAAGACATTGTATTTGAACTTAATAGAGCAGTAATAATTTAAATATATAACATAAAGTTTAGTCATGCGATTCCTTTTTCTTACACAAAATGAATTAACGATGTTCACACAAAATGGCTGCCAATGGATTTTATGTGATTCTTCATACTTTGTCCTCTGACTATGGATGATTGGCTTGTGTAATGAGATTTTTGACACTGTGCTACTGCCCCTTTAAAGCATAGTGACTGTACAGTAAGTACACTTACCTGTTTCTCAGAGATCTCGTTGGCAAGTTTCTTGGATGAAGACAGAACCTTGATTGCAGTCTCATCCTCCAAGATATTACCCTCGGAGCTGGACAACACCTCAAGGATCTTGTCTTCAATCTCCTGCAGTTGTCTGAAATATACCACAACCAATAGTCATACTATACGGCTCACTAACCATAACCTAACAGTATCTAACCAAGTTAGTTGCTTGAAAAACAAAGAAGTTTTACTAAACGAACTTGTCAGCCTTATCATCAATACATCAAAATTGAACTTAACATACAATGAAGACTTCCAACTTTTCACAGCTAAGAAACCGTCAACAAATAGGTGTCCGAGTCTTGTTTTCTAGCTTGTAAGGGAGAAAAGGTACAAAAGGGGACAAAAGTAGATTCATCAATCATACCTCTGCTGAACTTAACCAACTACAAGTCCTGTCTTATTTACTCCTCCAGACAATGAACAAACATATATGGTTGACAACTTCTTTATTCATGATATGCAACGTTTCGACCCAGTTTCTTGTGTCGTCGCATGTCATGCATAAAGAAGTTGTCACCTATACATATCTGTTCATTATCATCATTCTAACTTCTAAAATGCCCCCCAAAGAAGCTACTCTTTCAGAAATAATCTTTGTCATTAAGAAAGCAAAAAAGGCTTAAGTCAGCATAACAAATCAGAAGTCAAAGTAACTTGGTCCCTTGACTAAGCAGGTTAGTTAAACCTTTTCATCCCTTAGAAAGCAGTAACAAATACCTGTTTCCCCTTGAGGGGCTGAAAGGGTATTATACACCCAACAACCTACCCCTTAGATTCTCAAGAAGATATTGAGCACCTACCTCTTGTTCTCTGCACTCTGCAAGATGAGAGCGTTCTTCTCCTCCTCCAGTTCGGGACGTTCCCTCGCCACCACGATACCCAGCAGCTGGTCCGACAAACCCTCCGGGGTGATCATGAAGTTCAGCAGTGTTACCTACACATTCATAGGCACATGGCTAAATCAATGGATATCATGAGTAAGGCTATCCAAGCTATCTTATTGTACAAGTACATTTCAATCTACCATATGAAATAAAGTGACGATAATATGGCAACTAACAAATCATAGAGTTCTTAGAGTTGCCATAAAAATCACCTGAAGTACATATTGCAGAAAATGAGGCAAGGTAAAAGAATTGAAAAACATGTACTGTTGTACAGTTGAAACTGAGCTCAGAAATAAGCTATCAATCATTTGGATCTGATACTTTAATCGCTTGGTGTCTTCATTGCTCAGTTTGACAGATAATAGAAAAGTCTGTCACCAATATCAACAAAATATGTTTCTAATTGTAAATGACTTGAGTAAGTTGGTATGTGATCTACACCCATTTGTAGTGCTAAAATAACTTAGCACGCTATTAAAAGATCTCCAAAGCATTTGCCGAGGATGACTAACCTTGACAGCAACTTCAGGCAGGTAGTGAGGGTTCCTGAGTTTGGTGGTCATGTAGAACTTGAAGTCCTGAGAGTACTCAATGGTGCTGTCTCCCAGCTTGATGCACATGCTGCCTCCCTGCTTGAAGGTCTGCTTGAGCAGAAGAGGCTCCAGGATTGGGTCCAGTTCCTCTGCCAAGTTCTCCAGCATCACCTGTGGGCAGAAAGGTCAGGTGGTTGTAGTCAGTGATTGGGAAAGGAGAGAAGGGGAGGGGGATGAGTGGGTGAGTTATTGTTCAGTGACGCTCGGGCACTTTCTCTTAGGGGCAAATTGAACCAAAGTTAAGCCTTTATCTGCTGTTTTCTATGTCCTGGCATGAGACACATCCCCATTGACTCTTGGCACAGTCATTGACTTATATTCCTAAGTTCATGAGGGTTCACATTCCCTGATGCATTTAACTTAAAACAAATAAATCAATGATAATGATGCAGAGTCAACGATCCTGACACTTACCGGGGTACCAAACTGAATACAGTTCTCCAGAGTCCTGACAAAGTCTCCGTCTGACAGTTTGATGAGATGGAGGTTGTTAGCCTTCTCCATGTTCTTCACCCACTTGTTAGCCTGACCCTGGGGGTCAATCATCAAAGGCCAGCGACGGGCATTGCTGTCAATGTAATGGCATATTGAGAACCACATTTCACTTCAGGTCTATATATACATTGTTCCCTAAAATGTGCATTGTTCCCTACTGTGACGTCACAATATAAACGATGACGTCATAGACTTTTGTAACGTTTCATTCTCCCTGAAGATTAAAAATGAAACCGGTAGGAGAAAAATCCGGCATTATGTTTTTATTTAATATTCATTAGACGAAGTTGGACCATACACCTGGACAATTAACTTTTTGTGAATATATATATATATAACAATGTTATACAAGTTCACACATTATCATTCCTGACAATAGATAAACATGTTTAGTTTGCTGTTAATTTGGTTCATTTCCTTTTTTCCTATGTTTACATGTTTGTTTATATCTTTTTTTACCCAATTTTAAAATTAAAAAAAAACAAAATAAAACTGAAAATATGTTAGGTGGAAAATAGTGAAATGAGCTGTTGTAAATCACAAACCTGATGATGATTCCATTCTCAACAGAGAAGTTATCAGTTGGCAGACCAGCGATGTTCCAGGCACGGATCTTGACTGGTTCACCGAGAGTCTGGATGAGAGTGAAGTCGTCTGAACAGGGGATACCACGCTCCTTGACAGTCTTCTGCCACTGGACTGCCTGATCCTGTCGGAATGCTGAGGTAAATGCGCCCAGATACGCCACAATACCAGATGAGATGAGCACATCGCCCGTCAGATTGATGTACTTCTTACCCAGCTCTCGTGCCGCAACGCTCCATCTGAAGTGAACAGGCAGGAAGGGTTACATGAGACTGCTTGTGACATATAATATGTTTGTGTCTGCTTGGTACCATAAAAAAGGAGTCATATTTTGAAGCTAGAGTACCTTGACATAACAATAGATGTGAGCAATAGTTGGGCTTAATTAGCGTTGGATTGAAGAACATACCAAAGGTTTCTATGGCTACAACATTCATAAAGTGCTTGTCATGGTTGAACCTATCAAGCCTTATAATGTAGATCATTTAAACTCATGCAAAAAATGTTAACTTTTAAAGGCAGAAATATGCAGAATTCTTAGATCTGGCTTAAAAGTTACGTCTCAAGAATGGAAGCTTCTCAGTTGATTTTCTCAAGTCATATTCATAACCATCATGTTTCATCGTATACAACATCATAGCTCTAATAGCTCCAATAAAGAGACTTGACTTTTTCAAAATTGTACGAGAATTCGATGCAATACTAAGGGGTGTATTTATAAGTGTTTATAACACACCTCTCCCTCTCTCCTCCGAGTCCACCAATGAGTTGTTCAGCACGCTCCAGCTTCTTCCTGCAGAGGTCCACCTGGTTCTCGAGGTCGGCCTTCTTCTGCTTGTTGGACTCCAGCTTGTCCTCCAGCTTGTGGAGCTTCTCCTGCACCTCCCGCAGTGACGCTCGCTTCTTCTCCAGGGACGCCATGGCAACAGCCAACTCTCCCTCAGCCTTCTTCAGGGCTTCCTTCTTTGGTGCCACCACCTTGGCTACTCTGGAGTAGGTGGAGATCAGAGCAGGGGTTAGCTTACTCATTTTGTCTAAATCTACATAATAATTCCCTTTTTAATTGTTCTCAATGTTCAGCACTATAGAGTTAGAATCATCTACAACTCATGCTACTTTCATCAACACATCATCACATTGAGAGTTTGTTGTTGTTAAGTTCAATATTGATAAATATTTATTTGCATACTGCATAAGGAAATATATCTGAATACTTACTTGTCGTATGTGTCCATGGCTCGCACCCATTTACACAAGCCCTCACAAGCAGTGGATGCAACTTTGACCTTATCAGGGTCGAAGTCAGGGTTGGAGATGTACTTGCTTCTGATTGTCTTCATGTAGGCAACTGGGATGTTATCCTGTAACAGATCAACATATCAACTTGAATGTTGCAAAAATACTTCCCAAAAATCTACCGATGCTTCTAGTTCAAAGGGGCTCGGACATAAAGCAGACGTGAAGTTATTCATTAAGTTACACATAAAACATACATAGTGATGAAATGCAATATTTAGTAAACCATATTTGAATGTTGAGCCAGATGTTCTAAGATAAATGAAAAAGGAAGGTTAATGATCAGTCGTTTAAAATGAGACCATAAAATCTAAAAAGTTTCTTTTCCATGTAACAACCTTTAACTTACCATCCAGCACATGTTTTGACAATGATGACATGAAGTGTCTTTGGTGAACTACATGTATGTACTTATGCTTACTGATTCATAATCTTCTTCTTAGATTAACTGTGTGCAGTGCACGTGGTGGTACCATAATGTACCTTCATCTCAGAACCACATTACAAGAGCACTAACCTTATCATAGTTGTGGAGAGATTCCAGGAACTTCATGTCACCGAGGATCTTCTTGGAGGGTCCCCAATAGTCCTCAATCTTCTTGCCGGTACCGGCGGGGTCCGGGATCCTGTCAGGCTTGACTCCCTTCAGCACACAGATGGTCTCCATCACAAGCCTCACACCGAAGGGTGGCGACTTCATACTCTTCACAACAGTGATGTCCTGGAGCACAACATTATCATCGTTCAGTGTTTGAGAGGAAGAGGATATAATCAGGAAGATAAGGTGTATTGTGGATGATACAGTAGTTTTTAGTAAACATGCTTGAAAATGGTATAAGAAATTATACCAAAATGATGCTATTGTCTACAATAAAGAAGTTGCTCATTCATAAACTCCTTGTCCATGCTAATATTAGCATTTTTGTCAGTTAATTAGCAAAACAAAAACTTGTATGGCAGGCATTAAAGAGGTTGACCCATGTTATAATTACTGCACAGCGATTTACCAACCCACAAGACAAAAAGACTTTGAGTAAGTGAGATGTGCTTTAGCACCACTTGGCAATATCTCAACAGTGTCAAATAGCTTGAACATCTGAAAGAAAGGAAAAGTGAGTTGATTCCTGTAAGAACTAACCTGAGTGGTGAGAGTGTCGAGAGCAGACAGAGCAGAGTTGAGGGCAGGGATAGCTTCCGCCAGGTCGTTGTCACACTCGCTCTTGATGGCCATGGCGGCCTTAGCTTGTTCATTGGCTACAGCCTCATCTGCTTTCACAACCTGGAGTCAACAGATTAGCATCAGATACTGAATGTTCACTATGTCGTTTTATCAGTTTAGAAATCAGAAGGTCATTTAAATATAAATAAAAATGATTACGTTTCAAAGAATTCCAAGATTATGGCATTATTAATATTAGTATCTTTCCAACAGACAATCATTGTTACTAAAAAGGGCCTTAAAACATCTGAAAATACAATTGGGTTTGGACTGGCCAATTTGACAACTAGCCAGTCCTTAGATACCAAGGGACATAATGATGAAATCTATACATAGATATTCATTGTTACCTTCTCGACTTTAGCCACTTCAATGGAGTCCTTCTCAATGACAATCATGATCTCGGACACGTCCTTGGTTGCCTCGATGAGCTGGGGCTGTAGGTCGGTGAGCTCCTTCTGCATGACGGCCACCTGGGACGAGGCAGAGTCCAACTTCTCCAGACCTTTCTCGTACCTGTGCTTCTGCTTCATCACCTCCCTGTAACATTTACAACACCTTTCATCTACTCAGATTTTGTGTTTTTGATTGTTTCTAATCAATTCTAAGGAGGGAATTTACTGAATTTCCAAAAATGTTATAATGATATAGTTCAGGATCACCTTGTTTCCAAAGGTCAGCCATTTCAAAATAACAAGAAATATGGGCAAATGAATCAGAAAAAAATATGGGACAGTTGTTATTTATTGACACTTAAACAACCACCCTCTTTTCCTCTCTAGGAGTGTCTTGAAAGTGTTAATTTTATGGAATCAACACTGACTTACACTGGTACCCTCAGCCAATATTATCATAAAAAACCTAAAAACCTAAAATCAAAACCTAAGGCAGGTGAGTGTGGTGGACAGTTAACTTAGATCCCCAACAAGAACACCCAGGCCTGAAACACCCACCCTCTCTTCCTCTCCAGCAGAGTCTTGAAGGTGTTGATGAGCTCCAGATATGAGGTGGGTGTTACGTAGTTGTGTCTCTCCAACTCTAGCAGGAACCTCTCTGACAGGTCGCGAGTCGACTGGTGGAACTCTTTACACATGGTGATGCAGCCAGCATGCTCCTCTTCAGCCATCTCTATGTCTTCAAGGAACCGTTGGGCGACAGCCTGCAGGGCATCCTCGGGCCATGACTGAAGCAAAGCAGGAGTTGGAGTAACATGTCATGTACATTTTGTATTAGCTATAGGGTCTTGGAGGTAGTCTCAAGGAGTTTTTTCATTCTTAACATTTCAGCTTCTGATTTTCCTAATGCCAAGTTGTGACTGTCAAAGTCATTATCAAGTCCATACTGGGCCTCCTTTCACAAAGCAACCGTTACTTAGGTTGACCTTGACTCTTATTCTTTATCATTGCACAAAGGTCATCTTGAGGGCTTATGATGACCTTGTGACTCTGTGAACAAAGGCCAAGGGCATTGAGGGAAACTAATCTCAAATACGCCTGGATATGAAGCTAAATAAGTACAAGGAAACAGTGCCACTGACCTGGAACCAGTCGATTGTGCAGCAGTTAACGAGGGAGGGGAACTTCCTCAGTCTGTTCCTGAAGGCGTCTCCGATGGGACTCATGGCTAGAACCACATGAAGCTGATCTCTCACTCGCTGGATGAAGAAGTTGAACAGGGCCACTGGTGAGCCGTCAGTCTGCTTTGTCTTGTCTCGCTGTCTGCAATTGAAAATATTGGAGAATTTGATGAGCACCATAATGGTTAAGATGGAAACTCATGCAATGTTGTTAAAACATAACAATCCGAGCCTAGCCTAACCCATCTTTGGTAAGTGGAATGGGCCCCATAATAACACTTTGAAATTCACCTCAGCTCATATTTTTTTTTTTAAATAGTTCAAGGCTTACTGACAAATTGGAAGGACTTGACTTGATATGGTAAAAAACCAATGGCATAGAAAAGCAATGTGGTGCTTTCAATGTTATATTATTCATCACTCTTCTGATGATGGAATGGAGTTAATAGCTTTTCATAATAAGTCTAAGTGAAGTCACTGATACTATATTGATAAGACGACTCCTGCTGTACGTGATGCATGATAAAGCTGTGTGTATATATACCTATCAATCTGCCTCATCTTCTCACAGATCTCCTGCTTCTCATCTATCGGGTACAGGTTAGGAACTTCTCCCGCGTTCAGCAGGTTGTTGATGTCTTCCAGGAACGATTCTTGTTTTATCTGAAACACAAGTCACAGTGTTGTCATTCACAAGGTCTGCGCATTGTTAGAGATTTGAAAATATGATTATCTATTCGAACAACCCAAAACTGAAAATTAATTCGGAAGGAATTCATTATCATTTATTCTAACTTGGCTTACTTTGTTGGTTGTTAATTAAACCTTTCAACCCTACAACTCAGAAATCTGCCTCAAAAACATATTTGTTTCTTAGGGGTGAAAGGATAACTCATGTGTATTAAATTATTAAAATCCAGGAAATGTAATAAAAGTAATTAATCACTTAAAAAATGTAAGTGTTGTGAGATACAAAAAAAAAACAAGTTATAAGTTGTGAATCTGACCTGTGTATCTGAGAAGAGGAAGACGGCATGGTTATCGGTCTCCGTGGCTTTACGTAGGATCCTCTTCAAGTCTTCCCTCCACTCAATGGGCGTGTAACTCTTGGTGATCTCAACCTACACAACATACACAACACCTCACATTACATCATCAACAGCAGTGTAGGGACATAGACACTTATCTTCCTATACCAGAAATCATTCCGATAATAATTATTATTATATCATTAAACACATGTTCTTTCCAAAGTCATCACACACTGTGACATGTATTTCAATTTAGTCTCATTGTTTACATTGTTAAAGACTTTATAAATAACACTAAGCATAATCAATATGTAGTATTACACATGTTGCTCTTACAAGCACACATATCCCTTTGTAGTGTGGAAATCAGCTCATTTTGAGTATCCTCATTATCATTCATATAACAAATACGAGTTATTGTTATTCTCTTATTTTTCACTGCCAACAGCTGAAATTTGAAAAGGAAGTTATTTTCAATATGACCATAACTATACATGCACTAAACTCCCATGCAACACACATGCAGTCACATTTAAATATATACAAGGTGTGACACTTTTGTTTAATAACATTAATATATCCTTGAGTACTTTGAAACATAATAATAATTATGTTTGGTTTAATTTATAGTATCAATAATATCATATGCATTTTACTTACATAGGCTTCGGGAAAACAACCGTTGTGAATTAATTTCCTTTTACAAGATCATCATAATTGCTATATTTTATTTCATACACTGCTATTATATCTGAATTAAATAAAGAACTGAAAGAAAATTATATCTAAAAGAACGCTTGATTTTACAAATGGGTCACATATCAGTGATGTCTTCATATGGTGATGTACTGTTCTATCTACCATGCTGTTACTTGTGACTTTGTAACAATGTGATAAGTGACTGCAGGAAATCAACAACAATAGATTTCAATAAATATTTCAATTAAAGAATCATTATTGTACATATGTCTTCTTTGATAAATAAGGTATTATATTTCAATGTTGAAATACAAAATGTGATGATCATTAGGAATACATATATCCAAATCCTTTTTTACAAGAAAAACAATGCACAGAATGTCTCATTTTAAAGATAATTTAAAATACATATCAGCTATTGACAGAAGGAAATAACAACACTTGACCAATGTCATATCATAACAATAAACTAAAGTATTCACACAAAATATCTTGACAGTAAAGTGTCCTTAAAAATATTATATCATCTTCAATACATTACAAAGTTTATTTTAAATAACCAAAATTCAATCCCAATATCAAGGCAGATACACACTTGTTCTGTGAACTTAAAACATTATGACATATATCAATTTTTGTAAAGTAAGTATCTCATTGGCACACACTTAGAGATACTTGTGAATTGGTTTACAACAGATAAAGCCAAGGAGTTGTATACATGTAAAAACTGGCGTTTTGTCCCACATGCGTTTGTTTGCCAAATAAAGGCAACAGTCGGCCCAACAGGTCTTCTCATACAATAGACACTGACTCACACTTATGTGTTTTTCGTCAGCTGTTTTCATATAGAAATGCTTCCAAAATTCCTTTTTCTAAGTCTGGCCAAACTTGAAAAATAATGAATAATATGCAAATAGGAAACAAAAAGAAATTTTCTTCAAACAGACTTTTGAAAATAAAAGAAATCTTTGCAAAATGAACTAGAAAAAATATTCATGAAATCTTAAATATTTTATGAATGCTTCAAAATGTATTTTACAGATTTTTAAAGGCTTTCATTATTGTCAACTTGACGAAATTTCATTTAATACCAGAAGATGACTTAGAATAACTGATTATAACCCTGAGTTAGACAGGTCAAGGAATATCACTGATATTTGTCAGCTGTAATTTAAGGAGATGGGTCAGAAGGGTCAACTTCCAATTTAACAAACAAAATTAATGAATAAGTTTGTGTAAATCATTGCCAATGGAAGCATTTTTATATGAAAACGTATAGATATTGTGACACACTGGGTGTAGACTTGAACTTGAGCCAGTGACCTGTGAACCCTGACCTTTGCCTTGTGACATGCAACCCACCTTGCTACCGGGTGCCTTGGTCTGTTGTACGGGAACCATGTCAAGCTCAAGGGAATATAAAGTCAATCTACCGAATCGTGTTGATAGCATGTTCATTACACACATGACAAGTTTATTAAAGACTGGTGTTTGCAGCAATTTTCAAATAGATGACCCAAGATTTTTTTGCGAGAATATGTTTATGATGAATTGGTATGATTTGTACAAATGTTTGAAAAAAACATGTTGACATCATCAAACATTTATTTAAGTTTTGGCTGGGATTTGAACTTAATCAAACTTGGTCAGATGATTCAGAAATAAAAATGGGCAATAAAAAACGGAAAAAGTTAAATAACCATTTAGTATTTAAATTTTGCTGTAGGCAAGCTGATATTTATTTTCTTAATGTTACCAGATGCTTATTAATGTCCTTAAATTTCAACAATGGACAAGCACTGCATTATTACAAACATCATTTATTTTTTAGTTATTATCATAATGAACATAGGGCATTTCAAGACATATAACCATCAAAAAGAGCACAAAACTCACAAATTGACATAGTGGAGGGAAGGATAATGTGTTGAGAAATATTGACTGATATGTGAAAATGGATTCAATTAAATATGTGAGGGAGGAAATTATTTAGTGCAAAATTTCACATATTTTTTTTATAATTTTTGCAGATCAATAACTTAACCAATAACCAATAACTCATTCACAGTATTTGCCACATAAAGAAGTCTTAAAATCAATCACGGCCCAAAATATAACATGGTCATGATCAATCAAAAAACTAAATCTTGTTGTGGAAAACACCCTAATTAAGAACCAAATATACTATTTTTAAGATCTGAAGAAATATCTGGCCATTCAGCATGCTAAAGATGGAAAAAACATATTTTTCAAAAAGTGTTTTAAAGTATATCTTTTCAGAAATGAATGCACTGATTTTTTTTTTTGAAAGAAGAAAAAACCATGATATAAAAAAATATGATAAAAAATATTTCATTGTTTTTGATTGATTGTTCTTTTAATTCAATTACCATTATCCTAAATATTTTTAAAATATTTGTTATAATATCAAAAGGTACCAAAATTTATGTTCTGAAAACATACCCATGCATAAGCAATAAGTATTTGATTAGAAAATCAGTCAAGCTCATCACATCTTTAAAACCAAAAAACCTTTTGTGCTTGATTAAATTACAGACAATCCTTAGAAAACATTATCTCTTTCTGTCAGTATGAGTAGTAGGTTAATGCTGCAAAAATATATGGAGCAACCTCACTTTAGTAAAAGATAACGTACTTCAATGGTTCCAATTGTAATAACAATAAGCACAACAAGTTTCATAGTTTTGAATACAAATAATTTCAAATAAATATTTAATTTCAGACTCAGCGCGCCAATCTTCAAACTGTGCCAAGGGCAGATAACTGAGGCAAAGTGGAAGGATTGCAAAACTCTACCTGCGCAGCAAAAATACCTACCTGCGATATGCAAAATGACAAAGATTATATTTATCAAAATATGTTTAAAACTAGTAATAAACTGATTTCCCCATTAATATGAAAACCTGAAAGATGTGTGTCAAAATCATCTTTTTTCTTATCAAAATTTGATATAAACACAATCTAGAAATATATTACAACATACATTCAATAGACATAAAAAGAAATGCCAATTTGAAAAACAAAATCACCTGTATTAAGGTACCAAAAATGAGTATATTATTGACAACATTTCTACCTAATACGTAATAATGGTAATATGAATACTATAGACACGTATGATTATCTACTATGAGCCTTGGTTCACAACAGTCAGTCATACACAACATGCAGCTGTAACATTGCCTCTATACAGGTTACCTACGACAACCATACCACTATCATTAACATAAGCATCTCAAGATCGAGCAGTGATCTATCAACTAGCTTAGATGGTATCACACCAGATATCTGAATCTATCATTCAGGCATCCTTGTCATTTCATCTTTATGTTCTTCAACACAGTTCTACACTACCCTAACCAATACTGTGCTTCTTTCATTTTACCAAGAACTTAAGAATCTCACTTTGAGTTACAAATTGGACCGATGTGAAGTCACCTTTGCCTGAATTATTTATACTAACTTGTAAAATTGATTTATTCCTCATAGACGTTATCAAACTTGTAGGAAACAGAATTAATGCCTTAAGTTATTAGTTCAATTCTTAACTAGAAAGGGAAGTAACTCCATAATATGGAATATTTATAGCGTATAAAACTTGTTTATTCCTCATAGAAGTAACCAAGCTTGTAGGTATTAGAATTACTGGCTTATCAATAAATGTTTTCGCAACAATTGAATAGGAAGGAAACTCTACAATATTGATATGAAAGGTTATTATTGGCAAGACTGTACTTGCCTGGAAGAGATCGTAGTCAGCCATATGTGCGGCGAGTCTTGTAAGGGACTGACGTCCGGACCCACCCACTCCTACAAGCAGGGCGTGGCTTCTCGGTTGCTTGATTATACGGGCAATACGCGATACATGCTCTATGGCAAATCTGAAATCAACAAACAATGTGTCTTAGACAAAAAACAATCTGTTGAAGATTCAAACTAAGAAGTTGTAAATCTGTTGATCCTTTAAATTGATCAACAGAAATTTAGAGTCTAGTTGCCAAGTTTTTCTTTGACATTGTTGATATAAAACCGAACTGTGTTACACCTATGCAAAATTACATAAGACGTTACTTTAAAAACAAACCAGGAAACCAGTGCAAATACAGTATTAAAGTTTCAATAAATCTATAAGAAAATCAATTGCTCAAATGCTTCAGCTATCAGCTCTGAACTTAAAAGAACATTATTTACAGAAGATTTGTTTATGATTATTAGGTCTTAGAATTGACAAAGAATCTCTTTAGAGAAGGCATCTTTATTTTCAAAAACTGAAAAATGAGTTAATATTAATAACACTCTTAAAGCGCCTTGAGCAAGTACTGAGTTTATGGATATGTGCGCTCTTTTATAAAAATCATTATTTGTATAATAAAGGGAAGAATGAAGTGGCCTACCTGAAGAGTACAAGGTTCATAGGCTTCTTACTAAGGTTATTAAACTCGTCGAGATATCCCTCCACAACGTGACGTAGTTGTTCCAGGTCTCTAACTTCAACGTAATCTTTCTTGTCAGATTTAGGGTCCGCGAAGTCACAATAGATTAAACTGCGCAGATCATCCTCTGTGACCTTTCCATCACTATCAGAGTCCAAGTGAATAAACAGTTGGTCAAAATCTTCCCTCATCTTGGTCTTGATGACTTCGCGAGAATAGTTAAAGATCCAGTCCCTGTCCCCGTCGTCAACAAGACGATCATAGTAGACTCTGTACACCTGCAACATAATAATGATACATGAACATGATAATATTACTAAGGGAACTCTTACCATACAGACATCCAATAGCAACAGAAAACAGGAAAATTGCAGGTTACAAAGACCTATCTTAAAACTATCATAAAAACATAACATATTCATGTAATTTTTTATTCAAAGAATCTTTCAGTTAACTTTATAACATGAATTTCATCAAATAATAAAAGGATCTTGTCAAATGGATAGCATTGATACACAGTATGGATCTCATAACATAAGCAAGCATTACCTCGTGGACCCAGAGCCTCTTCATGGACGCGGGTTCCTCCATGGTGTCGGGGGTCGAGAGGAGGACGCCCTGGATGACACGAGCGAAGTCTCGCAGATTGAAGAGGTAGTGAGACTTGGCGGGAGTGGGCAGCAGGTTGACCATGGCCTCCTTATACACCTGTAGAGTAGCACTCACCACCTGGTCCACACACGGCTTGAACTCGTTACTGAACCCTCTGCAATACAGGTACCGGTAAGTGACATGGTTTTGGGAGACTACATATTTTTGGAGTATTTGACCCAGAAAATGTCTCAAAGACGCAAACAAATAATCCAAACAAATAATAGCGTTGAAGTACTTTTCTGAGACAAATATCCAAATCCTAATATAAATCAAATTTCAGTATGATTTAATTAAGCTGTTTCACATAAAAAAAAGTTCAAAAATGGAAAGAATGTAATAATTGTTGGGTGGTTTTTATTCATATTGGGAGACTCTCTTAACCATTGAAGGGTTTTTTCAATAAAACCATTTCAGCATAATAGCAGTATCCTTAATGTGATTAAACTATTACACAAGACAGACCTAGCAGAGATGTGCCAATCCATGATGTTCCTGAAGATCGTGGTCATGCTGTCGTCGTCAAACTCGTTGATCGTGATGGTGTTCAGATGACGCAGGAATCGTGGCGTTACTGGATTACGACCTCCACCTACAGAGTTAAAGGCATAAAGTTAGATAATGATCTTTAAGTCTTTGATAAAGAAAAGGAATGGAATAGTCCCTATGAAAATGAGACATTTTGTTAAGAAATTGAAATCCAGTTTCCAGTATCCTTCATTAGGTCAAAATAAGATTAACTGTTTACATTGAAAATTGTTCAATAGAGGATCATATATCATAGCCCATAACATATAATGTTTACAACATGATTCCCTATAATATATAAGTATTTCTAAAGGCAGAGATAGGGATATACTGATAATTACAAGTATTAAAAGTTTCAACCAAAATAGTTGCCCTGGTAGGTTATAAATAGTCATTGGCACTTGTTTTATGATAGAGTTCCTACCTAAAAAGAATAAAAGAATAAAAGACACAACTAGTAGAAAACTCTGATGATATATTTCATAGTAAGCCCTTTATTGAGAGACTCTATCAATAAAGGGCTTTCTATGAAATATTGTCAAAATGCCAAAATTGTATGAACTATAATTGTCATTATCCAAGACATGGCCCTTGCTGAAGATCCCTGAGTGTTCCCAAGTAGTTATGAAGCCACATGTAAAGGGTTAAACGCTGACCAGGAGGTCCCATGGCTCCGATGAACTGCAGGTCCACCAGCTTGATGGGGACAACTTCCTTCAGGTCGAACCAGTTCCAGTGGTCCAGCCACTGACGCAGCAACTCGATCGGGGGCTGTGCGCCGTACGTCTCTCGCATTGGCATGTTCAAGTCATCCACAAATGCAATCTGAAGAGAGAAACCATATCAATGCCAACCTCTTCAACGTTACCTTAACGAGTAAACAATTGGATGTTCTAACCAACAATTTTGATGTAAACATGAGAGAACTCTTGAGTCAGAGGGCATGCTGAAGTTAACTGGTCAATTTATTAAAGTTCAATTGGCTTGAGCAGCAACATATTAGGTTATAATCTTGTTTCAAAGTTTGACCTATAAAAATGCCCATCTTATTTATTCGTTAAAAAAAATAACCATGCTTCTGTAAAACTAATTGTAATACTAAAACACAAAAACTTACAGCTTTCTTGCCAAGAGGTGGTCCATAAACTCCCTTTCTTCGTCTGTCCAGTTTGGACATGATGATGTTCTGCGACTGGTTGGCGCTTGTCTGGGCGGAGAAGTTGATGATGTTTGGCTTGTAAACCTCCTTGTCCAGCTTGCTCAGAAGGAAATCCTGCAAAAAAAGCACAGAATCTGCATATTTGGAAGATATGTCGTTATTGAACAGAAGTCAAAGTTCTGCACCTCATTTTAAAAATCACAACAAAGAACCTTCAAATGGTAAAACTTTGGAATAAAATGCAACTTGGGTCATAGAAGGATCAATAAAAAGAACAAATATTTTCTAAAACATTTGCTAGGTCCAATTAAAATCACATGAATAATGAGTTTGTTGGAATTTAACGCCACTTCACAAATATTTCAGCCAGGAGAGGCAGCAAATGAACATAAACTCACAATGATGTAGCAACTCTTGCCAGTTCCAGTGGGTCCCACAAAGAGACAGGGTTTACTGTGCTGGATCAGCATAGACATAAGGTTAGTGTAGCGCACAGTGTCGATGGTGGGCACGATGATCTCATTGAAGAGAGCGTCCTTCGGGATGGGAGGAGCTTCTTTCATCTCCTCGCTCCACTGAATCCACTTGCCAGAACCCTGGAGGGAAAGTTCCATTAATAAGATCATCCATAACACTTTAATGTCTAAATGCAGTTCTATTTGGAAACTAAGTACCATGATGGTATGATATGAGATGATATTTTACACTTATTTTCGAGTAAATGTCAATTTGTACAAACCAAGAATTTGTATATCAATTCATTTACAAATAAAAAATGCTGGAGAAGAACGTAAATCATACTTTGGAATTCAAATATAATTATAGATCATAGTTTGTTTAATGTACACCTTTTTGTTTTTAATTTTAATGTCAAAATATTAAGAGGTATGGATAAATCTCTCAGACTTTACATACTTCCTTGTGGAATCTGTAATCATAGACCTTGCCCTTGGGTGGGAATGGGTTGAGATATGGCTTCATAGGAGGTTCAACCAGCTCCGCTAGACTGAGAGCGATTCTTGTCTCCTCCGTCATTCCACCCTGCAATGTACATTGATAAAATAATATAAACATCGGTGAATTTAACATCTTGTAATCATTAACTCATTATATTAAGGTATTTCTTTAGTATTCAATCTACAAATCTCTCCATGTGACACAACTAAAAACTTGAAATCAATTCTATCCTTTGTTATACAACTACCATCCTAATTGTTACCAAATAAGTAAATGAGGACAAGACTATAACATAATCTATAGTGAAATATCTAATATATATCTAGTATATTTCATAATTAAACAGTCATGGACTGTTTTATAGTTAAAGGTTATTAGTTTTAAAAAGAGAAATAGTGTAAAAGTTCAAGTCCTAAACTTAATACTAAACAGTTGGAATATGGCATAAAATACTGTTTTGATTTCAATGCTTTTACTACACTTACAGATATAAGTTCTCTAAGAAGTTTGTCAAACTTGACACGGCCATTGTCATCGCTGCTAGCACCGACAGACCAGGTGATAGCGAAGAAGAAAATGCTCTGAAAGAACAATGTCAATACATACATGGAAAATATAGAATGAAATAAGATAGCAGACAGATACAACATATTTGAACTATCTATTACAAAATCCTGTAAGAAATGACAAATGTGCATATTTACATTCAATGAATCAGTAAATCTCAATCCTCTACGGCTACAAAAGTTAAGTGATCATTAAATAGTATTGGAGAGAGGAAAACAGCAAGCATGCATAGTTCAAACCAAGTATCGGTAGTATGTAATGTTTTCAAAAGCTATAAAAGTGTATTTCTTGAAATATAAGTCCAAAAGGTGTGTCACTGTTTGACGATTTATTATTGTGATAATAAACATATTTGTAACAAAGATTCATTTATTCATGTCTGAAAGCTTGTTTTCTGTCTGCTTAGTTTTTTTTATTGTAACAGGGTTTAAGGAGTAAGGTGAGTTTATTCGTGGTTTATCATTACTTTCAAGAGTACTTCACCTATGTTAGAGGAATAAAAGATTTCAATTGAATAAATAATTTAGAAGCACATAGAATGGTTGAGTTTGAACGGACCTCGAGCCAAGTGATGATCTCCCTCTCCTCCATCTGAGCAATCTTAGCCTCGTCTTGGAACTCATCCATGAGGCAGTCCATCAGGTTCATCAGAGACTTCACCAGGTTGGAGTCGTTAGTCGGGGACAGTTCCTGCAGCACAGTCACACATTTAGTTCATCACATTGATAATATATATACACATAGAATTAATCAAAGAGTACATGTCATGTAGGGCCTATGAACAGTGTTGTTCCTAGGTTTTCAGCTGAAAGGTCAATTTTGATAAATTGTGAGAAGATGGGCCTTTGGTAAAAGTGGTAAAAGTATCAAACTTCACAAAACAAGGGGACAACATGCAAAATGGATGGACATGTTCAAACAACACTGGATGAGATTCTTATTTCTTCATTACAACTGTGTAACGTATGAAATACAACAAGATTAGGGCTGATGTTCTGATTAATTTCACTTAAATTTTAAATTAAAAAAAAAAATTATTTTATAGCCTAATTCTTTTCTGAACAAATAATTAGTTTCAAAATTCACATTTCACGTCAGAGATCATAAACAAAAATATGGAAAGTACAATGTGAACATACCTTGACACCTCCTTTCCTTACAAGCTGCAGACAGGAGTCGACAAATCTCTCAAACAAGTCGTTGATGACGCTCTTGTGCATCTCAGTGACAGCGGAGGACATGTGGAAGAACCAGGATTTGACCAGCGGTCTCCAGCCCAAAGACAGTGGCTCCATGTAGATCATACCACATCGCGACACCTGCAGGGGATGCAATAGCTTCTTTGTGATAACTCCTCAACTTAAGCTTGGAAAAGGCAGGATAGATTGAGGAAGTGTCATTATGAAGAAGGGATCTAGTGCAGTGGCAGATCCAGGGTGGGTAGAGAGGGTTGAGGGGTTGAGGGGTTCAAACCGTAACATATCCCTTTTTGAAATTGTGTTAACAAATAGCCAGTAAAAAGGAGTTTACGATAAGGCAGTGATTTTGCATTCATGGTGTGAAAAAAAGGAGATTTGATATTGTCCAAATTTTGACCAAAACTCAATGACTAACAGACAAAAACAGTGTGGAGGATAATGTTAGAATTCTTTAAAACTGCAATGACTTTATCCCTTACCAACGTGATAAGAAATATTTTTACACTTTATGATTCAACTGAGTAAGATTCAACTATGTGGAGGGGCTGGACAGTTCATACAAATGCGAAACTCAATGACTAACAGACAAAAACAGTGTGGAGGATAATGTTAGAATTTATTAAAACTGGAATGAGTTTATCCCTTACCAACGTGATCAGAAATACTCCTACACTTTATGATTCAACTCAGAGTAAGATTCAATGTGGAGGGGCTTGACAATTCATATAATTGCGTTCATCTGACAAATTTTATCTGTCAGTTAAGATCGATGAAAACAACAACTGACCGTGGCAGGTGAGGCAGCCTCGAGGTCCATGGGTTCGAACATGAGGTTGGTGGTGTTAGCCAGCTGGATGATCTCACCGCTCATCAGACACAGCTTCTTGTTGTCGTCCAGCACAGTGTTCATGTTCTCAATCCAGATAGCGTCAACAGGGCCGTCGAATATCAGCCACTTCCTGTCTGGGGTCTGCAACATAGATCTTACATTGCACTAACTGGGGAAACTTGTAAGATGTGAATGTACAAATGGGAGAAATTATAATTTAATACTTAAATTAAAAGTATATACTTTGCAAGGACTTACAGTAGAAGTAGCAAAGGCTCTGTAGGAGACAGCCAGGATACCATCTGACCACTCGTGGGAGACGGGGTCAAACTGACCGTACAGTTGACCCATGGTGATGGCCTTAGGGTTGATGACTATAATCTGCACCTTGTTCTCCTCCAACAGACCCTGCAACAGAGCACACATGCTTTATTCATCTGTAACATTCACCTCACATATGCGCACAAAACCTCAAATCAATTGAGATAATGAAGAACTATCATAAGACCATAAGTTAGCACATTATTATCATACCTTTTCGTGAATATCTCCCAAAGCAGCTGCGAGCACTCGGTAGGCTGATGTTTTGCCGCCAAATGGTTCTCCAACTATCATGAAACCGTGACGAACAATCATCATCTCATAGATCTGAAAATACAAAATTGGTCATGTTCAATGAACATCCAGTAAAGATATATCTAACAAAACAATTATTCTAAAATGTTTCCCAAATGTTTTCATTATCTGAAGAAGTGAACATGCATGTGTAACAAAGGCCTTTCCTAAAGCCTATAACCTGGTTATTCTTGTTCCAGGATGCTAACAATTGTTTCAGCTTTATCCAAGTGTCAGCTATCTACCTGTTGGATCTTCTCCAGGAAGAAATCAGTACACTGCAGATTCATCTTCTTGCAGGCGTCCTGTACAGCGATGTTGATGACCTCGTAGTCAGGAGTCGGCAGTTTAATCCCGGGGAACAAATCAGACGTGATGCCGTGGAAGAGTGGCAAGTCATGGTTGAGAAACTTGGGCAGGTTCACGTCGATGATGGAACGCAGCATGAGAATGTTCTCATCCTCTTCTGGATATTTCAACTGTTGGAGAATACAAGGGTTAGGATGAGAATCAGAAGATATAAAAGTTTAGATGGTAGGGGAGGTAGCTAGTTCTGGAAAGAGTTCATTTGGGACAACACAAACTTCGGTATTTAAAATGTAGCTCATTAACCTGAAAATTTTCATTTAAATGAAAATCCTAATTTGTGGGTAAAGTATAAGTTTCTATAGTTAGGAAGCATTATTTATTCCATTGGTCTGAAGTATTCCTCTTCATTTGTGCAAAGTCACGACATTTAAGATCAAGATGATTTATAATTTACTCAAAGGTACAGATAAATGAAAGCAAACTACATCTACTACATTCAAAAGAAATATTGACTTGTATCTATAGACAAAAAGCTTTTAAAAAAATCCAACCCTTTCTTCATTCAAGAAGTGTGTTACCTTCAAGTTTGCGGCTGCTGTTAGCACAGATTTGACAGCTCTCATGCCGTAATCGTAGTGATGTTGTGAAGACAACTGCTCAGAGCACAAACGGTACACAGCCACGATCTTTACAGACAGTGGACGAGCTTGAACAAAGCCACAAGAGTAGAGGGAGATCTCAGCAATCAGAGCGTAGTCCGGCACCATCATAGCAACAGTTCGGAACAGGGCCTGAATAACAGAAATAATGTAGTAGGAAGAGGATTTACATTAGATTGTGCATGCAACCATGAGTAAAAAAAACTGGCATGTTCAATATGAATTTAGAATTCTTGACAATATCAAGTCGAGGAATGAATTCTTACTTTTGATATAAAACAGCCAGAAAGATATGAGGAAAGCTCTGTATTTAGGTCTGAGTCTTAATCTCACCATCACAAATATTGCTTAAAAATATTTAAATGAGCTGTACTTATCTTGATGTTTCTCTGATAATTTATGGGAGAAATTGAACTCGAAAACAACCTCATAAAGCTCAGAAAAAAAGTGGAGACTTTGACTCCTTAAGCACCTCTTAGGCAATATCATAACAGAAGTATTAGAGGAGAGGAGATGTACCTTGAGATTGTCGGGCAATTCGGACCTGCCAGCGTAGCCTGGGTTCATGGTGATGAATACAGAGCATGTTGGATCCAGCTTGATCTCCGTCCCCTCGAACAACAGAGTATCAGAGCCAGAGCTAATACCTGCAGACAAACAGACAGACAGACACCCATATCAATACATGAAATACATGTACACAACGAGGTGATTCAAATTTATTGCAGCGATTGATGAAAATTAAAAACTGCAAAAAGGACACACAACCCAGAAACAGGGAATATTTACCCAAACAATTTTCCTAGAATTTTCAAGATTTCTTATATTCTAAGGCGGATCTTTAGAGGATTCATGTCGACACTTAACTCTAGAAAACAACTACTAGTTGACTAAACAACTAGTAACAAATACATTTTTGAGCCTGATAATGTTGCTCGTAGTGGTAAAAGAGTTGAAATAACTAAGTTAGTAGCTAATTAACCATCTTAGACTATTGAAGAAGACGAACATACCTCTTTGGATTGTTAGGATCTGTTGGGCTACAACAGACAACACCTCCAGATCGATACGGTTGAACTCATCAAAACATGACCAGGCACCACACGAGGCAAGACCCTGTTAAAAACAATTATTGTATATTCGTCATAGTCACAAGTCACAAAAAGATTTTTTAATAAAACAGCCAAAAGACAAATGAAATCCAATCTTTTATTTTTGTAAAAAGGACACGAGTGAGTGAGTTGATGCTTAACGTCGCTTGGGCAACAAAAGGACATGATAATAAAGTTTTATTTTTAAAATTATTGACTAGAGTTCTTCCTGTAACAAACCTTGAAGAACTTTCCAAGAGCGATGTAGTCAAGACCATCAGAGCAGTTGAAGACAACACACTGTTTGGCCACAGCTTTGGCGAGATCCTTGGTAGTTTCTGTCTTCCCTGTACCAGCGGGACCCTCAGGGGCGCCACCCAGATGTAGATGCAGGGCTCCGAACAGGGTTCTATGACAGACCAACATTTCATTACTACATGTTATATCATAAAATAACTCTACATATTTATTATTACACAAAAATGTCCTTTGTGTATTACCCTGTACCTAAAATAAGTGAAATAAGAATATTCTTGCAGGATTCAAACCCACACCCTCAGTCAGGCAACAATGGAAGAGTTGACTGTACTAGGAAACTTCCTATCTCCCCTCAACTGTAAATTTGAATATGGGACTATGCCTAAATTACAATCAACATCTTGCCTTTGAAAGAAATACTTTGAAAAGATATATCCTCATGAGTATCTTTGAAAAAGCAAAAAATGTCCAGTGTTATGTGAAACAGGTTGTAGCTTTCCACTGGCATAGAATTTTCTCACTCTATGTGAAAAATATGTTTGGTTTCATTTATTCAATCTCACCAATGCAAGTAGTTATACTGGTATATTAGAAGTGTCCCCTGATTCTCACCTGTAACACCTGTCGGTGAGCGGAGTGATAACGAGACGTCCTGTGTTTCCTAGATACTCGTAGCCGTATGCCAACATGGAGTTGATCATTCTTGTCACCATCTGGTTTTCCTGTTGTAAAAGAGTATTAGAGTTAGGCTTTTTCTTCGAAAACATTTTGTAAAATAATTGACAATCAATAAAAGCTTGGTGACTGATAATGAAATGGAAAAGTGAAGTCTGTTTTGATTATTGTAAAGGACATTAATGTCTTACAATGGTGAAAAAGCTAAAGCAGAGCAAGGAATTTTGAAAGAGTTCATCCTACACGTTTGACTTTTTACAGATGTTTTTTTTTTCAAAAATATTTAAATAGGTTCCTTTGAACCCGGGCACCCCCCTCTTGATCCCCCACTTATTTAGAAGAGTTTGCCTCTAACACATTGAATAAGAGGAACTGTATTGTTTCCCAAGATCTGAAACAAACTGCTCACCTCCCAGTAGTATCTCAGCTGACTGAGCCAGTTGAAATCCAGCTCATTGTTGACCTTGATGTCCACCAGTTGAGCCAGCACGTCTCTAGCATGGACGTCCATGACAATGAGAGCCTGTAGAGTGACTCGGTGCTGCTTGGAGAGCTTGCCTCGCACCAGGGCTACCACCTCCTCTATCTGGGTGTTGTTGGTGGCCAGGTAGTCCTCCAGAGCCTTCTGTCCGGTGCGGATACACTCATGGATCTGTGCCGTCCAAAACTTCTGTGATACACACAGCACAGCCTGTCCGGGCCACTCCTTCACCCACTGACCTCTCGGGGTCGTCATGTAGGCGTTGATGGACTCGGAAATCACCTGAAATATGATATAAATGTATGATAGAACTGTCTGTAATAACACTTATTATCTTTGGTTCAAAGAATTGTTTCGTATGAGAAAGCAGTTTACAACAAGTCAAAGTATGACATGAGGATAAACTGAAATATATAGAGATTACAGTAGCAAAAAGTGTCAGTAGACATAACTTTTATCTTTGGTTTCATATATTTATTTGGATGAGTAAGCATATTAAAACAAATACAAAGCAATACAATCTTTCAGTAATAAGGGACATGAGACGCTAAGGGAGAAATTTCATGATGCACATGATCAAGGTTTTTGAGACAATGCTGGAAACAACAGCATTTGACCTCACCTCGAAGAATGATTGCAAATGATATCAAGGACACTGTTTCTTTGCACAGGGACAAAACAAGGCAAAAGTGAGCGTGGCTCACATACCCCGCCTGTAGTTTGACCGCCTTCACGTAATATTAATTTGAAAATTTATGATTATGACTTAGAACACAATGATCTTGCAACCCTAAAAACTATTTCACTTCAAAACATCCCTGGCTATGTAGTTTTTGAACCCTGGAATTACCCCTAAAAGGCACAACAGCACTATACAGTCGAACCTTGTTTTGGTTACAGGTGAAAATCGTCCGGATAGCAAATCGTCCGGTTAACTGGGTCATTTTTCTTAAGAAATATAGACACATTGTTTGAAAAATCTTTGTCCGTAAGGTGAGGTTTATGGATATACGGAGTCTGGGTATCCGAGGTTCGACTGTATACTTCCATACCAAATTTGAAGTGTGCAAGTCATTTGGTATTTATATATGCTCCGGAAACAGGACAAAGTAAAAAGATTTGACCGTTTTTGGTCAAAATTTCAAAAATTATTTGGACCATTGAGTTGAAACCCCTAAAAGGCACAACAGCACCATATAGGCTACTTCCATACCAAATTTTAAGTTTCTAAGTGGTATAGTTTTTCAGTTATGCTCCGGAAACGAGACAAAGTAAAACAATCGGACCGTTTTTGGTCAAAATTTCAAAAATTATTTGGACCATTGAGCTGAAACCCCTTAAAGGCACCACAGCACCATATAGGCTACTTCCATACCAAATTTGAAGTTTCTAAGTGGTATAGTTTTTCAGTTATGCTCCGGAAACGAGACAAAGTCCAAAAATCGGACCGTTTTTGGTCAAACTTTCAAAAATTATTTGGACCATTGAGCTGAAACCCCTAAAAGGCACCACAGCACCATATAGGCTACTTCCATACCAAATTTGAAGTTTCTAAGTGGTATAGTTTTTGAGAATTGCCCCGGAAACGATTTCAGACGGACGGACACGCGGAGCGCTATATACCCCCGACTACGTCGTAGCGAGGGTATAACAACATTTTTCCTTACCTTATGTAGAGATGAGATCATGTCACTCTCCAGTTCAAGGAGCCACTTCTCGACCTGTCCCCGAGCCTTTGATGTTGAGATGACGTCCATGAGCTGTACCACCTCACCTTCACTGCTCTTCATGTGGGTGATATCAAGCACATCGGTGAACTCCAACGTGGCAATACCTTCAAAGCATTTCTTCAAGTGTGGTTGTACTCTGTAGGAGAGAGGAGAGAAAATTTCTTGTAGAATAGTTGCAATATTTTCAAGTGAATGACAACATGATCCAATATTATTTTTACAAGCGACTGATTATAGTTTCTTTCTTGATCCTGACATTTCTTCAAAAATCAAGTAATGTTATTTGATTCTGACTTTCTTATTTTAATGTGAAAGGGTTTGACAAAATATCATCAAAATGAAAAGCAAGTGTCACAAATAGTTAATTCTTTTTAGTATTTATGGGTACAACATCAGATCATTTAGAGTAGGAGAATGAATCATTACCTTGTTGGATCCTTTGTTTCTGAGAGAATCTCAAGCAACTCGTCATTGGATAAGAAGAAGAATCGAGGGAAATAGAGTCGCTTCTTTTCCAGGTACTCATTCAGACCCTAGAGTGAGAATTAGTTTTAGATTAAAAGAATGTTTAACAGTTAATTATATTGAGGTATGTTTTGTAAAAACCAGGATTATCATGTCATCATTTATCAATAAATTTTGAATAAACATTAAAAAAGATTAAGGCTCAGTATTGATCAATGAAAAATTGTCAATTCTTTATAAAAAAGAATCATTACAAAAATGATGAGGATCAAAATACAAAAAGACAGTACCTTCTGGATGAGCTCTAGAAGTTCGTTTGATTTCTTCAATCTCTCAAGGATCTTGTCAATATCAACCACAGCAAGTACATGCTTGTCAATCATTGCTGACTTCATGATGTCACGCCAGTTCTTGTCGACCGTGGTGAACCTGCGTCCTTCCTCGGGCATCTGAGCCATGATGTCTGGGGAGCTGAAGATGGGTTCCAGGTAGAGCCAGGTGGCTTGGACCTTCAACCACTCGTCCAGGATGTCCTGTAGTGTCATCAGCTTCGTCTCCCACTCTCTGTGGGCAGGGAACAATCATGTCATGTCTATTGTCTCCGGTAACCTTATCAGTGCAAAACCTTTCAGTGTTTGCAAAAGCAACAATCAGTGCAAAACCTTTCAGTGTTTGCAAAAGCAACAATCAGTGCAAAACCTTTCAGTGTTTGCAAAAGCAACAATCAGTGCAAAACCTTTCAGTGTTTGCAAAAGCAACAATCAGTGCAAAACCTTTCAGTGTTTGCAAAAGCAACAATCAGTGCAAAACCTTTCAGTGTTTGCAAAAGCAACAATCAAGGTAAATCTATTGTCAAAAGAAAAGCTATATCAGAAAGGGAATATCAAGTATATATAGGCTAATGAAATACTCAGTGCAATTCTATCCGGTCAACCTTTTGTTTGTCAAAAAACTTCTTTTCAATTTGCAAATGAAATGTGTGACTCAACTCACTTGATCTCAGTCTCGAAGGGCTTGATGAAGGGCGAGCCGCGCATGGTCTGTGTCTTGACGATGTGATCGTCTAGCTGCTGCTGAATGTCGTCGATGGAAGACAAGATGGATGTTCCTGTCTCACGGTACGGGATCATCGTGAACTCGATCTGAACACAACAATAATACATCAGTTCACTTTGAACTCTCAAAAATACACATCATTGTACTGTCCCAACATTTCAGAAAATTTCTGAAGGTTGATTAGGCTTTCAGAACTTTTTGGAGAAAAAAACTGCTACATATTCAAAAATGTAAAAATTCTTGCTCTTGACAATTTAAAAACAAAAGTCCCAATGCTAGGGAATGAATAACTTATTTCATGTATTTGTTGAAAAACTAAACTTCTTATTGACAAAAAAAGACAAATTTGTACCATACACATTAGAACATTATATTTAAACTAACTTACTGGTGCCCACTCTCCCTTCATGCTTTCCATAGCTTTCTCGAGAGAGTATTCTTTGCTTGCTGCCTCCGAGATGCCCTCAAACTTGGAGATGAACGAATCCAGGTTCATATCGACAAACTTGGACAGGCAGTATGAGTCGTCCGGCCTGATGGAGTAGCCGACAATCTCGGACACTTGGTCCCAGTGACGGTCCCTCATACCCGGGTTGAAGATAGTCTGGACCAGCGGCATGTGCTCCTTAAACTCCTCCACCTTGGACTTGACCTGAGAGGCAGATTAGATGTTTATCAGGTGTTTGAATTGTATTGATTACTCAAACAAATGTTGAAGACCTCCCCAATATTCTGGAAATATTCAGGATACGATCATGATCATGATATGAATTTTTAAAAAGTCACAATATTGAGTAAGCATCTTGATGTAACTAATGTGGCTGATGTAAAAAACTGGAAGTACCAATTGCAAATCTGTTCAGAATTGGCAAAATAACCAACAAATCTAATCACCTGGTACAAACATTGTAACCCAAATGGCAACACATCTCTAAACAAGGGCATGTAATAGAAAGAGGCAGAAATAATCCATTTCTGAAAGTCATTTGATCAGGTATTGCACAATAACCAAGATGAGAATAAACTAAAGAGAGAGTGGTTATGTTACCTTGCTAGCTATCTTCTTGGCGGCGGGTGTTCCATCAAACTGCTTCTCCAGCTTGTAGAGTCCTCTCCAGATGTTGCCAACCTCAGCATCTACTGCATCAGGGTCCACACCGCTCATCGGACCATTCATCCATTCACTGCAAACACAAATACATGTCAGCTGATATTTTGTTCTAATTATTGTTTCTTTTTATAGAATCTCTCTTAATGTTAGTCCATTCTTTATACAAATGTGAAGACAGTAGACCACATAACAATGAGAACTCCATGTTCTAAGTGATGAAAGTATAAGTAATTGCCCATGAAAACACTTTGTAGAATTTAGTTTGGTTGCTATCCATTAACTAGATAATTAAGCAGTTTACAATAAAAAGATGAAACAATGTTGCGAACTCATCTCACTAACTGAGAATGCAAAACTGAAGCATCAACCAGCCACTATGATGATTAACTGATATAATTAGATATGATTGATAATGATATGAATATCCACTTACTGGTACTTGCTGTTGAAGTCAACGGTGGTCTCGTAGAGCTGATGGTATGGTTTGAGAGTGTTGATGATGGTCTGTCTCTGGGGGTAGGAAGTGGTCTGCCAGCCAAACGCTTCCTCCTCATTGTTGAACGCTTCAATCTGTACATGGGAAACAGTCATTTGTTATATAAATTGAATGAATCAAGAAATATTCAATAATTCAAAATACAAAGATTAGTCCTAAAAGCCTGGGTCTGCTTTCACAAAGCAGCCTTTACAAGGTTTTAGCTTAGCTACCATTCCATAAAACAACGAGGCTTGATACCTTGGACACTTGCAGTTTGTAAAAAGAGGCTACCAATGGGTAATGACACAATTGTGGTTACCCTGAAAATTTAGGTGACTGATAAATCATTCCCGAGAGCTACTGCACACTAATTTTTCAAATATTTAAAATAATTCTTTACTGTCCTCATCAAAAAGTAAAAAGGGAACTTCTTATTGTGCTCACTGCACCCGGTATCCAAAGTGGAGTGCCTGAGTTCTATCAATGTACTATGCTGAGCACCAAGCAAGGAAGAATCTTCTCACATCTTTATAGTCTTTATTGGCAAGAGGTGGCCTGAGAAATCTAACCTTGCCTCCGAGGTGATAAGCGAACCCTCTATTAACTGAGCTACAACCCAAGTAACGCATTATGCACTGACCTTCTCTGCAGCGTTCTGCAGCTTGTCGTCGAGTCCCTTGGCGCGGCGCAGATACTTCTTCATCTCATCCATCTCACCGAATGTCTGGAACTCTTCCACTTGTTTGGCGTAACTCTCTAATTCTTCCACGAACCGGTCTCGCCGTAACTGGGGGAATAAACAGAATCTTGTCAACTACTCACACAAAGCTTTGAAAGCATTGACTATAAAACATCCTGTAATCCATTGATTTGTGAAACATACAAAACTGACATTAAAAAAAACCCCAAATATTTTCCAGTTTTGCTTCAAAATATATTCCCTTTTTCTGTGTTGATTTAAAACAAATTCAATTTTCCTAAACTGATCAAAAGTAATTTTTCTAAAAAATACCATTCATGATTAATCTTTCAACTTACTGTTGAATTTCGTATTTAAAAACGAATTTTGTTAATGTGTATTGAAAAACAGAATGTGTATTGCTCACCTTAAGGGCATCTTCGTACTGGTTTCTCTTCTCTGACACAATAAGCTTGTGTTCCTCAAACACTGCTGGCATACGTCCGTGCCACATGAACACTTGGGCATTGACTCTGATCTCAGCGGGGTTGAACTGTGCATAGTCAGAGAGGAAGGCCAGCCGGTCCTTGGACTCCATGAGACGGTTCTCCATGACGAAGATGGTGTCTGACTCGGTCTTCTCGATGAAAGCTTTCAGCTGCATCAGCTCCTCAGTGTTTGCTGGTGTTGTTAGAGCTTTCTCTGCGATCTGCTCGTAGTCATCACACAGTCTGCAAAGACAAGTAGTGAAGGTTGTAATATGTCACATAGATCTTACTCATAATTATTTGGTAGCAGCAATGCTCTTAGAAAAACATTGGAATAAAAATCATTGGTTCAACATTTTTGTCTCTCCTTACTGGATTAAGTTTACAGTATTAAAGGTAATGATTATTCATCTCGTATCCTTTGCATATCAGACATAATCATGAAGATAATGATTAAATTTTTCTTCTTTTTTTAAGATTTTATAGTGGTCCAAAAATTGATAAAACTAACATTTTGACGATTAAGTTACTCTTTTCACTCTTCATATTTTCCTGAAAATTTTATTTCTAATCTCTATCTTAGAAAATTTATTGACATGTTTCTTGAGTTCACTTCATAAGAGAAAAGCATAAGACCCACTTCTTGTTAGCCTCCTGGTGATCCTTGCACATGCGGACAAGGAGTCGACTGCGGAGTGAGTCTGCACGCTTGGTGAGAGCTCGGATCAGCTCATCACAGTGGATCTCAAACATACCCAGTCTCAGCACCTACACAGACAACAGGCTTTCTGGATTAGTACTAGTTCTGTTACTGGATAAAGAACAAGAAGGGGGCAGATGATACATTTTCAGTTCAATTGAAATTACAGCGTAATAATAAAGACAACAAATCCCATTGATATCCTGACATTCAGTAAGAAAGTTGATGAGTTATTGATTATTGATTGATCATTGGATGATTGACGCTATTGCAATAGCATGCAAATTGTACATTCTTTATTCCATCTAACTCATTCTAGATATTTCCTATTTGTTGCTTATATTTAAGAGTTACTTTTCTTAAGAAAGATAAAAGGAATGAGTACCTTGATGGAGTTGAAGGATATTTCCTCTGTGAGATGATGGTACCGAGCAACTTCTTTAGCATACTCCTCAAAAGTGTGTTCCTCCGCCATAAACTGATCAACGTCAGTATCAGCCTGAAATAAAACAAACTCTTTCTATAAAAACATGTCTCCACAAATTTTTGTTTTAAAACTTAACATGACGGAATCCCAAGTAACAAACAAATCAATGATAAGACATCATGAAGGCCCTGTTCTCTACATCTATTTTGAGGCATTTGCTAAAGGGCATGATTTGTGCAGAACAATGAGATCCATAATTGTATCAAATTATTGCAATACATGATCTGTTAAAACAATAAAACACAATACAAAAATTGGCAGCAATATCCAGACCTAGACATCACAGTTATGATAAATCCACAAAGACTCAGCAAGAGATTTTTCAAAGGCATATCAAACACGAAAAGTGCAACACAAGTGACTTCACATTCATGTAGAGAAGGTCCATGTCAACTCTCAGTACAACCCACCTGCTTGGTGATGAGGAAGCTGTATTTGTCGTACACCTTGCAGTGCTCACTGGGCCCCACGCTCTCCTTCTTGATGAGTTCCCTCACCATCTGCCGGTGAGTCTCCAGGATCTCGTCAAGAACAACCGGCTTCAGGAACGGCTTGTTCTTGCTGCCACTCTGCAACACAGCAACAAAAGGATTTATACATGGGTCTGTTTTATCCATGCAGAGCAGCATAAAAACTCCAGAAGGGAAATTTCTCTGCTTTTTAAGTTGTAAATTTACTGACTCCCTTGAACCACCTGATTTTCCAAGATAGAGTGAGTGAGTTATTGTTTTACGTCGCTTGGGCAATATTTCAGGCATAAGCGGTGTTTCCAAGATAGAGACAAGTTAGTTCTGATAGCAGAATCTCTTACAACCATCCATAACCTGTATAATTCATGAGAGGGTAAAATTATTCCTTTAAGTAAAAAAGACCTGAAACATCCTATTATTGGGTTAGGATAGTCAACCATACCTTACCTTCTGTTGTGTATTGAAAAAAAGAGGTGAAATTATAACTGTCTCAAATTTCTACTGCATACCCTATAATGCTAAATTGTTATTTTACAGTCAGTTACTGATAATTCTAGGTAGACATTCCGCACCTACCATGCTTTAAGACATCCTACCATGCAAAGATCTATAACAATCTTTATAATAAATCATATTGTTCAAATCTGATGGTAATAGTTTCTAAATAAACATTCAATATCTATCCAACGTAGCTACCATGCTACATCCACTTCGCAATTTACAAAAACATGTTGTGCAATTTTATGACATTCTTTAACAAATTTTTAATCTATCGTTAATAATATGAAAAAAAGATTGTTGACTATCATCAAACATTTTATTCATTCAAATATCTATATAATTGAAAATACTTTAATTGAGTGCCAATCTGCACTATTTGATTGCTGTGTACATTCATGCTACAATTAAACAAAAGTGAATATTAAAGCTGTCTTGCTGTGAAAAATTTAATTCAATTTTGAATTGTGAGTCAACAAGGAAAAATAATTTGATCGAGCATAGATATATATATATGTGAAAAATGTCATGCACTGATGTGTTCATATCTTTTATTTCATTTAATGCTTTTATCAACCATGCCTGTTCATGCTTTACTTGTGTAAATACATATAATAAAAACATGTTGAAAAATAGATCTGAAGTCATATGATAGAGGTTTGCGGTGAATCCAAGAGATAAGAAATACTGTGTTTGGACACATCCTTCATTGCAATACTTACAAATAGTTTCTTTTTCCTTTTTCTCTTTAACAACTAAAAATTCACAATCAAAGCTAAACTATCGATATCAAGATTATCAGGATTCTTATGAACATTCTTTAACAATTAATACTGTAAAAGTTAAAATCATTCTGATTGAAAAGTAAGCATTAATAGGCATTAACAACTATAATTAAGTAATGAATTTGTCTATCTTAATGCATGAAACAAATTTCATAAAATGATTCATTCTCTCCAATTTAGAATACGACTTTCTAAGAAAATAGTTTTCCATAGCAACTGTCACAAAGACAGGGATTGCAATTCTCAGGAAAGTGAATCCTTATTCAAAATACAGAAATATACCGGTATCACACTTTCACTAAAAATATAAACTCTGGTTATCATAAACATGTAAATTTTCCACTTGCAAATAATTAAAAGAGTTGTTTTTCAACTTCCGCTCACCCATTCTGAGTACAGTTTTGTCTCAACCCTCGGCACGACGCCGGAAGCCTTCAGGATGACGTCATACACGTTGAGGAGAACCACCTCGAAGTCCTTGAACGTTGGCTCGAACTTGATCTGACTCTCGTCCAGAATCAGTCGCAAGATGAAGCCAGAGTGCTCGTATGCTCGCGTTGAGTCCTGAAATTGGACATTCAAACAGGTTTACGAGATTGTCTATGTTGATTATAGTTTCATATGGAGTGAATTTTAAGCACTTTGAGCATGCATTTGGATAAATATCCATATATGTTTCTGGGTGATCAGAGATATGTGTCTGATATGACTGATATATGATAGGGTTTTATGTCTCTGAAAAGTCTCTTTGATTTTGTGGTAGATCTATGTCAATGAAGGTAAGTATCTAATCAAGAAAAGTTTTGAGTGCAGTAAATACTGCTTGAATACAAGATAGCAGTGTCCATAAGGATTAGTCTTTTGCAATTACTTAATGGTGGTTTCAAAAAATGATTATTTCAATATAAAAAATATTTAGGACAATCATATGCATAATGTAAAAAATATATCCACAAAAAGTATTTATTAAAACATTATACAAAGTGCAAGCATATATTTTCTTGTCAATCCTCTAACCATATATTTTAACTGACTTGAATGTTGATTTAAAGAGCGCTTTCAGCGGGTCTGTTTTGGCACTCTATATTTAAAACAACTGAGTGCAGCTTCATCAGTGCAACAACATATTGCAACCACATTGCATGAGTATTGCAACAATGACTGAAAGCCTACCTGAATGACCTTTATAAGCAGAAGAGCAGATCAGCAGAGCAAGGGTTAACATAGCGGAGGATAAGAGCATGAGAACAGCATGTTGTTAGCACCATCGACAGACATGTGAAATTTACATCTCGTACATTTCAGTGAGAAGAGTGAGACAATAGCATGTTCATTCACAACATTTATTTAAACATTCATGTACATGTCTTTCGTTCTTAAAATTATCATAATATAAATCAGAATTTGAGTTAAAATTATTTTTTAACCAATGTTTGTTAGGTTGAGATGATTATTGACCTTGCATGCAAATGTTGAATAAGAAGGTTCGATGAAAAGAATGATAAATTTGTGTTCAGAAGTGTGAAGATAGGGGAAATTTTAGATGAAAGATTGTGTGTGATGGTATGCAAAGAATGTTCAGTTATCATTGTTTGAACAAAGTAACTCAAAATATCAGATTCAAATAGGTAAAAAATCTTTGGGGTTTTGTATTTGTGCATGAAAATATTTTACCACGAGTTTGATTTAAAATGACATGCACAGATGCTGTCAAAAAGACTCAAACAAGGACGACCCATATGTACACAATAATGAGTGTTGATATAACAATTCAAATTGATTTGACAATTCAGGCAAGTGCATATGTGATGGGGATTGATTTTTGCTTTCTCAAATAAAATCATAAATCAAATGGAAAAGATTCCTGCAAAAGGGGATAATTCATGGTCATCAAAACCAACTTACCCTTCTGTTAGGGAATGTTAGCAACTAGGAATCGACAAGGCAGTTAACATTTACATGTACATGCGGTATAAGATCATTTTCGTTAACATAAGAGGGTAAATCTTATTAAAAATCAATGAATATTGCTATAGATTTATATATATATAATGTGACAAAAAAAATTTAGTGGCCAATCAACTGGAATTCTAACTCATTGACAATGATACTGATTATTTTTATAAAATTTTTAAGCAGTTAGGAAGAATAAAGGACATGCAGCTTGTAATACAGGTTTAAAGAAAAGTAAAGACAATTTTCAAGTACATACACAGATATATTTTGAGTAAGTCTCGAAAGCATTAAAGTTTTTAATTAGCAAGAGGAAAGTTATTGAAGATAAGTAAAAAGACAAGGTCATTAGGAGAGATTGCTCAATGAACACTGTGAAAAGACTCACCAGTGAAACTTACATGTGAAATATACATACAATATGATATATAGCTACACGCATAGCGCAACAACCAAGCATGCATTTCTATGTTCTATACAGTAAGAAGTTTTTAGGTGAATTAACTTTTGAACTGCACATATAATTCTACATAAAGGACATGTCTTATCTTGGACTTGACTATGTAGTTCCTGCACTGAAATCTAAGGACCTTAGCCACCCACAGTTGTGAGATATTCAAGAATATCTGTATTAACTGTGTAGGTCTTCATCTTGAAACTAAACAACATGTTATTTCATGTTGGAACACAGAGATAATAATTGTCACCAGAGACATCAAAGAACTGTGTCCGCCCATGGTTGAGAAGCTCTATTTGCATTAAGGTTGTTATAGGGAAATCTTAATTTATGGTAGTAAGTACTATCATAGCACTAGTACTTTCTATTTTCTTGGACAGGATTATTAGGGGTGTACCGCCAAGTATGAGTATCTGGAATTAGTTCTGTCAAGAAACCCTATATAAGAGGTAAATATTTCAAAGAGCCTATACCTCTGGTTGCCAGAGCAGGTCGGTGTAGTCACTGATAGAGTTAAGGGTGAGCTGTTGCAGGTTGTCCGTCATCAGAGTGGCGGCGCAGTTGAAGAACGCTTCCAGCAGTTCCTGATCCTGGTTGCTAGGCACCTGCTTGCGCTTGTTGCCCTGGTAGAAGATGTTCTGTACCTCAGGGAACCATCTGCAACAGATGGAAGGGAGATACTGTAGGTAGAGACTAGGGGAACATTACACAAAACTTGCAACAGATGTAATGGAGATTCTGTAGGTAAGAGGACTACAAGGTCATTGCACAAAACAACATTCACATGAAGTTTAACATTAACACATCCTTTTATATTGCAAGCATTCCTACTGGTTTTAGCTAGGAACCCGGGTATCTATTTAGCTGAACCTGAGGTCCCGGGTTCGCATCCCTGTGGAGGTGACCTAACAATCACTTCTTTTATAAAATCATTAGGACATAAGAAACAAATAACAAAAATGGATATAAAAAAACAGTGATCACAGAACAAGTAATTCTAGTAAGCAAATACACATGGTCCAGTTGTGACATTATGTAATAGAGTTGATATCATTCAGTTCACATTTGTTGTTAATGATATCTTATGAAAATGTCTAACCAGTTTTGCAAAATATTGCAAAGTTTCCATGCTCATGAACCATTATTAGCTAGAATGCTTCTTTTAACATTAACAGTCAAAGAAGAGCCTCAAAAGCTAGGTGTCCAAATTGGCATTACCAGAAAACTTACTTTTTCAAGAGTCTCTCTTTGGCAGCCTCAATGTGTCTCATACACAGGTTCTGGAATGTTGCTAACTCCATGGAATCCTGACGATTGTGGAACTCATCAATATCAATGAACCTCAGTAGACTGAAAGGAAAGAGAACATAAACAGTTTTGTACACGAAGAATACCACAAACGCCAAATTTGTAATAATTTACAACATTATTAGCATTAAAGGGGCAGTAGCATGTTTTTTGAAAATTCTAAATTTCAAATTTGTCACTGGCAATTGATAGTTAATGCTAAATGTATTATTTTGATAGTGTCAATAACACAAATCAATCATCCATAGTCAGACGACAAAGTATAAAGATTCACATAAAATCCATTGGCGGCCATTTTGTGTGAACACCTTTAATTCAGTTTGTGGTTGAAAAAGGAATCGCATGCCTTAACTTTACATCATATAGTTGAATTATTACTGCTTCATTTAGTTTAAATACTTTGTCTTTCAATTGGAACTGACATACTGACAACACCAAAAATTTGATGGAAAAGTCGGTGAGAAATAAGAGCAAATCTATTTCTGCCAACAGTTTGACAACCAGAAAACTCTTGTTGGAGATGAGTGGTTGACCACTCACACTCTCATAAACCTGAGTTTAACAACATGTTCTGTCTAAATTTAGTTTGCCAGATGAAGGCTGCCTGCAATATATTTCGAAAATTTTACGTGACGTACCCGAATGAGACGTGCCAGAGGTCAAGGACCTGCAGCATACAAGGGTTGGTTACGTGGAGGTGGTGAGACATGAGCTCCAGCCCGGCAAGGTACGACTTGTTCCAGGGTTTGGGAACCACGGCCAGCTCCTCACGGTGGGGCAGCAGCTTCTCCTTCTTATCCTCGTCCTTCTCTCGCGGGTCCTTCAGCACAAAGTCAACTGAAACATTGTCAGAAATATCTCTATAACACGTGGTTCATGTGCAAGGGTCCTTCAGCACAAAGTCAACTGAAACATTGTCAGAAATATCTCTATAACACGTGGTTCATGTGCAAGGGTCCTTCAGCACAAAGTCAACTGAAACATCATCAGATATATCTCTATAACACGTGGTTCATGTGCAAGGAGCCATTTGTAAGGCATCAACCACTGTAAAAAAAAGCTTGTGCCATAGACTTTTTAAATTCTTCCGGGTGGAAAAATAACAGAATATGAATAACAGAATGTAACTGACTCCTTAAGGGTACTAATTCAAAATCAAGTCTTTTTTAGCTGATTAAGCTTTAACTCACCAATAGCTTTCTTCACACTCAGTAGATAGTCTTCTCTCATCTCATCAGACAAGTTCTCTATTGTTTCTTCATGACCACCCTGAATAAAACATAATTATTCAGTTTTTAATATTGTATTGCTTCCCCTTTATTTTAGATGGAAACAAACGTTTCTTTTGAACATTGTTTATCAAACAAGTGATACTGTTATGTAATGGAAACTTTCCTGTGAAATATTTATCAAATAATTTATACATAAATTATATTTACATCATGCATGGGAGGGAATTTTGTTTATCTAAAGAGGCAAAGTTTCATTTGAAAATAGAATGTCACCTTGAGTGTGTGTGGAACTAGACTAAGCACGTGTTCGAGCCAGGAGTCTTCCATCGGCGCCACATGCTCCGTGTCGATACCGTTGTGGATGTAGTAGTAGTATCTCTGTAACACAACACACAACATCTTCATTATAGACTTTTATGATTTTATATTCAACATAATGAAAATGAATTTTCCACTGTTGAAATTCTACATCAGAACTAAGATATTATTGCCAGGGGAAAAAGCCTATGATGTCCATGGAACTTGGCATATATTTCAATTGTGGATGTTAATACCAATGGGTCACAGCCTCACAGGTACAATACTAAAATTCTCTGTAACATTGAACCAAATCGTTTAATCACAAATACGCCTGATCGCTTAGGTACACCTTACGATGTCTGAAGCATCTTTATTGAAGAGTTTTAAAGAAGTTCTGACAATGATATCTGAAACTTCAGGTGCAAATGTGACCATAACATTGTATGGAGATTATCAAATATGAAAAATCAATTCAACACAATATTTTCAAACTTACAAGTATGTCTTTTTCAGCTGCTGTGGGTGACCCTGACCTTGATAGGGGTGGAAGGTCACCATTGACTGACCCAGCACTGCTTTTTGGACGACTTTCTTCTTGCCTGTAGAAAATACAATCACATGCAGTCATTCTATTAATCTTACTTATAGAAACACCAAAAACAAACATTTTGAAGGCTTGATGTTCATAAATTACTATATTATCATCTGATAACAAACTTAACTGTAACTTACATGATAATGTCCACCAGTGCCTTTCTGAAGTTTTCTCGATCTTTCTTTGGTTGTTTGAATTGGTCAAGATTAGCATCTTGTTTCTGTGGTTCGATCGGCTTCAGGCGACTTGGCTGCTTTCTTCGTCTGTTATCTCCTGATTAAGAACCAGATATTGTAAGTTATATTTGTGCCTTATTGGGCCAAAACAATTGAATCTTGTATTTCAGGTCACAAGCCATACTAAATTAGTTTCCGTAGGTAGGGAGATTTTTTTTAGCATCATTAGTTTCACAGATATTCAGGAGTTGATTAAGTATATGTATCTATATTCATGCAGTGTATGAGTTGATGGTACTTGTAAGAATTCAAACAAGTGACAATTGATCAGAGGCAAGTGCCAGCACACCTAAATAATGTATCAGCAAGAAAAAGGTTAAGTGTTTTATGTTAACAATTAGTTAATAAGTTTTCAACTTTTTCTTGATATAAAGATACCAAACAGGCAGGTCTTGATAAATATCTTATTGAAGAAAGAACATTCACAAAAGAATAATGCCCTTTCTGGACTGACATAGAGTTGGCAAAAAACTACCCACACCATCACAGAATTAAATCTTAATTATTGACCAACACAAATTAATTAAAGGCTATAAAAAGATCAAAGTGTATGAAAAATATGTGACAAAATGTCAAACAATAGATTCTCTTTGTAATTAAGCATAGGAAAGTGTGTGTGTTACTGCTGCTTCTAGGAACAGATTGATTATTGAGCTTGAGACATGTGAATAATACATGACAGGTCTACATGTAGATGTCTTGCACGAATACTATCAATTAATTAATCAAAACTGACTGCCTGGGTTTCACAGCTCACAGCTTAGATATGCATGTAGGGAGACTGATGTTCACCTGCAGTTGTCAATGTCAATGGTCTGCTGATCTACTTGTTCACTTGAAAGTTATACCATGTATGAAATCTATTGATTATTCATTATCATCAAACATTGTCCAGATTGTTGCCAACAAGATGATTTTTATCTAGCTGCGTATTCTATATTGTGTTGTTTTCAACCTTTTCACTAATCATCATCGTCAGTGTCTTGAACTGGAATCTAAGGGATCAGTCCCAATTATTCTTTAAATAATAGGGCATAAATATTGAATAATTTAAAGTAGAAGAATATGTTTCAGTCCCTGATTTAAACTTTTGCACCTCACTTTTTGCCCCCATAGCAAGAATTAACAAAGATATATGTATGACTGTGACTATTGAAATATTGAAAGCACATACTTGCTGTGAGTTCGCCAACCAAGTCGATAGGCCTATCCTCCTCATCAGCTCGCCCTGACAAGACAAACGGAGGGGGGTTTGACTGCCATGCCGGTTTGCTGCGTTTTGATGGAAGAACTGGTAGGAATCTGATGGGGTCGTCGGTTCCCTTCCCCTTACTTCCACCACCACCTCGTGGCGTGGGCTGAAACAAGAGAAAAATGAATAGATCTATAGGGATTCAAATAATCTTTTGTCATTTTATGCATGGATAAACAGTCCTCCTATGCTTCCCAGCTGTTATGGCTCAGGTCATGCATCCTTACATTTTGTAGTTAGGCTGGACTTTATATTAATTGCTTTACAGATTTTACCTTACAATGTAGGGTTGGTGGTCGAGAAATAATAATTTAAATAAAGATAAAAACTTTGACTTTTATCTTGAAATGGTAGTTGGTACAATTTTAAGATAAGAAAAGTATGAGTTAAAAGTGAGCTAATTACATATACTGTTAGCAGTAACCAAGGGATAATAACATACAGACACATGAAAATGGTCAAGATGAGTTTAGCATGTAAACATATCCAAATGGAAAATAAATTGTTATTGGAGTTGTCGAAAAGGCTTTAGGTGAATTTATAAACAAGATGAGTTCGTAGACGCAAATTACGGTGGATTCATAGATTGATTGGGTGGTGGATTAATAGACGTTCGTAGACATGAATCAAAATAAAATTGAATAAAATAAAGCACAAGAAATGCTTAGTAAGGTATTTTGGATATATGACTGTTTTAGAATTTTTAATAAATGTATATCATATTCGTGCAGTGTTGTTCCTAGAGGGGGTCCTGGGGACATTTGCCCACCCTTTTGGCTTGGTGTCCCTTAAAATTATTAGATATAGGATACTTTTACCATTGCAAAGGGGCCCATCTGCTAAAATATTGCCACATTGACACCCTTAGCTGACCACCTAGGAACAACACTGTTCGTGTTTGTGTTATCTAATTTGATGGCTATTTTTAACAAGTAGATAGAATAGCAAGTGAAATTATATTATATTTTTCATACAAGTGAAACATAACTTCAACATCTAGCAGCAATGATCGGAAGAATTAATTCACTGTTTGAGTGACATGTGAATTTGTTGAGGACGTTTTTGTTTAATAAATTTTATGACTTATTGACACTGACAACATTTAACAAAAATATTTATAAATTTATTAAATTAGCAGTAAGATATTGAGTATAAGTAATTTTAATCAGTTGTTTGTGATCATTATTTATTATTGATGTCAGGAATATATATGCATATATTATTCCAATATTACTAAAATTGATCAGAAAAAAAAAAATTTCCCCCTACACTAAACTATTTATCATTATATCTATTATGTAAATAAACCAATCATATATAAAATGAATATAGACTACAAATAGAAAGTTTTATTAACTAAACAAGACTAACTAGAAATTGGATCCAAGGGTTTCACAATTACGTGTTGTGGCTTTTCTTATTTATGTCTTATTTTGATGATTTGAACATTATGTAAGCCAATCAACAACTAAAATTACAGTACCGATCCGTCAAATGGATTCTTCTATTCTATACAACTAGAAAGTCTACGAATCAGTATGCGACCGTAGGGCTATATCTACTTTTGATGTGACAGGACAATAACATTTTCACTCTAATCTATGCATCGATAGTATTTTCCTCTTCTTCATACATTGCTATTATTCAGTTTCATTTGAAAATAGTGGCTAGTTCTAAAATAAATTGAAGTTACCCAAAAGATTAGTTTAATCTTTCTGTACTGATACGTTGAAAGCTTATTCAAAGCTGTGGGATTATACATCAATTTTCAGAATCAACTCAACTGTATTTGCAAATAATTGAAGTTGAATAATTCAAGATTAGCAAAAGGCATTTATAGTAATGATCTTTCAACTGGCAAATTGTCAAGATGTTTTGATTATTCAAGCATTTTTGGATGGTTTCCAACTGGCATGATACGCATAAATGTTTCGATTTAAGATTATGACAATATGTTATATAAAAATGAATGTTTTGTTATTTAATAATAGATTGAATTATTCATATGAATGAAAATGTCAGACATCTGAATGGGATTTTTTGTGCATTTAATTTTCATATTTAGATGACTATAAATGTATTTGTCAACATAACATCCAATCTAAACGCAATTCGCCATTATTGAATTGACTTTTTGAAAAAAATACAGGTACAATTGCATTTCGCTTATCAAAAAGATAAATAAAACTTGCTTTAGCAACCATGTTTTTGCTAGAGGTAAACAAACGACAGAAACTGAGAAACGTCAAAAATTAAAACATAAATCAAAGCACTGACACTAACCTGAATCTCCGCCATAATTTCCCTAAGCTATATTTTGCTTTGTTATATCTTCATGTGATATTGTTTATGCTCTTTCAACAAGAACAAGGCACGAAAATGAACGTTATCCCTTGAGGTTTCACAGCCAGTGGTTTACACTGGTAACATGGCGGACTGCGTGTGTTGCTAGGAGATAGGAAGCTTTTGGCTTCGGTCGTTTCCGCCTATATACGGAAATTACCGGAGAAAATATATTACAAAATAAAAACAAATAAGTAGTGTGGTGATACGTTTTAAAAAAGTCATCCCTTTTCTTCATAATTTTAACTATGTATTTGAACAAATCTTTGTAATTGATAAACATAATATTTACAAACTCTGTTCTGTCTAGTCAGGGTCTGTAGAGTAGCGCATATGAGTTCAAAACCCACATTTGTCCAAATTCCGTACAGCGATGAAGCGAAGCCTTATTCTCATATCTAATACCGATAACACACTGCTCTAAGTTGAAACGTCAATAAAAGAACACGTGAAGTTGAACTTGAAGTAAATGAACAAGAGAATAGAATGACTTAATTTACCCATAAATCTTCGCAATTTACCAATTATGGTTTCTTTTTCCACGCTGAAGCGTGTCGCCGTTTTAGGAGGACTTATTGCGATCGGCGGTGGGGTGTATTTCACTGAAAAGATTCAAGGTAGTCGGCTTATTCTACCAAAGTTTCATCAATACTGGCTGGCGATGAGTTATCGCCATCACCTGTAAGGCATTTGAGAATTATTTCACACCCAATCCTTCTTTTTTTCATCAGAGGACCTCTCCAAGTTTCAAATTATTACCAATAAAAAACCTCTCCATTTCAAATTATGACCAATAAAAACCAAAAGAATTTAATTTTCCAGATGCCACGAAAGATAAATTTTAGCACGTGGGAAAAGTAATCAAGACTGGGAAATCACATGACCTGTCGAGATATCTTATCAGATATTAAAAAAAATTATGTACATTTATATAAAATGATCCTAGCTATTATAAGTTATGATACAGAAAAAGATCAACTGTATGATTGCAAATAATTTTAGAATGATTTTCCAAGCAATAATCGTGGTCAAAACTGACCCACTTTACGACAATGCGGTTACTTACCTTCACTCACTGCTACGGCATGTAAATAAAGGAAACAGCAAACAATAAAATATTATGCAGCAGATGTAAGCGTAAAAAAATTCAATCTAAAACCAGAGATTGTTTTCTTTTTAAAAATTATTTATTTTCCATAATATTTCATGTCTACCTGAAGTTGTTTGGTCAAATTTTGTGAACTGATACCGTATGTTGGCGATAACTGTTACGGTAAGGTGCTACGAAAGCCAGTATCGGTCCGTTGTTATTTTTAGCGGTCGTAGAGCAATAGATAACAGTTCACAATAATTATTGAAACATTTTTTCCATGCAGGACGATCCCTAGTTAAGTGTTATTTACCTAATTTGATGTTGTGTTTTGATAATTAGAAACGAAAACGTCTAAAAAAACGGCAATCTGTTCGTCAGACAGTATGGCAATCTTCCCCTATCACAGAATAATAAAATTGACAAAATTGTAAACATAGCCAGCGAAATTATCCGCATCAATCTTGAACACCTTTCCTTTCACTTTCAGTTTGATTCAAAAGTTCAAAAGAAAGTTCTAGCCATTCAAGGTGACCCATCCCACTTTCTAAATGAATGTAATGAATTTTTATCTTCTGGACGTCGTTTCAAACTTTGGCATTTCAAAAGTAATAGAAGCACAAAAGCATTTATCAAGTATGCAGTATCACGCTGTCCGTCCGTCCAAGTTAAAGGGGACAACTTTTCTCAGAAACTATTTAAGATAGCATGACCAAATTCCGTGTGTGTCTTCAGGGTACCAAGGGCTTAATGGAGCTCGAAAACAAAACTGCACAATTATTTTTTACAGAGTTATTGCCTTTGTTCCGAATTTTTGGATTGAACTGTTCGAGGGTGTCGTCAAAGGGGAAAATTTATCTCTGAAACTGTTTAAGATAAGATAACCAAATTTGGTGTGTGTCATAGGGGTATCAATAAGTTGATTGAGTATATCTCACCCGGTCACACAAAGAAAATTGGGTGCAGGAATAATGCAAAGCATTCTCTCCCCACAGGCACAGATCAAGTCATGAAATGTTGATACAGCCTCTGTTCTATTACGCTGACTTTGTGGGATATAATGGGAGGTACCTGATTGGAGACAGTCAAAGTTAGTTGTGCAATCAGCGACACGGTTCTAAAATCATCATTTTGGCTATTGAATTATGGCAAAAGCATTGTGATATGAACCACCCTTTCCATGCGAGAAGTGTTTGATAAAGATATTCAAACAGATTGTGGTGCAAATGTTTCCACCAGGGGATCTGCCGGAACCCACAGATTTTGGCGTAATAGAACAGAGGCTGTATTGACATTAATTTTCATGACTTGATCTGCCTCTGTGTGGAGAGAATGAATGCAAAGAAATAACATGCACACTCAATTTCACAGATTTAAATGCTTAAAAACAGTATAAGGATACATTTTGTATTTACTGAACATTGCTTTTCTGCGAATTAAGAAAACAGATTTTAATAAAAATCTTGTCAATATTCACCATAGGATATTCTGAAAAAATAGATAACTTTTCAGTTCTTCATGTACCTGATTTTTTTCAGAAAATTTCCGAAAGGAGTTGTACTACAGGAAGTCAATGTCAATGCTTCGACGCTATCCAACAGCTGTCGACAAATTTGGTGAGCCAATAGTATCGAAGAAACTGGATCTTGGTAACACCAACCATAACTGCAGTGACGGACTTAAAGCAAAGGTATAGTTGAATTATCACTTATTTAGTTGAATACGTAGAAGGTGATGTCTGAGTTTATTCTTCATTCTTTTTAAATTCAAGAATCAAGAGCCTTGACGAGACAAGGCCCGAGGGAATAAAAAGGATATTATCTTACTTAATTACACTCAGCATATGTTTATTTAAACTCTTATACCAACTCTCCATTTTGATTTGATTAAGCTGCTGGTGCGGTATTGCCGGACTCAGAGGTTCAAATTCCGCAAGTGATTACCCCGATTAAAGTAAGAAAATTTGTATTGATAATGACTGAAGAAATGTGATCAAACAGGTTTATGTAAATCTACAATATTTAACATTGCAGTTGAAGATACCTGTGAAGGGCCCGAAAGACAGGGGAAGTCTGTATGTACAGGCCAGCCGGCAGTCGGTGAACGACAGGTAAGCCATCATGATGGCCCTGATTGAGAATTATCAATTCCTCACCGAAAGACGTGATTTACAAAGTACATGTATATGTTTATATCAGATAAAAACACTTTAGGTAAACAAGTAAAAAATGACATACTACTAGGAATTTGATAGAGTAATAAGCCTTTGACCGTGTACTGTAACTATAATAGTTCAGAGCAAACTATACTTTATTGCAGAATATACTCTATTTCTTAAATATGTTTTAACATAGATCTTAATGATGTATAGATGTAGCTAGATTATAAATGAGAAATAAAACAAAATAACATTGTGCTTACTGAATTTTTCTTGATGCTCATATATCTGAATGTACAATTGTATTATATATATGAAAAATGTACAAAACTATTATGTGGAATTTTAAGTGGTTACATAAACAATTTTATTACTCTCCCGTTGAATATATTGCTGTTTAATAAATCAACCATGTTATTACACTATGTGTCATAACATCGCGAGCTGACCGAATGACGTGACGTAATGATGACGTCACAATTGTTAAGTATGACGTCATAATGTCAGCGGGTCGGCCGCGACAGTCATGTTGGCGACTTAAGCAAGTAATAAATAAAATACTAAACTCGGTCCCGTTACATAACATTTTTATGAAACTCGTGAATGGTATAGGTATTTAACTCGCTTTCGCTCGTTAAATACCAACCCATTCACTCGTTTCATAAATATGTTATGAAACGGGACGTCGTTTAGTATTCTCTATGTTTCAATTAGCCAGAGCGATCTCATGATGTTATTCAGACCACACATCAATAAGTTCATTTTTTCCTTTGTATTTGTGAAGCTGGGAGATAGATGAGCTTGACCTTGAAGTGAAGAGTACTGGAACAAGATGGACGTTCTACAGGAAGTCACATGACCACCCAGCTTCATGACCTTCATTTGGGTTGCACTTCCTGTGCTGTGTGTGATGAATGGAAGTAGCAAACTTTAGGATAATGTGTATTTTATGTGATATTATAGTTGTATCGAAAAGAGTGAATGAGTAAATTTTGTGTGTCATTCTTTGTTATAAAATATATCAGACATGTACAATGATCAAAATGAACATAATAAAAGAATTTGCCATTTAAAAATTAGTGCATTCCTGAAAGAATTAACTCAAATCAATTCCAAAATTTGTTAATATCTCATTGTTCTTTTCAATCCCAAGATAAATTATTTGTTTATGCATAAAATTGCTTTGTATTTGCTTAGAGTAATAAAAGATCCCATGGAGAGTCATTATAATGTACTTCACAAATAACATTTTGAAACATAGCTGTTGGATAGTTTTAATAATTAGGTACACAAGATGTTATAATTTCTAGCTGCAGTAAACAACAACATGAACTCATAATGTCACAAATTTGTTTTGTTTGTCTATAAATGTTTGTTAGATTATTTGCTGATAAAGTAAATCATTGTGTATTTGTATTTTGTTATATTATTTCGAGTGGAATAAACATTATTTATGATATTTCTGTACTTGGTGTTATTACTTCAATTCAAAAATGTTCGTCTGTCGATTTGAACATATGAACAAAATAATTGTAAAGATGGAAGCTTACTTAGAAGCAGTCTCATAGAAATCAGATTGAAAGTGTCCATTGTATCTTGCTGTGTTTCAGCGAGGTATAAGAGACATGTTTGAACTGATTTCATTAAGATTGTGAGTCAAATCTTACTATTCCAACCTGATCATTTAACAGACATTTTCCTTGGTTCAATTTTTAGTTCATCTGGCATGTAAAGCCCGATGGGCTTATGGCATGGCATGGTGTCTGGCGTCCATAAACTTTCTGGAATTTCGACTTCTTCTCCAGAAGCATAAGGCCTAGAAAGCTGAAACTTTGTGTACAGTCTCCTTGACTAATGAGGATTATAAATTGTAGCTTTGGTGGCCACGCCCTAAAAAACTATTTTCATCTTCTTCTCAAGAACCATTAGGCCCAGAAAGCTGTAACAATGTGTACTGACTCCTTGAATAGTGAGGATTAATAATTGTAGATTTTGTGACCCTTTGGCCCCTACTAAGGATCATCTGATTTTTCTGTGATTGCTCAAATAATATCCCATTATTGATGTGTTGTCTAACTCCAACTGTGACACGTAGGAGATGGTGCTTAGTTTATTCCGGAACCAAGTTAAAAACTCTCCATCTTCGCTGTGAGAAATTTCTACTCGTAATAAGCTTAAGTGGAATAGCATCAGTTTAAACACACACTGTTCACTATAGTTCTGGTTGGGATAGTGTCATAACTTAGGGGAGATAACATTACAGCTAGTTTAAACTAGATTGTCAAATCGATGAATTGCATATCACATAGACTATTTTTATAGGCCAAAGATGAGCATGTGGCCAAAAGCATTGGGGACTATTGAACACCATATTTTAAAGATTGCCATACTTACTGTTAAAGAAGTTAAAGGGACAGTCCTATCAGGGTATTTTTGTGGGAACAAAAATCAAGGTTATTCCTGTTTGTTCTAAGATAAAATCATTTCATGATTGTTTCCAAAGTTTTAAAATTGTTTATATAACATTGTAGTTTTTCTAATTTAACAATAGACAATTAATAGAATTTCGTTTCACACAAAAAATACCCGATAGGACTGTCCCTTTTTAAAGTGTTCTAAATTCCTTGTACAGTATATTTTTCTTGTGTGCCTCTCGTGACTTTTTGACGTATTCTGTGTCTCGACTACAAAGAAGCGGCAACTATTGCTAAATGAAGTTTAACACTATTCAACTATGAATAAAATTTACCAATGATAATTTTAATGGAGACATTTAAGATTGAAATGATGTTGTTAACATGAAAAATTGAGAAAAAAACAATGGATCGTAATATCAACTTGATGTAGCCTGCGTTTTAAATCTTTTAAACGTGTTGCTTGATCGAATCTCTCTTCGGTAATTCAAAATCATTGCTTATACATGCAAAAACCTTGGAATTTCTTCAATATTCATTTTCCAGCTTATTCCTACTGTAAACGAAAGTTCTCCAGACAAACAAATATTATTATAAACTTTTCTTAACTGCGGCATACACGTCCAAGATTCGCCTTTCTTGATTTCTTAGTGAATTTGCCAGCAACCATCGATCTACAAGTTGAAGTAAATATTTTTAAAGCTCGGAAAGAAAACAAGAGGCCATCATGAGCCGCATGTTAAACGTTTATGTAGTGCTTAATGAGTGTTTCAAAGTTCAATGTAATATTTTAATCGAACGGAAACGTGTTTTTCAAATCACTCTTATATTTACAACGAAAGAAATATTGTCAACTTTTAAAGCTCTACAATAAAAGTACGTGAGAGTGTAAATTTAACTTACATTTCTCTCTTATCAATCATCATAATATTTTGGAGAAATATTGCATGCAATGAAGAAGTTAGTAACTTTTTAATTGTGGCAAATAACAAGAATGAGACAAATTTTGGTTTAATTTAAGTATAAAAGAATTGACTTTTTCACATTTATCTAAAAAATAAATCTCTGATGACAATAAGGTATGGCTTAAACATAGTTTTTATGTTAACGCTGCATAATCTGGGTTAAGCAACTTGCTTTGTATTTGAATGAATATTTAATGATGTAAATTTTGAAGACACAAAACTTTAAAAATTTCACAAAAGTGTTGATTGAATTAACAAGATAGTAGGCTCTCGCGTGAGAGAACGTGACGTCACAATGAGGATGACGTCATAGACTATCAACGCAAGGATCTCATTGTTGCGAGGTAAATCTTGCAAGGTAAGAACACATTCTCCTCTTTTATTAACTTTTAACGTACAAATGTTACAAGCATAAATGAAATGTTCTCAGTAGAGTTGAAGATGCAAGAGTAGAAATATTTCCAACTTTTATCGGATACGTATATGTAACGACTACGCAATAATGTAATGTTCAATACTTGTTACCAGTATGAATAGTCTTTCTTTCTGAATAATTACCATAATGATTAAATAATGTACGCCTGAAGAATTAAGTATTTTTTCTTATTGTGAGGTGAAAACGTGCTATATTTTTTTACCCATAAGGTAGTAAATGCTTTACGAAAACAAATCATTCGTCATTTATGGTTTTTAAACGCTTTATGGCGACTTTGAAATTGTATTAATAATTCATTAACATGTAAGCTAGTATCCCGTATAATGAATTAACGATAAAAAATCAACAATTGATCTGCAACAATTGCCAACACAACTAATTTCTCCATAGATGGCCTTAAGATCCGGACAACCGGGTTCTTCGAAGGCTCCGAATTATGATGTCTTTGTGGGGCCTCCGGTAAGTCATCGCTCTTGTATAACAGCGGTTTGTTGCTTATATTGTAACTTTACATTTTATCAGGGTTTTTTAAATAACATAATATTTATTGTTACTTTATTCTCATTTTGAAATTGAGAGAAATTAAGTTTACTTGTCCACTATTTAACCTTTATCGGTCTTTTAAATGAAGATATGAAATATTGTCAAGGTGCCTTTTTGAATAAAAAAGACGTTTACTCATTTAAGATTTGTTCACATTTCGTTAATCATGCTCAAAATATAATGATTATTCGGGGACCTTTGTTGAAGCGTCGTAAAATGCCTAGTTCCTGGGTTATTTCTGAGAGTTATAATAGTTATTTTACACCTTCACGTTTAATAATATAGATTGTATTTTCTTAAAAGGTATCTACATTTAAAGAATTACATACAAGATATGTACCAAGGTCTGATGATTTTTAGAATAGGTGTGTCAAAAAGGGTTATTGGAACACTTTAAAAATGAAATCGATCTCCCACAGCCTGTGTCTTAAATAATTTCTATTTGTGCCAAAGTTATATTATTTTCATTACCAGTGATTAACAAATGTAGTGAATCTCCCCTAGCGTCACATTGAGCGGGTGCGGACAGCCCTGGAGAGCTACATGGAGAAGGTACAAGGTATGCGGACAGCCAAATCGAAACTTCTCTCCTGCCTCGTGGATATGTGTCCCAAACACTGGAAGATTCACCCAGAACTCAGGGTCTACATAGAGGTAAGAATTAACGTTCTAGATACATTGAATATTTCTGGAAATTTTAATTATTGTATGATTTAATGATGACTTAATTATCCCATTTCAATGAAATGTCGTTTTGTCGAAAACACTGGACTTTATTTCCAGAACTCAGGGTCTACATAGAGGTAATAATTGACGTTGTAGATATATTGAATATTCCTGAGAAAAAAACAATGAGAAATTATTGAATGATTTAATGATGACTTAATTATCCCATTTCAATGAAATATCGTTTTGTCAAAAACACTGGACTTCATATACAGGACGCAGGGTCTACATTGAGGTAATAATTAATGTTGTAGACCAAGGAATATTTCTGAGAAAAAAAACAATGAGAAATTATTGAATGATTTAATGATGACTTAATTATCCCATTTCAATGAAATATCGTTTTGTCAAAAACACTGGACTTCATATACAGGACGCAGGGTCTACATTGAGGTAATAATTAATGTTGTAGACCAAGGAATATTTCTGAGAAAAAAAACAATGAGAAATTATTGAATGATTTAATGATGACTTAATTATCCCATTTCAATGAAATATCGTTTTGTCAAAAACACTGGACTTCATATACAGGACGCAGGGTCTACATTGAGGTAATAATTAATGTTGTAGACCAAGGAATATTTCTGAGAAAAAAAACAATGAGAAATTATTGAATGATGTAATGATGATTAAGTTAAACGATTAATTAAATATCGTTGTCAGAAAAACTGGAAGTTATACCAGAACTCTGGGTCTATATTGAAGTAATAACTGACATTTCTAAAGTTTAAGTAGACATTCTAGGAAAATCCTGGAATATTGTCTCACAAATGATTCCAATTTGAATGAAATTTGTTTTGACCGAGGCGCTGGAGGTCCCTCCATAACTCATTGATTATATAGAGTTAATAATCAAAATTGATAAAATGAAAATTAAGATTAGCTATTTCAGAAATACTCTGGAACATTTGAACTTACCGATTCCATTTTCAATGAAATAACGTAATTTTCAAAACCCTGGAAGATCCAGCCAGAACCCAGATGTTATATGGATGTAATCATTTACATTGACAGATTTAGAATTATGATTAGATATTCCAGAAAAAAACTTTGTAACATTTGAACCTAAATGATTTCAAGTTAAATGAAATGAAGTTTCGTTCAAAACATTAAAAAATCCGTCTGGAACTGTTTAGTTTCCACTCATTAACTACCACTATTCCAGGACCAGTCCACACTGTGGAGTCTCGCTGTCTCTGACCTTCGACCTCTGTTCAAACGTCTCAAGGTGTACAAGGAATTGACACAAACAGCACAGGTAACTCCAATAATAACAATAACCATTTTTTTCCTTCAAAAATCACATTAGAGGCCACATGTTTAGAGTGGCGAACATGGTAAAACAATAAATATCTTCTCTTTAAAAAAAAACCCTTCACAGAGGAATTCGTATTTGTATATATGTTATACTTCAAACAAACCACAGTAACTAAATATCTTCATAAAAATTCTCATCAAATGTCCTAGTATCTTTTAAAACTTGATAATCGGACAGTATATCATCACATCATTTTGTAAATGGTTCTTTCAAAGTCGCATGCCTGGATTAAAAGTTGATAATTCGTGATTAGTAAGTCCTTTTAACAGCAATGCTAATTATTCATATTTTCTTCATACGTGACAATAAATGTTTGATTTTGATTTCCACCTTCTGCACCGATGTCTGCTTTGACAACACATTATTATGAAAACATAAATATCCATGTTGGTGTCAACTTAATATCTGTTATTTCTTTAATGGAACTGTCGGATAGAAGGAGATTTTACATACGCTTCATCTGCAACGTTAAATTTCACCTTCTATTATTTTGAGCAATATGTTGTTAACTGACGTAGAATTGTTTTGTAAAGATACTTGTAAGTTAAGCGTCAGCTGAATGAAATATGTCTACCACGTTTTGCATTGTTATCTCTTTTTTAATTCAGTTGTAATTGGATGATGAGTTTGATTTAATGAAATCTTTAAACTTATTGCAGCTGACGTTAGATGAGTTTAAGAAGCGTTTAGAAGAGGTGCGAGTGATGACAGCCGAGTACGAGGTTAGTTCAAGGACACAACTCAACTATCAAAACTGTTCTACAGAGTACATTTATAATTGTCTTGAGATAAGGGACAGTTGTATATCTCCCAATTCAAACCTATATATTTATAGAAGAAATATCTTAGTGCAAGACTCCATGACTGCAATAACGTAACACTCATTGGATACACTGTGAAATTGTAAATTAACCTTATTGTTACTTTTAATTTTTGTAAATTAAACGATATATTAGTAAATTAAAAGCTAAGCCTAATTAGAAGTTAGAGCGGTGCAATCGAAACATGTCATATTGTTCGGTGTGAATTCATCTTAAAAATGTTTGTTTATACAAGTCGAAAACGGCTCTTAATAACATGGAACGTTTGCCTTCCAGTTGATGCAAAAATCACCAAACTGCTCCAAGAACCAGCTTATGCAGGTATGTTTATGTTTTACTTGGTGAAATTAATGAAAAGTATCCTTGAATGAAAAAAAACCCCACGTGTCATATCACTTTACTCTCAGGTTGGGCCGGTCATTTTCGTCTGCGGTTCCAGGGTTAAGCTTTAGTTTTGTTAAAGGGACAGGCCTGTCTTGGTATATTTTTGTGTAAACAAAATTCAAGGTGATATTCAAGTTTAAACATACACTGCTTTTAATAGTAAATTATTAAACCCAACAAAGTTCAGACGTCATAATTAGGGTAAGATTTCTGTCTGATTACAATGAAAAGTGGCATATGTTATTTTTTTATTTCTATGTATATTTTATGTATATTTATTTATTTCAATGTACTTATGGTGGGACGTTTATAAACAATCTTTCTGTCTGTCAATACTTGACAACTTGATAAAGGGCATACACATTCAACAATGATAGGGAAGCCATTCATTTCCGCCATGAGTGAAAAAATTTGTTAAGACATTTTAAGGCATTAATGTTTATATGTGGATATTCTATATTCATAAAGTTATTGTCTATAAAATGTAAAATATATAATTTAAAAGCGTTTTTTGGTGAAATTTCCAAAACAAACAAGATAGTGGACCGGAAGCCGATAGGACAGGGTAGGTCTATGTAAACTCCGATACAAACTTCAAACATCATATTTTTTGTTTTAAAATGGTTCTTTTCTCGAGAAAACCTCATTTCAGGTCCATACGCCACGTCACAGGGACATTCCAATGTCCTTGTCTCGTGGGTATTCATAGTTTCCTGTGGGTATTCTATAGTTTTCCGTGGGTATTCTATAGTTTCCCGTGGGTATTCTATAGTTTCCTGTGGGTATTCTATAGTTTCCCGTTGGTATTCTATAGTTTCCCGTTGGTATTCATAGTTTCCCATGGGTATTCATAGTTTCTTAAAGGTATTCATAGATTCCTGTGGGTATTCATAGTTTCCCGTGGGTATTCATAGTTTCCTGTGGGTATTCTATATTTTTCCGTGGATATTCTATAGTTTACCGTTGTTATTCTATAGTTTACCGATGGTATTCTTTAGATTTCCGTTGATATTCTATAGTTTCCTGTTGATATTCTATAGTTTCCCGTGGGTATTCTATAATTTCCCGTGGGTATTCTATAGTTTCCCGTGGGTATTCTATAGTTTCCCTTGGGTATTTTATAGTTTCCCGTCGGTATTCTATATTTTCCCGTGGGTATTCTATAGTTTCCCGTGGGTATTCTATAGTTTACCGATGGTATTCTTTAGATTTCCGTTGATATTCTATAGTTTCCTGTTGATATTCTATAGTTTCCCGTGGGTATTCTATAATTTCCCGTGGGTGTTCTATAGTTTCCCGTGGGTATTCTATAGTTTCCCTTGGGTATTTTATAGTTTCCCGTTGGTATTCTATATTTTTCCGTGGGTATTCTATAGTTTCCCGTGGGTATTCTATAGTTTCCCTTGGGTATTTTATAGTTTCCCGTCGGTATTCTATAGTTTCCCGTGGGTATTCTATAGTTTCCCGTGGGTATTCTATAGTTTCTCGTGGGTATTCTATAGTTTCTCGTTGGTATTCTATATTTTCCCGTTGGTGTTCTATAGTTTCGCCCTTTAGTCCCTCCTAGGTGTTTATTTTCAGCCAAAACCTGATCATGTGGTTTATCCTTAACTTCAACTTCTCTGTAGACGTAGATGTACATTATGTATTCATCATTAGACATGAAACAAACGTGCTGTACTATAACTAATCATTGTACCTCTGCTCCAGATCGAGTATATGGTTCGGGAGTCGAACCGCGCACTGTCAGCCATCAGAACAACCGTTGAGGAGCAGCTGCTGGACTTCCGTCAAACGTTAGTAGGCTTATAATCTGTATATAAGACTATTCATTTAACGATTCATTGAAGAAGTCTCAAGAGCGACATTCATTAGCAAAATGTTCCAGACCCGAATCTCACGTAAGAAACATAATATAGGTGAACAGTTGAACGAATTCATAAGGTGCAACAAGCATGCGCATATTCAATAAATTCATATTTTAGTATTATACATTTTATTATGGTAATTATATGATTTCATTTAAATTATTTTACAGAGATCTATGATGGTTTTTAAAGTAACAAGATCAAATTAAATACTTTTTTGCAAATCCCAAATTTGACTGAAATGACTAAAATATAGACGTTTGGTTTAACCCCTTCTATTTGTTGTGATTCTGCAGACAAACGGAGATCGGGCGGGATCTGCTGCTCATGTTCGAGGAAATCCAGAGGGTTACATGCTCAGAGAGTCTTCAGGTAATGGTCCCAGCAAAATCTGTAGGAAAAACGGGATATCAGAGATGGATTTCTAATTTCTAAACATTTTACTTAAAGGACACTCGCCGTGCCTTGATCATGGAAATTCAAAGTTACTAAAGTTCGAGAAGTTATTGGGACTGACAAAAACGTTTTATTAAGGACTTTATTTGATGAGAAGTTGTGTCATACTCTTACTGACAGTGAGTGCCTCCACAAAAATTAATATTTCTATGTTGTAACATCATCAAGTGATGCCATCACACTCACAGTACTTTGTCTAAAAGAAAGAAAGACAAAAAGCAGTTTTTTTGTTGAACTGATTTTTTTGTTTTGTATTGAATGATGCCTAAAATGCCAAAAATCGTGTTTTCAGGTGATAATTGTATGAAGACATACTGGTAATGGTTAGATATCAATTACAGCAAGCATTACGTTTTTGTCAGAAACAAATGTTATAATTGAATGATTATTAACATGAGTTAGGCTTGCACCATCCTGTTCATCCCATAGGTTATCGATATGATAGAGGATCGTCTAAAAGCAGTGCCAGCCAAGAAGCGGAACAGGAAGGGACAAACCGTTGAAGATCTGGAGTTCATCCTGAAGCTGGTCCAGGCCGAAGTTGACAAGGTTAAAGCTAAACCTGTGGATCTTGGATCTAGAATAGAACAGTACAATAATATGAAACATTCTTACTCAGATGAATGGGAGGTACCCGATGAACAACCTCATCAGATCATTTCCAACAGAGGTCAAGGTCATGGTAATTCCATCAGAGGTCAAGGTCATGATGATTACAACAGAGGCCAAGGTCACGATAGCTATACCAGAGGTCAAGGTCATGATAGATACCACATGGGTCAAGGTCATGGTAACTACAACAAAAGTCAAGGTCCAGATGAATCTTCTGCTCCATTCAGCACTTATGACACAAAGTCCATCTCGTCTCAGTCCCGCCCTTCAAGCAGAGGTTCGACGATTGGTAAAGATCAAGGCCATAATCAGTATCGACCTCCGTATGAAAACATGAGCTCCTATGGAAATCAGTCATTTGACTCACCAAAGCAAATGAATACGAGCAGAGGTCAGGATACACGCCAGAGCCAGAAGGTGATTCAGAACCCGTACAGATATTCAGAGGGATTCAGCACAGACAACGTTACCCCAGTGTCCCGCATATCAAGATCAAAGACCTCTACACCTTACAACGAGTACCATGAGAGTCTGTATAGTGGACGCAGAAGCTCAACCGATGGCTTCTTCAGCACAACTCCCTTCTCCAACAGTAGATCCAACGTTGTTAAGCATGTGCAGGCACCACAGAGCAACGTTGGTCAAGGCCAAGGTCATGGTCGGGCAACTCCAACCTCAAGAGCGGCGACTCCTACTGGTGTCACAGAAAAAAATGTCCCACACTTATATCAAGATCAGAGACGAACCAGTCGTCCTTCAACTCCTGATGATCAAGGTCGGCAAACCAAAAGGTACATTGATCAAGGTCAAGAAAGTAGGTCATCCCGCCCTTCCACTCCCTCTGACCAAGACAGGAGGGGCTCAAGACCAACAACTCCGGCATCTGACAAATCTCGTCCGTCATCACGTCAGGGCCGAGAAAGGAAGAAGTCCTCACGAGATTCAGGTCGTACGTCTCAACCAGGACAACACCAACCATGCTACTCAAACAACGGAAAGCAATGTCAAGGTCGTCAGAGGAACGTGAAATCTGACGAGAGTGAGGATGACATCTTCTTCTCGCCCCCCAAGGTCAGGGTCAGCGAGACTCCCCGCTGTATCAGGCCTCGTCAACCCTTCAAATCTTTCAACTTTCTGGAAAACGCGGGAGAGGAAGTTGGTGATGGTAAGTTTCAGTCTAACATATTTCATTCAGAAATGAAATTTGGCGATGGCAAGCGTCACCTTTTAGCGAACTTGGATTTCAGTAAGTGTCTGAAAGAGATGGTTCTATTGATATGTGTATGTGTAATTTAATATATTTTAGAACCTGCAAAGATTACAAATAATGTATTGACAGAATATCCACATTTTTTCTTTTACTTGATAAGACTAATTGACAATGCCTTCAGTGTCATTGCAAAGCTTTCCGTACTCGTAGATTTTATGAATAGCGTCATTTTACAAAAGTTTTAATTTTAAATGAATGAGCGCTATTCTTTGTCAAATTGTAAAATCTCAAGCAACTCTAATATAAGCATACACAGATGTAGGATGAGTATCAACGTTTATCATTGTTATATTCTTTACCCAAATATAGCTATAATGCTATAGGACTATGCTATGAAAGGAAGTATTCTGTTTACCACTAGTCATCTCAAAGATTTGTAGGAGTGCAGATTCTTGTGGACGTTAAAAAAACACGTTAAATCTTACTGATAGATGTTCTGTGCATTAAAGGGGCAGTAGCACGTTTTTAGGGGAAGTATAAGGTGATGTCAGGAAAATGAAAATTAATGGTTCCAATTGAAAGACAATGTATTTAAACTAAATGGAGCAGTAATAATTCAAATATATAACGTGAAATTTAGCCATGCGTTTCCAATTTCTTACACAAAATGAATAAAAGGTGTTCACAAAAAATGGCCGCCAATGGATTTTATGTGAATCTTCATACTTTGTCCTCTGACTATGAAGATTGACTTGTGTAATGAGATTTTTTACACTGTCAAAAAAATACATTTAACATAAACTTACAATTATCAGTAAAAATTTAAAATATGAATTATCAAAAAACGTGCTACTGCCCCTTAAAGGATACAAACAACTGAACATAAGTAGAGGATGTACGGAAATATTAAAAGTTTATCAATTTCACTTTCTTGTTTCAGATTTCCATGATTGTGATTAGGAAGGAGAGTCTACCAATGATCATCAAATGCGTCAAGTTTCCCCTTTAATTATTAATTTTGTTTACTTGTTGTTTATTTGCCCTACTTTTTTCTAAAAGAAAGCACGCTGTCCTCATTGAAACATATAATTTGATATCGCTTACGTTTCTTCATTCCTTTCATTTTGTTGATCATGACTTCTCTAAACAACACGTGTAATGATAGTCATCTGTGATATTTTACTTTATTCATATCGTCAATATAATAGTTATTTCATTGTAAAAATTCTTTTCTGTGAGTGAGGGTTAGCTTTGCGGTTGTTTTCTTTTTAGAAAACTGTTCATTCAAGTATCTTTTACTATGTTTTCGTTTTGAAATCGCACTAATGAAATTGTGTTATAACAATACTTGCAATTGAAAGATTTTATTTACGTACTAATAATTACAATTGAAAGATGAAAAATTTAGATTCAGAAAGGATATTAGTGACAATTTATTTTCAAAGTAGCATCATTTGTATGTTGAAGCGATTGTTTAAGTTGCGAATATATAAGATTTCACTTTATTGTATATCTTTTGCAAATCAATACTATACCATCTTTAAAAGTTTTAGGTTATAGTTTTCATTTCATATCTCCTTCGTTGATAGTTTTGTTCAGGTGAAATAAAATACTATTTCATCGTCATAATTGTTCAGTTGTCTATTCATTAAAACCCTTATGCCCCTATTTCACTACGAGAGGAATTCTCACGAATCGCCACGATAGAGAAATATTTCACATTCGTGAACATTCGTAGACAATTCGTGATTTATTCTTGTGATTCGTAATGAATTCGTGATTGATTCGGCAATATTCTTACAATTCGTGGCATTCGTGAAAAAAATTGTGTTTGTCAAAAGATTTTCCCGAATCAACTACGAATTTTGTTATCGTAGTTGTCTCGTAAACTATTCGTAATTAATTCGGGTCATTCGTAACAAATTCGTCACGAGTTCTTGGAAATTCGTGGTGATATCGTATCATATTCGTGAAAATTCGTAGTATATTCGTAGTTGTTTCGTAGTTATATCGTACAATTCGTACATAATTCGTAAGCAATTCGTATTGGTTTCGTAGTGTTTTAGCATGAAAAGCTACGAATTTTCGTAAACGTTTCGTACAGGTGAAATTGCAGTTCACGAATGTTGCCGAATACTCAAGAATATTCACGAATTTTTACAATGGCGATTCGTGAGAATTCCTCTCGTTGTGAAATAGGGGCATAAGGGTGGCGATTGGACTATCTAAGGGTTTTTGAAAATTATTGAGTATTAATTTAACTCCTAAATTGCGTTGAAAATATTACCTTATTATATAAATGCTGCTTGTCTTCAAAGGTAAAGTGTATCTTTGTGTTATTGCAATGTTTGGCTTATATTAATGTTAGAAATAAATATAATGATAGATTAAGTAAGGGTGCATTAACTAAGAAAATTAGCTGAAGTCTTTCTGTAAGCCTTGCCTCAAAGTTTCATTGGGGTTGCGGGATTAAAACCTGTAGGAATTTAAAAGTTTCATCACGATACAATGAGAAACGAAACGCATTTGGTGCTTGTGAAAAAGAGCATTTCTTGCATATTTTAGATAATAAAGTTTGCCCTTCAATTAAAATTCCATATCAAGTACACATTTTCTTAAATAAAGGAAATAATTTCTTTCCATGAAATTTCTTTCACAAATTCTTTACACTGTAGTTGGCATTATAAAGCGAGAATTGACCAGTGGAAAGGATTCCTTCAAGAATTTGTAATTATCAGTATAAAAGTGGAATGTAAAATTCTATATGAACAAGTGTGCCACTTGCTCATTAACACAAATATCAATTAACGTGCCTAATTATTTTATCAAAATAATAACGATTGAGACTTAAATGCTTAATTGTTTAATGTTATACTTTATTTCACTAAGAACACTAGTAGTATAGACAATTTCAATTCATAAACTGTGATATACAATTAAATATATTTACTTTCATATGTTCTTTGTTAAATGTTATCAAAACTAAAGAGTCCAAAAATATATATCACAAGATGTCGATGCCGAGTAAAATAAAAGCGAACGTAAAATCCCCACGAGTAAGACTTGACTGTTCTCAACGTTTTGCTTATGGAATTCAACTATTTTCTTGAATTTAATTTCTTGGTCTTGCAAATGTTAACCCATGACCTTTCGTGATACAAGTTGATTTTGATTCCAACTTAAATGTAAGTTGTTAACCATTTTCTCTCTAAAATGCAACACAATTCATTACATAGGATCTCACTATCAATTCGTTTCTAGAGGCGTAGACTCATGCACAGATTGGACGAGACCGGAAAAAGACATCTAACTTGATTACACGTCGAAAGCGTCTCTAAATGTTGATAGACTCTCAATGTCTTGCGGTGATTCCTAATGGCTAAGGGCCGGTATCCCGGCAGTCTTGCGTTACGCGCGTAACAACGTTAGGAAGTATTTGTTACAAATATTAACCGCTAAGCGCATATGGGCTTTTAAACTAATTTGATAAATGCACGGGAAGAGGGATGATATTGCGTTTACTAAAACATTTATAAAGACGGTTGCTCTTGTTATTAACTATTGCTGGTTTAATTGAGCAACTTTCTCCCTCGCCGGCACGAATCACTTCAACGTATTAGACGGCGAAATTGCTTTTACCGGCAATGAAAATGGAAAGACATCTCTATTATGGCTCGATAACATCTTAAAGGGTTTGACATCAAGACTAATTTACAAAGAGCCGTGTGGCTTATTTTGCGACACCTATTTGGAATTTAGATAATTTATATTATTGAGTGCTGGAAACATTTGACACATTGGACAATGGGTCGGAGCAGTGCTGGATTTCAAGTGGAAATGTCTGTCACTCCAAGAGTTCCACAAAAGACTAGTTTCCCCTTTTGACCAGTGTTTTACACAATTAATTAGGGTCATGAAGGCAAGTCAAGCACAGTGGGATATTTGCTCTAATAACGGAAGTTGTTTAACGGAAACTATTAACACGGACAATAATGGGTCGCTACAGTTATTATCCAATCGGCAAATGAGTCGTTGATCTATTGGCATCGATATGACAGCAGCTATTAATTACACCAATAACACTCTCGTGTGTGTAATTTAACAATTGAGGATAAAATCGTATGACAGATTTTGTTCGTATCATTTAAGCTTAAAAAATTGGGCGTGAAAAGTGTGTTTTCCTTTTATGTAATCAGATTTCACGTATAATGGCAAAACTCCGTTGTGGAAAAATCATGCTGTTCTTTTCAATATTTGAAGATTTTAAAATTTGAATTTAAAAGAAATTATTTCAAAGAATAATATTTTTGATAATTCAGGTCACTGTTTAAAATTGTATTGGGTAAAACAATTTCATTTATTGCAAACCTGTTTTGTAATTAGGTCTGCTCATGTAACAGATTTCTCTTGTAGAAAAAAAATCCCTGAAGTTAATCAATCTTATTATTATTATTTTTTTTAATTTATGAAAACAAAAATCAATATTAAAAAAACTTTGTCAGTTATTCTTTATAAATCCATTTAAATGAATGTGATGGTAATATTATACATTTAAAGTCACAACATGGCACATATTTATGCATAATAAGTTTTATCTATTTTTGAATAAAAGTTTTAAAAAATGGATTAAGAAATTATTTTAATATTCTTACATTATTGACCGTAGTTAACACATTTAATCATACATGAAAACAGCAACTAAAATACAGAAAACATGTTTAGATGATTGTAAACAAATACACATATATCATTATAAAATATATAATTATCCAGTTTTAATGCTTAAACTAACGTCAGAAAGTAAATTACGAAATAGTTAATTCCATAAAATATGCCAATACATATAAAGGCTCAGATAAAAAATGAAACCGACTCGAAGGCAGTAATAATAACACGTTAAAATTGTCAGGTACAGTTGGAAAGATATTGACTGGCGAACATTTGACATTTATAGCCCTTTCACAAGTACGCAAGGTATATTTACTTGCGTAAGCATATGTGCAACTGAATCACAGATACAATTTGTATATAAAGTAGTTCACAAATATGGCCACAAACATGGACATAATATAAATATGCTATTGAATCCTATTTATAAACAAAAAAAGTGTGTTAATAAATAAGTGTCTGCTCTTTAGTAAAAGCACAAAACAACGTAAATACACGTGTGTAAAATCCTTATTATCATAATTTTATTCTAAAAAAGTTAATCCTACTCTGTTTACCTATTTGTTAGTACAGGTTCTGCTGGTGTAAATATATCATTTCATTCAAAGGTCTTGCATCAAAATGCAAAACAACGGCAATATGCAAATGTGTAACATCGTTCAACTTTTATTACAAAAATAATGAATCCTAATCTCAAACAATCACAATACATTTTACTTACTTGCGATACAATGGTTGCGTGTGTTGATATACTATTGAATACAAGAGTACATGAGTGGTATATAATAATAAATAACGTTTTGCGTGTTTTGTAGCGTGTTTGTGCGTCTATTACCAAGAAACCCAAACCCAAACTTCAAACAAAAACTACGGAAACTGTAAACATATCGATTACATTCAAACGTTTGTCAAGATAGAAATTAGTTGTCAGGAAACTCAAAATTTGAGCGATAGTAAAAACTTTCAATATATATCTCGCTTATTTTCAACATGTTCCATAACATAAATGTGGTGGATTATTTCTTTTGGGAAAGACAAATGGTTTTAAACTCAAAACACAAACTATGGATTTTACCGTATGTAAATAACAGGCAACAGTTAACTGTCAACGATTCCCCTCTCGCTTAAACTTTGTAGTTACGTCAATTTCCTAGATACCTATAACATATGGTATTTATCATAAATATGGCGTAATAATTAAATACAGGTAAACAATGCCTATATGTCCCCAAAGTATACAGGTGTATCTTCAAAATGATTAAAATAATTACATACCTAGCATTAACAAATTTAGGATTTTACTCATTAGTTAAATAGTTTGTGAATTATCATTTGTTAAATTAATTTGATTAAATCAGTATTTCTTTCAAACATCTGTTCAGACATTTTAAGCTACGAAGCTTTAGGTCAAAGGGAAATGTGAATCTATATGTAATTAAAGAAAATATGTCTGGTGATTGATAACATAAAATATATGATACAAATCTGAAAAGAGACATTGTCCTGATGTCATCGAGTTTCATTATATACTGCTCAAAAAAGAAACGCACAGCAAAGGTTTTTCCACGTAACATTTTAAAATGAATCTTACGTTTGCATCTTAGCAGTATGTCAGTGACTAACATTTCCCCAACCATTTCCGAGCTAGAATCTTCTGTCGTTGATAATGTGTTTCCAGGATGCACTTTAGGGGACAGTCCTATCGGGGTATTTATTGTGTAAAGAAATTCAAGGGCACATATCAGTTTATGCATGTAATGTGATAAGTACATGATTAAAGTTGAAACATGTTCCTTGGGGGTAATTTTTTTGTTGATTTTTATTTGACGACTTGATAAAGAGAGTTTACAAGCGAATTGCGTTTCCACAATAAATTTCCCGGTAGGACTGCCCATTTAAGTCTTTCTTAAAAATAAAGACAAGAAATCACGAAAACGAAAACGAAAAAATAATTGTTTTTTACTGATGCATACACAATCAAGACAACATTTTCAATCCAAACCAGGGATTCTGGTTGCTTGAACATCAAGTGGAATTTGTGATTTTGAAGTAAAATCATGCCTCAACAAACCAGAGTTCATGGAACAATGCAAGGAACCAGTAGGTCCAGCAAAGGATTTCAACAATATCCAATGTGTCTCAGGTGCATCGAGAAGGTTTTGCCATTGGTTTCAGGAGCATAGAATAACACAAGATTATCCTTGGTAAAGAAGATTTTGGATGGTCACACCCATCTGGGATAGGTCCCTCTGTCTTGGTTAATTTAAGAAACATACTAGGGAGCGTTTGGAAAGAATATCAGAACATTGAAAAAAAATGTCCTTACAAGACAATGTCGTACAAGATATTGACCTTGACCTTTTGACACACACCATTTTGCTCTGCCAAGTCTCTATTTCCATTCGGCAGTACATATTTAAAAATGTTTTCCCAACTTTGGCCAGCATCCCTATTACTGAATGATTAAATCTGTTTTCAGCTATGCGTTTCTTTGTATGTGTAGTATATATAAACAACAGACAGCAATTTACATTGTTTTCTTAATGAAGGGTATGTCTCTAATATTTTGCAATTTTCTAATCTCAAATAAGAAAATGGAAATCTGAAAACTTGTGCAAGACGGAAGTGCCATTAAGATTGAATGAACGGTTCCTCAAAAGCCTTTTAAACATTATCAGAGACGTATCTCCTTACAAGAGTGGCAAGGGAAGGTCCAAGTAAAGATCTATGGTAAGCAATCCACTTAGTGGGAATTAAACACCCATGGACACTTTGAAATATTAGGGAACCTATCAATATGTTGAGTACAAATGTATGATAGGTGCAGAAAGTGAAATTAGATAGGCAATTTACAATATAGGATGCTTAAATTCATCGTGTGAAAGTAATTCAATAAAAAAGCTAGAGCTTAGTGATTGCAAATTTCTTATTGTGAAAAAACTTCGTGGGTTTCGGGGAAATTATGTGCTATTATCTACACATTGAATCAAAATGATGCTAACACTTTTACTAACAGTAATAGGGCGTTATTTTTCATGTAAAACGATTTGTAATCACAATAACTCCTACACATTCGAAATATATCTTTATTTAAACTAGAACAATAAATGGAATATAAAGACAACCTTTTTTTAACCATTAAAACGTTTCGAAGGATTTACGTAAGATGACATTATAACAGTAAAAGTAATCTTAGGATATGTTAGAACAATTTTGTAGCAGTTTTAAAAAGACGACTTGATAAGCATTCCATTACTTTTTTTTTGTTGCATATATGAAATCCTAGTGTTTTGGTTTCAAAAATCATGTTTATCTCTATTTAGAATTGAAAGTCAAGACTTTAGTAAGTGTTTTTCACAAAAGCCCCGGACCATCAAAATCATAGATCTTGGAAAATGTTTAAGAATTCCCTGTAATTAATTATGATCTATGATCTGCAATGACCTATTTTTAGCTTTGAGAAGCTTTATCATTCTCTCCCCACAGAGGCAGATCAAGTCATGTTGATGTAGCCTCTGTTCTATTACGCCGAAATCCCTGGGTTCCGGCAGTTTCCCCTGGCGGAAAAAACTTTCATCACAATACATTTTAATTTCTTTATCAAATGACAAGGCTTCTCGCATGGAAAGGATGGTTCATATCACAATGCCTTTGCCTTGTTTCAGTAGCCAAAATAATGATTTAGAACAGCGTCGCTGATTGCACAACAAATTTCGTTTGCCTCCAATCATGCATCTCCCATTCTATCCCACAAACTCGGCGTAATATAACCGAGGCTAAATCAACATGACTTGATCGGTCTCGAGCTCTGTGGGGAGAGAATGAAGCTTTATTTGCAGAGTGAATAAAATAAAATGACAATTATTTTCCAAAATCGTTTGATAGAAGTTTTTTAGCAACCAGTTTCTTCCTAATTTTGCACAGTGAAATTTGTTTTGATGCTTGCAAGTAGACTCTGTTGGAATTGTTGATTTATACATCTGGTAGCGCCACAGGGACAAGGCTTACTACTCGAGAAAATCAGTACCAGTAATAACAGTATTATTTCTCTTTCAAGAAAAAGAGTAATGTTAACATATCCAGGGTATTCAATTCAGCACTTATGTTCAGGTATTCTCTGCTTGTATGCTCAGCATTAGAAGAAATAAACCATATTCAAACTGTTTCTTCGATTTTCCTACAGCGATTATAATGTGGCATTGCAATCCATGAAGGATTCCCTGAAAACCCCCGTTAATTATTCTAAGTTAATAAATATATGCATGGTATGAGATATAATGGCAGAGGTATCAAGAGGAAAAGGAGACAGAAACGGAGAGAAATGAAAAGAAAAACAGGGAGAAACAAGATGTGTTTGTGAAACACGAATGCCCCCGGATGCATCCTGCTCGCTGTGTCAAGGTCAAGGTCACAAGGTCAAATGTCATGGTGTCATCTGAAAGGTCTCATCACAAGGGATCCATATGTCAAATATCAAAGACCTAGCTCTGACCAATCAAAAGTTATGACCAAGGTTAAAGTTTTTGTGGACAAACGGACAGACGGACGGACAGACGGACAATGAAAGGTGAAAAACAATATACCCCCGGAATCTCCGATTCGGGGGCATAAAAAAGATATAGACATGAGATACAGAGACACGTAGGACCTGACAATGAAAGAGCAAGTTAGATACAAAGACAGAGGACAGAGACAGGAACAAGAACCTAGTGATTGATAACGAGATCAACGAGAGGAGGAGAGACGAAGAGCATAACAGACATAACATACGATGTCAGTATAATAGAATACGGCGATAAAGTGTACAGTTAAACCCTTGAATGTCGAGACAGTGAATTACAGAAAGACAGAACCATAAAGTAATCAGGGGAGGTAGAAATTGAGTTAAACTAAGAATATGAAGGGCAGCAATAGAAAAAGATACATGGAGCAAGTTGTAGTCTTGGAACAATTTTGAGAACGAAATAACCGAAGAACTCGAAAGAGTGAAAAACAGAATTTTCTGAATACGGAACCAGAGAATAAAAGTGGTAGAAATGTAGTTTTACGGAAAAGAATAAAGACAGAAAAAGAAAAAGAGACACTGAGAAAGCGATAGACTTTGAGCAATTATGAGAGAGAGAGAGAGAGAGAGAGAGAGAGAGAGAGAGAGAGAGAGAGAGAGAGAGAGAGAGAGAGAGAGAGAGAGAGAGAGAGAGAGAGAGAGAGAGACACGGATAGACGAGAGAGAGAGTATATAGTTGTAGGTCGGGAGAGCGAAATGAATGGCAGTTATCGAAAGAGACACTAAGAAACTTTTAGCAATTAATATACTTGGATCAATTATGAGAAAGAGAGACACGAAAAAACCGAGGTAGCTCGATAGCAAGAGAAATAGGAAGAATAGGAAGAAGAAGAAGAAGAAGGAAGAAGAAGAAGAAGAAGAAGAAGAAGAAGAAGAAGAAGATGATGAAGAAGAAGAAGAAGAAGAAGAAGAAGAAGAAGAAGAAGAAGAAGAAGAAGAAGAAGAAGAAGGAGAGGAAGTCAGAGAGTAATCATGAGAGTGGCTGTTATTGATGCAGTGGACAGCTCGAGAGAGGAGTATCTTATCGTGGAATTATTTTACACAGGCAGGACAACATTAACTTCTGTTGTGAGATATTAATCATATCGGGACAGGGGAACTCTAATAACGTCTTATCTCACTGATATGCAAACACAAGAATAATTGTTTCGCCTTGCCAGTAGCTTGCTCGTAATTACCCAGAGCTTAACAAATTGGTCTTGAAAAGGACTTTAATTGTTGGGAAATAACCGATAAGTCTCGGGCCAGTTGATAAGAGATTTATCCCAACCTGTTGCTTGGATTACCCAGAATGCCTTTCTGTTGAGAGACGATGATGTCGTCTGCAGTCTGAAAGTTAGCCGGAGCAGACGACATGGATTAGCGTTCATAAATAGATTAAATTTCATTAAGGTTAATAAAACTCTCTTATTAGATGTTTATGTGCGATTAGAGAACATCAACTTGTAATTGTTAAGTGTCATGAAAGAAGATGGCGCCGTTAGAGTCATCGCCAAGGGCAACACTGAAAGAGATAATCTAGACGTCCTGTTGGATAAAAAGACTCTACAGTCAAGGTTGCGTTTATATAACAGAATAAACACGACCTGTATTCGTCGATTCAGTGTCTTGTTGTGTACAACTCATCACAAATTAAAGGTGTAATTTGTCAACTTTTTTATTGAAAAAAAAATGATCGAAATCCGATATGAAAGAGGTGGATGAAAAATGAACTAATAAAATGCTGAAATGAAATCATTTGTCAAAAATAAATATACAAATATTAATGTTTGGTTATATGTTAAAATGCTAGAATGCATTTTCGAATCATTCATATTTATAAATGATCCTTACCTTATTAGAGTGTTATTGGTTACTTTACAAAATTTGAAACAAAATATCATGAAATACGTTTATTCAAAAATGTATTCCATCATGCAAACAAACATGTCTGCTACCCCTCCATCTTACAATAAGTTTTTACTTTTTCTTCAAGCACATACATATTTTGTTGTTCTTACTGGTGAAATACATCAGTCAGAATTCATCGTTTTTTTTCATAATTTTATCATAATTGTTCCTGCCAAAAACAACCCCTACCGACTACATTTTTAATATGTACAGGTGATAGGTCAGTTTTCGTTCTTAATATATAAGTAACACAATATGTTGATCATCATCAAGATTTGCATTGTAACGTTAAATTAATTAATTCGAATATTTCACTTGTTTCCATTATCAAAATTTGTGATTACATTACAAAACAAATCATGATATTTGATTTCCATATCGCGATGAAAATCTATATTTTTGTCCAGATATTATTATAGTAAGATGTAAAGATTAAAATGCTTACAAGAACAATTAATGCATTCGAAACAAGTACTCGAATTGTCAGACATGTTATAATTTTATTGATCAATTACAATATGAAATTCTTCAAAAGCATTTAGAAGTTGGTTTAATAATACGAAACAAATAATATGGATAACAACTTATTTCTTGATTTCTAACGACGTTTCTGGGCTATTACTCGCCCCTTCTTCAGGTGACGCAGGTAAAACGTGCGTGTCAGTTTGTAAAGCTAGATCAAAGGTCGTGGTATTGATTTCTTTATTGCAAACTGCACCCAGTTAGGCCAGTATGCCTCTTTGGTAATAAGCATTTAACGGTCATCACCTTGAATATGGAGTTAAAGTCATGCTTTTGGTAACTGAAAAATTGACAATGCTAAACGTTTTTGTTTTAGCAAGACAAGAGTAATTCTATGGATGAACAACTTCTTTATAGGACAGTAGCGACGTTTCGGTATAGATTCTTATACCGTTTTCAAGCATATGGTGAAAAGTGAGGAGTACAGCAATTTATACAGTTTGGTATGATCATGAGAAAACGTCGCTAAAGAAGTTGTTCATCCATAGAATTACTCTTGTCTTCCTTATACCATCAACTTCTAGAATGCCACTCAAACAGCTTTGTTTTAGCATTTTAAAATGTATTTTTTTTTATAACTTATACTATTTTTAAAATGGAAATTTTGTATCATTTTATCACCTACCCTCTAAGCAAAATTGATGCCTGCTAAGCCTATTCTAAAGTTGCACAATCGTTCCAAAACCTTACAGTTTCCAGTAACCAGCTCTACGGACATCTGTTCGCTGGGTAAAAGGTAATTTTCTCTCTATAAAATGTTGATGATAATTTTTCAGAAAACTCACAACGATTCTTAACACCATAAATTTGATTTGTCACGATTGCTGGTTGACCCTAGAGTTATTTCCCCTGACCTTTCACGCTCTTACGCCAATATGCACACACTACATGTGCTAATTAGCGCTAATTAGTTAGCCTCGTTTATCCGAATGAATGGGGGAAGCTAGGAGGCACGTGTGACACAATACAAGGTACTCTCTTTATTACCTCATAAAGTTAAATCAAATTATCAATTTCACGCCGAATAGTGTACACTAGATAACCGCTCCAGACCCACAGCAGTTATCCCCCTTTGAGAAGTTTTCATTTTGGAGAAAGACTAGTACAGCGTTGAACGAGTACCCGTGATAAATTCTTATAAATGGTGAAGATATCAAAAATGATGATAATGATAATGTTATATAAAGTACGGACATTTGCATTATTCTTCAGTTATGGCTTTTACAGTAGGCCTATCCTTCGATTTTTATCTCTTTAAGAAAAGAAAATATTATATTCAAATTTGAAGATGACAAAGCTAGACTAATAATAATTAGAAATGTGTTAAGGTTAGAATCAACGCTCATGGCTTCAGAGTGTTCACTTCATTAACTCAGCGTCTTTTCATCAGGGTTTGTCTTGATGAGAAAGAATTGCTCACCATTAAACACTTGACCAGAATTATCCGAGTTTGTCGAGGCCAGATGGCTCTGGAAGCTGATCTGCTCATCAGAAATTCATTACTCGGAATCTTTTGTAATCCCCGCGTTGTGGTCTGGCAGCCAATGTCCCCTCCCTCCCAATCGCGCGTGCAACGGGCCGTATTCGTATGACGTCACTCAATACGGGGCCAAAGACCAGAAAGGGACCACAAAGAAAAAATGGTGGGTGAATTAAAACATCACGGTTGAATACAACCCACGTGAGGAGTCGGTGATTAAACAGGATGATACTTCGCGGAATACTCTAATTAATAACCCAGGAGTGTGCTTAACTCGAAAAGTAGGGCCCAGGTCACGTGACAGCGCTTTGATTTCCGGCTGGATTGCAGATTGGTGAAAGCAGTCTTGTCCCCGATGAGCGCAATCTGAAGGGTGCTCACTTGATTCGGGCTAACACATTTGCTGGCCATTTTGTCGGATCATCGAGGGTACAAGGCTCTTTAGAACTAAAAGTGTTTTCTTCTTTGATGATTTCATGAGTGATATTTCTTTTATGTAGAAAGAGGAGTTAAATGACAGGTTCCCCTTTGTTCCAGCACGAACCTTCCTTCTATTAGTAGCTGTCATATGTTCTTCTGGACAGAGGTCACCACTTGCTTCTCTGTACACAGGAATAGTCACATTATACATTCATTCCGAACTAACCATTTAATTATTTAAATGTACTCGAGAGATACACTGTCGCTTTCAGTGAAATACATCCTCAATAAAACATTAATCGTCCAACGAAAATAAATTCATTTTCGACAAATTATTATCTTAAAACATGTTATTGTATGAACGAAATTTTAAACGTTTTCTGGATCAAGTGTATTCCAATTTGTTTCATCTTGAAAATACGTTTCATTTCTCATGCTATCATAGTTTTGAAAATTGTAACACAATGTAATGTAGTCTCATAGGGTGACCACGGGAGCAGGACAAATAAGTGGTGTGAGCCGTTCACACGTGAGCATTCACTGCACCAAGCCAGAGACGCACTTGAGCTGTTTGACAGATCGTATACCAAAATTGTGAATAATTACTATTTACATACCGTTACTTTGATTATTTCACCCTCTATCTCACTTGAATTTAGTAGAAACGGTATGACAACACACCTCGTTTAGTATCCCCTATCTAGTTTGAAGTTGACTTTAGAAGGATAATTAGAAAGATTACCTGGTAAATTATTCCATTGTCTTAAAGTATTAGGTGGAACAGAAAGACCTTCTTTAGTAAATTTTGACAATTTAATTAAAAGGAGTTTATGAGTTGAAGACGAGGGAAATAAAGTTTTCTTAATATTTTCTTTTTACGAAAAACAGAAGTCCAAATGGAAACGGAAGTCGTCAATAATTAAGATATTGCAAAGTTTAAAAATCTTGTGTTTAAACCAGTTTTACCTTAAAGCAAGATTCAAATTTATGGTTATACGATTTGAAAGTCCTTCTTACCAGTGTACTATCAGAACCCCTGATGGCGATAGTAACTAGTCACCTTTTGCGTAATATCAGGGGTACTAAATGTTACCAATATTCATTGCTCGTAGCTGGAGAAGATCGTATGTAGACAAACAGATTTGAAAATGATTAAAATATATACACATTCAAGGAAGTCGCAATATTTAATTATATTGAATTATACGAATAACCACCATACACGACAAACCGCAATAATACATTAGATAATAACATGTTCTCAAAATATTTCTGCAGGTGATTATAAGAGTTAATCGTGTCCAAACAGCGCCATATGTAGGAGGAAAGAAAAATGACTCATCTGCTCCCTAGGCCGCGAGAGCTTAGCGCAACTCCGTTGGTAAAGCTGTTATTTAGGTAAGATATACATAAATTAGATAAGTTCTCTTAACGGGAAGTTTATGCATACTTTAAGCCGGTACTCGCCGGCTATGGGGTATTTCACCATCGTTATTAGCTGTTCAAAGCCTGGGAAAATGAACATAAAACTGTCGAAAATATTTTAAGTAACGATCCGGCTTTCATTGAAAGGACATTTACTAAAGTAATGTTTGCATTCTCCCGGCAGCCCGTAGTCGCTAAACGTGCGGAAACCAGGATCCCACAACCATAACTTTACAGGTCTGATCATTAATCGTCCGCCATCTTGATCGTATGTGTGCAGACGACATCCACGGCAGTTATCGAACGTGCCGAAAACAAAGATGGCGGCCACTTTTCTCGCAATTCGCTCTCCACATAACATGATCTCACTAGTAATTCTTACAGACTGTTTGCTGACACTTCTCTTACAAGACAATTTACAAATCAATTATTATTTCTGGACAGTCGAAATGGCCACTAGTCGCAATCAAGTGGCGCTTCATCAAACCGGAAGTGGTGCTGAGCACGTGACATTAGCACGCTCAACGCGCACGGGCGTTTAGTGTCACGTTCAGAACATAATCTCAAGCAACTGGAGTGTTTGTAACTGAGTAGGATTCGAGGACGATAATGTGCTTACTTGGTTAATTCCTCCTACTTTATGCACGGTCCAGACGTGTGAAATAGTGGAACCATTACATAAGTAGAGTAGCAGAGATTAGGCTCTCTGACTCACACTGCACTGCTTGCCACCCACGTTAAGGTCTATATCTACCTGCGTATACTTATAACACATGTCTGCAGAGATGATGATTCATTTCACACCACTCTTTATTTATTAAAAATTTATAAAACCAACCCCCCCCCCCCCCCCTCCCACTCTATTTTAAATTCCAAATTAATTTTATTTACTTTTTAACAACTTTAGAACTTTTATTAACTTTACTTGGGTGTCTATGACCTATTCTAAATTTCATGTCCCCTTTTTTTTTAAATAACTAAGGCATAGACCCCACGTCGGCGACATCGTCTTTTGGTGAAAGAAGACGTTAAACTCCAACCCAACAACAACAACGATGATGATTAATACTGCCTGTGACCAAGAATGGCTTACATAATTATCTATTGGACATTTTGTGTTATCATTTCTTTGTAAATCATTTTCAAAATTAAATATTAAAACCGTATATATTTTATTTCTTATCTTCTCGTATCTTACTTATATTCTTCAGGGAAAAAATGAAAGTACTATTGTAAAAGTTCGAGTTAAATATTTTCTTAATTACACGGATCGGATTGGATAATACCTTTGAGGGAAGGAAATGATTTTAAGCAAACTATGATATAGAATAATGACAACATGACACTTATTATTTGTCAACGGTCCAATACGTAATGAGGGATGATCAAGAACAAATCCGTGCTAATAAGGAAGGATGGTGTTTGCAAATTGCCAAATATAAAGCTCTGATCGGTGTTTATCATACAATAAGTTTTATGAAGTACAATGTTCCTACTATGACAATATAGACTATAAATAGTTTAAATTTCTTCTATTGAGTGAAATGTATTGTTTCGATAGTTTCACGTTGTACTAGTACTTTTTCTGTCCGGGACAACCTCTCTGAGGATACCATCTCAAACAATTGTAATACAGACTGACTTGTCAGTGTTTTCAATTTGTCAAAAACGTAAAGCCACAATAAAATGTTTTAAACATATCATGTTAAATTCATTTTATCAATTGTTTTATTTTAAATCAGAATGTAAACAGGAACGGTTCATCTTATTAATTTTTTTATTTTTGTTGATGCATTCGTCATATATTGGTTTATTTTTGTTGTCTTATCTTGTCTTATTTCATTTAATCATGTATTTTGGGTTTTTTAAGCATTTAAAATTTTCAAACTTTTTTCTGGCAGTTCTCCTTTAATATCCTTTTTGGTTTTTAAATGAACATTAACATTACCTCAATGTGGTTATTAGCAGTTAACGTCTGAGTATACAAGGTTTGTCACCTGAAAAATACTTTAATCACTGTTAGGTTGTATCGTAATTTGTATATACGATTAAGATCTGGTTTATTACTGTTGAAAATCAAATGAGAGAAGGTGGTCCTATATCAATTATTGTTTAAAAATATGTCCTCTCTGTAGTTTAGAGGTTGAAAATTAATACAACTTTATACTTTACTTGAGAAAACTATATTTTCCAAACTTCTATCGAATCTCTCCAAATACCGGTATAGTGAAGTTAATATGTTACAGAAAATGAAGCAATGATGTTTAATTTGTCTAAATATGTGATTAGTAGCCTTAACATAAGGCAATCGTGACTCAAACTGTAGTCATTGTAAATAGTATGTATGAAATATGTTTTGAAATGTACATGTATATGGACTTACGGCCTACAAACATAAATAATAAATAAACACACTTAACTTGACTTGACAACATCTTTTGTCATTTAAATTCTGTATACATAGAGTAAAATAAGAAGGTAAAAACATATATTTTTCTTAGTTTCAACATTATTTTACATTCAAAACAGGTATTTGTGAATATTTATTAAATGTTTTTATTACTATATATTTGTATGACAAAGTTTATTGACTATAAAATTGACCATATTGATGGGAGAGATTTATCACATTAACATCAATGAGAATAACAAATCTAAAATGTTATTTTACACATTATTTAGGATTTTATAGTGAACTTTACTAACTTTTAGAATAGATCGTCTTTGCTAAAGCAGTTGGATCCAAGTATCTTAAATAATTTGCAAAAGCTGTAATAGTTCATAAGGTCACAGTTCTGTAAATGTAACATCAGTAAATGAAAAAACGAAAAGATCGATCACAAGATATTCTACACTGGACCAAAAAGTTACGAATATTTAAACTTTTACAATGATAATCATCTATCATTTTGTAAATCAGCAGACTGCTAAGATACTTTCTGTTTAAATTTAGAAATCCCTTATTTTGCCCAGTAGATGACATATATACAAATGGAAAAAGGTTAAGCTCCCAATATTCTTAAAAAATTGTCTTAAACTAAATGTATAATGTAGCTGTAATGACACACCCAGAACATGAAGAAGTGTTTAATTCCCGTATTGTAATCAAGAAAATTAAAATTATCATGCCAATATACATTCAGTCAAAATATGGTCACTTTCCCATAGCATATATGTTCATATTTTGATTAAAAGGATAGCTTAGTTTGTCTATATGTATGTTCTCAGATACAGACCTCAGACCTAGTGAAGAAACTGGTTGGTTGCAGCTTGTCGTGCCGTGATGTTAACACTCAAATGGTGTACAACTCACTGTCTAAGTCGACCGTATAACGGTCAATTTTTATACATGTATGTACACTTAAAAAGAGAAAGAATTAGGTTTTATAGACGTACTTTATTTACAAATGGGTAATCTTCAGCTTTTCATAATCACCTTTTAAAGTTTTTTTTATTAAGTTTTAATTTTTAATGCTAGCATATTTTATTCAAATTTAACGTTTCATACATTTTTTATGTATATATATGTATTGCTTCCTTTTATTTCATTATTTTTACTATGTGTCTCATAAGCCAATGTTTGGCTGGATGTCAGTTTTTACTCATGTATATTAGTTATGTATATATATTTTTGTAACTGACCTGTGACACTTTAATAAAATATTTCTGTCTGTCGTTATAGCAATTGTTAAGGAAAGAGACGTCTAAACTATTCATGTTTGTTAGTAAGCCTCCCCCTTATATCATACAATTGATCATCTGAATTGTTTATCGTTGTACCTAACTAGGTTTGTTTATCAATATGATTTTTAAACGGGTTTTTTAACTCAGCATTCTGAATGTGTCATCTCGTTTGCTTGAGCTAATTTCATACAAGAAGGGGTAATTTTGTAGATGCCGGAAATTATATAGATTTGATAAACCAAAACTTATGGTATGAAACTTAAAGACCACAGTATTTACATCTATTCCTAAATGAAAAAACCCGAAAGTATTTACAATTTCAAACTTCCACATAATATTATCATTGTCTTTGATATTTCTCTTTCATTACCGATAAAAAAAAAGGTAAAATCGATATCAACTCATTTAAGAAAATAAAACATCATGTGGTATTATGTAGAAATAATTTTGCCTTACTATTACAATTTCTCTGTGTGCCGATGGCAGCAAATAGAAGAGAAATATCACATAGCAATTTAGTGTACAAGAATTGACATCAATAAGTTCAAATCTGACTTCACCATAGTGTTGCCTTTGATGTCCTCTTTATCTAACGATGAAAAAACTCATATCTTAACAGCTTCTTGTAGATCGACTACCGTGTTTGTGTAACCGCTCGATACTGGATACAGAGATTACGCCTAAACTCCTTAGAATGCCTTTAATAAGGCGAAAAGCTAATAAGATTATGTCTATATCTTTTCTTAAACTCTTTATTTTTATTAGAAGACCACATCTTTTGCGGCGGATTTCAGAAAATGGTGTTCTTCCTTAGCAAGCTTAGTGTTGCTTACATAGTTTCGTTATCTCATTCTAGAATAAGCGCCGATGTTTGTTATAAGAAGGTGTTAATATTCACGAATTTGTTGTCGAGGATAAACCATTTAATATGTTCCCGAATATTTAGTTTGTTAGCACTTCAGAGGGATGTTGTTTAATTGCGTTATCACATAGGGCACCTGTTATCTTGAAATATCGTATAACAAGGTGGTAGTGTAATCATCTACACCTCTCCTTCTTCCTTCCTTCTAGGATCTGTTCTGTTGACATGATCGGGCTGAATAGGAAGTTCTTACATCATATATTACCATATATTATCAAAAATATTGTTATTTGACAAATTCATTAATTCCAAAATTTCATGAAACGTCCTGAACAAGTATGTCAAAATGCCAAATGTGAGATATGTGTAATGGTTAAAACGTCACGTGTGCAATATTGAACGTTAGCTCATATAGAATCACAGTCATTAAGGACTCGTGACAATGCGTCAAATTATCTTATTTCAAATGACTCTGTTCATAAATTATTAACTCTATTGGAATTTGTAAAATGAAGATACTTAAGAACAATAGTTATGTTTTAGAAAAGAGTTTGCATTGAAAACATGTATATGTACAATCTTTTGAAAATAAACAAATCAAAACAAGTGAGAGTGCCAAATAAACAAGATAACACACATAAGATTGCAAAATAAAGTAAAATCCCGAAATCGGATAATTATGTCCATATTCAAGTGTTTTATATAATTAATCGTACGTTAACTCAATAATTGGCAAGGCATTCTATTTTAAAATATTTTAAGGATATTTCACATGATTTTATTTTCAACATTGTACATTTGTTTTACTTTTTTTTTACAATTAATAAAAAAGTCAAACCTACAACATATCAAAACCTAACATTTCCCATCGCAATAGCGAAGACCATATTGACTATACTGCTGTAGTGAATGGTGTACTGCCTGGTTTGACAGCTCCACATCACAGGGGGATGATGTATGAAGGGTACACCTTGGATGTTTATCTGTATTTGTAGTCCTCCTATCACATATTGGACTCCTAGGAAGTAAATCTTACATTACCAGGAGGTTTTCATGTCCTCTGACAGTACCCATGTCACTTGGCCCCATAATCAAATGAAAAACTGCTATTTTGTTTGCCATGATCCGGACTAAACGACGCTATTGCTGGTGACTTCACGGGGTAAAGAGCTGTGCTTGTTGAGTTCTATCACTGTATGTCGCATTGGTTGTTTACCAGAAGAAGAAATGAGCAACTGTTCTTCAATTCCTCATCCTTCCCTGGGGGATCACCTCTCAACTTGTCAAAGCCCACTTATAAGAGACTGTTTGTTGCCATATATCACTACTGTTTGATGGGTGTCATATTTCCCACTAGTCCCGTATAATGGAGATTCTTTTCGGTCATATTTTTTGTTAATAGAACCAATAAAATTTCACGTTCAACATCTGTTGTCCGGTAAAACATACTTTTTGGATTTGTGTGTCTCTTATGTTTTAAAAAAAGGTTGTAAATATGTCTATTAGGTGTTGAATCTGTCAATACTTATCTGAATTATGCTATATTTAATGTTTAGTAATGGTATTCCCATTTCGAAAATTTGTACGACTCACATAGTACAACCAGGATTAATTGCGCTCATATGTTAACTAAAATGTTCCAAAAACTTTTAGGGGCCGAAAATTTGCTATCAGACATAACATACTTTTGAGATTTTTGTCTCTCATAATTTCAGAAAATGGTGTCCTGTCTTATAGTGTAAAATATTCCTTGATGGTTTACATGACATACATCTATTCTAATTGATGTAGTTGTAATGTAATATCTAAAATATTTAGAACATTCCTGCCTTCAGTTGTTTAGGTTTTCTATTCATATCTTAATAGTGGTGATGTATTTCTCGGTTACCTACTTTTGATATCCATAGTTATTTTTTCAAATACATTTTTTACGTTTTCATGTAAGTTTTAAAGGGGCAGTAGTGCGTTTTAGGGGGAATAAAAGGTGATGTCTGAAAAATTAAAATAAATTATTGCAATTGAAAGACAATGTATTTAAGCTTAATAAAGCAGTAATAAATCAATTATCTGATGTAAAGTTCAACCATGCGCTTTCTTTTCTTACACAAAATGCATTAAAGGTGTTCACATACAAATGACTGCCAATGGACTTTATGTGAATCTTATTTATTTGTTCTCTAACTATGGAGAATTGGTTTGTGTAATGAGATTTTTTAAACTGTCAAAATAATACATCTAGCATTAACGTACAATTATCAGTGAGATATTGAAATATAAAATTTTCCAAAAAATGCTACTGCCCCTTTAACTTAATAACTGTTTTAACATTTTCATTTAAATTTGTTTTACTTTCCAAAATCACGAAGGTTTCAGCTAATTTGTTGAAGATCCCATTAATTGGTGCTTTTTAATTAATTGAAAAAGTGACACTTTAGTCAAAAATATTTAGAAAGGATTCACATAACACTCAATATATGCCATTCAAATCTGGTGTCGTTGTCATTTTGAAAACAATCATTGCGGTAATATGATATCAAGGTAAGTGGGACATTGCTTCATATTAAGATTTTGGTGAGAGGAAATAAGATTTAAGATTAAAAATGTTAAAAACAAAACAAAGTTTAAGGATCAAGGCAATGAAATGAACATGTCCTATGTACTTTTTATTACGATTAAGTCATTTTTCAATGAAATATAAATTTGAAAAAATTAAACTGAACTGATACACAGATCTAGAGTATAAACTTCATTTTAGGTTTTTCAATATAATATGATGTTGATATCCGAAAATATAACTTTGGTTACGTCACCCACATTATGCAGATCCATACACCAAAAACCAAATAGCTGTTATTGAATCCGTCATAGAGAAAGGTTAAAACAAAAAGTTGAAAACTTCCAGTATGCGGGGTACTTGGTTCAATTATGAAACCCGACCTTTAGAGATGCTGCAATGAATTTATTATTAAACATTGGCAAGAGAGTAAAGAAATCGTTCTGAATTGCACGCAGGCAAGCGAATTGTAACTGCCTTAAAAATGTCAAAATTTTATATTTGCGAAGCAATATTTTGCCAAGCGAAAGTTCCAATTGAGTTATATTATCTTTTTATGTCTTTAGAAAGCGAGCAAAGGGGCCCAATTTTTCTTAATGACGTCATAAACGGTATTAGCGGGGCACATGGGCTGCAATCTTTTTACCTCCGCTCTCAGAAGAGTTGGCCATATTTTCCTAGCTTCTCAAGAGGAGAGTTACAAGCTAGTGGCCGGCGTGACGTGCTGTATTGTGTGTCCGGTGAGTGATGGGCCGGCACTGCTCGGCAGAACTACTCACTTAGCACTAATTTGGCTATCAGCAAAACATAACAGCCCGTCATAAGCTGCGATCCAGTCGACACCGCCACCGGTCAATACCAAGATCCACGCGGGCTAAAAGCGAGTCGGCTTTGGCGGGTTGGTCGACGCCATATCAATTTAGGACCATTTTGTAAAATTTACACCATTCATGTGAGGAGAATTAATCAGCGAAATGCACATCAACTCCTCACCCTATCGTGTTCTAAAGGCCCTGATGAAGAGTTTGGCTCTGCCAGCAATAGCAATGAGCGATACAGGCCTTCACTATGGCCTACTTGGTGTAGACATAACCAATTATCGACCATCAAAACTACATGCTTGGAAATTGCCGCATTAGAAGAGATGAGAGTCAGATGAGGGTGCCAAGGTGGACCCCCTTTTCTTCTCGGGGGGTAATAGTTGCCCTTGGCAACATTCCCTGCTATGAACTACATCCCAAAGTCAACTGTTCCATGTTCTGTAGACTTCCTGGTACCAGCCTTAGTTCCTGGAACAGTCGCAGAGAGTCCAAGAGACATGACATTGGTTCCAGTATTGTATTGGGAAAAGGGGGAAATGGTCATTTAGGATCTTTGATTATTTTTTCTGATAACAAATGGTTTTGAAAACGTGAAAAACTAAAAAGATAATATTTTTGATGTCTTGCCATGACAAGACAAATTTGGTTGATAGAAGAATTGGAAAATTAATAATGGACAATAAATGAAATACGAGTACACAAGTGGTGGAGCCAATATTCTGATTTCAACTTTCTCAGGTTAATTCATTGCTTTTAAAGCATTCTGTTACACGATATTAATGTTGCATTCAACCTTTATGTTCTGGAATCAAGGTTAATAAATAACACCCAACACATTTGAGTTACACATGATATGATGACAGACTTTAAGAGTTTTCTAGGACTCACTGGAGTCTAAATGTCTTAGACAGGGATATCTGTGACATAAATGCTTGATGGGGTTCTATTGTCCGACTAAATTGGTACTCTTTGAGTCAATAAATTATTGGTTTATTTCTTTAATTCAAACAATGAATCATTAACAATAAGAAAAAAAAAAAAAGTTAAATAACGTCTCAATGAGGAAGGCCTATTCAGCAAAAAGCATTGGTTAATTCTTGAACTAGTTGAAGATTTTTAAGAGGCAGAAAGACCAATATAAAGTTGCTTGCCTTTTAAATAATGTAATAAGGATAGAAAACAGGTTATTCATTGTATTATACATATTGTTTTCGGTATATCAAAAAAGAATCAACGCATTGCTGCTACACGACAGACTACCAAGCCAGCATATGCTAGATATAAAGGAACAAGACTTCTCCCTGGGATTAAGTTTATAAAAAAAGTTCTTAAAACTGTTAAAACTTTTACCCATGGGTGGAATTGATAAATGTACACCATATATACTGGGCACATATCTTGGAATGTAATCATCATTTAACCTGCTAAACCAACAACACCCAGGAAGCTAACACCAGTTCATCAGCTTGAATCGAGCAGTCCGCGGATTCGCCTTATATAACTTTTTATTCATAAATGCACGTGCGTACGCTTTTAGATAATGGTTATGAAACCCCTTCTGAAATAACCGTCTAATAATGAATTTGATCAGATAGGAAGGCAGATTTCCATGTCTAGTTTTCAGCCACAATGGCAAGGTCCGGCCACCAAGCAATCTGCTAGTATTGCAGGCCCTCGGCAACCCGGCGACGTTAACGTTTCAAAACAGCCGCCGTCACGTTTCCGCCGCAGTAACGTTATCATCTGCTGTTCATCGCCATCATACCTAATCCTTGGCTCTTCAGACTCGAGCTTCGCTTAATCTTTTGTCGGGCTTATTATCAATTAATCTGGCTAAGTGGCTAAGGATCTACGAGGCATGCTTTAGAGGCAGTCGTGATAATTGTGTAATTACAATTGTCCGAGCTAACAGTAAACTAGCTTCTGGCACATGGTGTCTTAGGGGGAGATGAGGAGTCCTCATGGCGGAGGAATTTGCTGGCATCTTTAGAAGGACTTAAGGGTGTCTCCCGATGGTATCACTGACGTCCTGCGTCATTGTGCCTTTAACTTCACACTTTGGTTTGTGGATCCAAAAAGATGATGAGTTGTACGCACTGTATCTCTTCGTTCAGTAAAACAGAACCTTCCATGCTGTTCGCGAGCGCGTGCTAACTCACAATATTCGTATCAGGATACTTAAGCAATGTGTGACCGATACATCGGCAAAAGGGAGTTTGTCAAGGTCACACAAGACTTTAATCAGTTGTTGTTAGTTGAATATCTCATTAATAAGGTTAGGCTTTAAATAAAGGCAAGATGCATGTTCATTTAGTCCCGTACCTTCTGTTAGGTGTTATGGGCAGATAAAGACAAGACAAAATGTCAAAGTATTTCACAACAAAGAAAGTGATTTCTCAGGGTTTATTTAAGTTAAGTGCAATTGCAAAGTACGAATCTCTAAAAATGCAAGACGAGTTATAAACCTCCTTCGAGTAAAACAACAATTCAGTTTAAGTATGCTGTAAAGTTTCTAAAATTGAGTAAATGTTTGCAAAAAGTTAACAAAACTAAAGCGGAACGAACTATTTGCTTAATCCCAGGAACTGCGCAGTCCTGTGCGGGTGTTATGTCCAGTTTTAGAGGTCTATCCAGAGCAGATCCAGAAACTGATTGCCCTTAATGGAGCTGTAATGTCCCTGAAAAATTCTCGATTCAATTCAAGTAAATTAAACGTCGTCTGGCCGCGTGTCCCATTCCGCGATCCGGAGCCGATCCAAGATTTATAGCAACCCAGGATCAGCGACACAGGAGAAAATCGCTATCAATCAAAGATGGAGCCCCCGTTAACTCATCATTTGTTACTTTCTCGCCGGCAACTAGACAGAGGGGGGCAATTTGTTTGTTTGCTGGGATATGGCGAATGGAATAGGTCCCTACTTAGCTAATTGAGATCTCGGGGATGAATGTCTTCTCTATTTACATTCATTTTATGAGTAATATATTCTTTTTCTTCTCGATAGAGACCGAGAACCCGAGCAGCCAACAGGGATTAGATGTTCCAAAGGCCAGGGCGAGAGCCGGTTCAAATGGTAAACAGCTGCTTAGCGCTTTTACTAGTTTTTCGCATCTTTGAGATTTGTTTTTATAAATAATCAAAATGCAGGTTGGCAGATTACAATACACTTTAAATTTCTTCAGAGGAATCAACAAAGGTTTGATTGTAATTTTTTGTGAGTTGTCTATTTATATTAACGAGAGTTCTCAGATAAAGAACTAAGGATGAAAATGGGACCAGATGGATTGAAAAACGCTAAACATTTTCCAGGGGAAACATTATTCGGAGAGAATAAACTAAATGCCCTAAACATATAACTGATACATTGTAAAACAATTGTTTATTTGAAACATTTGACGCATATCCATTATTCTCATAAATTTGTGTACATGCATGAACTGGAATTTACCAATGAATGTTCTTTTAAAGGAGCAGTAGCACATTTAAGACAAAATAAAATGAACCCCCGATTGCGAAAGTATATGCCACCAAATGCAAGACAATACATGCAGTTATAAAACGATCGCACCGTTTACAATTCTAAGGTATTAAATTATGACGATGGAGAACTCGGGTATCGGCTTGGACTTTCTGGACCTCTGTATTCTTGGTGTTAAAGCAGCGCCCTCAATGACTTCAGGAGATTTTTATATAGGATGATCAAGTCTAGGTGCAGTACGCTTGAATGTTGGCACACATTGTAATAGTTATTCAGTGCATGAGCTCATATTTTCTTACAAGGCTGAAAATTCTGAATTAATTACACTCACAGGCAAAACCTATATGACCAGTCTTAATATACGTGTAAGAATATATGCATGTATCCATATAGAGTATATATATAGAGAGAGTTTGTTTATTAATGTCTCATCCCATACACACACGATTGGCACATGGTCCGAGTCGGATTTGCACGAGGACCGGATATGATAAGTTTCTTAGCTGTTTTACCCTATTTGCACTAGTGCGCCTTCTGAGTACTGATTTTGACGAAGACCGTCTAATGTTATAAACAACCCGTATATCTATGATAAAGGCAAGACCATTTAGCAACTTTTATTGGATAAAGAGGAACGATATCTTAAAACACTAATTTTCAAACGCCAAGACGGAATTTCTGCGTTGTGGGTATTTATCCCTCAACCCATCGCAAATGCAATTGACCGTGTATTTGTTTTCCTAAGAGATAACGTGGAACAATTTGATTAGCTCTTGTTCTTTTCTCTCGATGACAATCTGCACGAGCTGTTCGTGCATTCACGAGTTGGAGAAATTAATCTCTCCGCTGTCACCACATGCATTAACTCTAATTTCCCCCGCTTGGTGGCGTCTTGGTCACGTGGGCTGTCGTGTCTTTCACATCTCAATGGCGGTGTCACGATTGGCGACTGGAGTTTAGACAATTTGCGCATTTAGTTTGAAAGATTGCATCAAATGAGTTGGAAAATCATGTCAATTCATTAAATTGGTTTCCATTTCGATGCCGTAGCGAGTGGTTCCCCAGAGCACGGTTTAAGCGTTCTGCTTGCGAGCTCTTTATCGCCCGTTGCCTCTTTGACAGGTCCGTATTAACGCCATACTGAGCCCAAAGACCTCTAAGGACATTCCTATTTTGCTACTAGAATTTTATATGGTGATTTCCTTCCTTAGTGGCCGAGGGCAAGTTGGAAACAAATCGCAATCTGAAGCATTTAATATCCAACTTAATTGTATCGTTCTTGATATCTGTAAACGCCAATGATGTCCAAGTGTTTTGATTTCAAAGAATGTTTGTGTTGGTCTTTATGCATGGTTTCTGCTATTGACTCATGTTGATATATTTTTTTATGAGCAATTGGAAAAATGTGATACATGTATATCAATAAATTTAAACAAAAATGTTTTTATATCTGTTAAATGTTTTCACTGTCCGTATGTCAATGACGCTTGAAGTTTTCTAAACGTTCCTACAAAATGTTTATTCGAGGAGAAAATAGTCACCAACATGTATCATTCTTAAAGGAAAAGGTGCTAGCTCAGTCGATTATATCCCAAAACTTAGACAGTTGTATTTTAGACATTCAGATTTTAGAAACTTCAGATGTTTGAAATATTTGTTAATAAATTTGACTCACCAAAGATTCAATGATAGTGTTCTTTTCAAATGACTGTCTTAATGTTGCGACTTTTTCTTGATTCCATTTGGACTGATCCTTTATCAGATATAAGTAACAGACTGAGGATTAGTTGTGCAATCAACCACAAATGTTGTTGTTTTAGGTGTCTAGTTTCTGGCTGTCTACTTTTGGGAGGTTATCGCTTAGTTATGTCAAAGGCTTTGTACTTAACTCGCCCTGTTACATATAGTTGGTTGTGGTTTTCGTTTCTGGCTAGAATATTAATGAAACCGTTTATTTTCAGCACAGGACGAATATGGCAACTTCTATTCAATACACTATAGCATTATTTCATATGCCCACGATACAGAGAATGTGGTGGCATATTTCCGTCACTTCCTAATGAAAAAGTTCTCGTTTTAAGATACCCATTGTCGCCATAGATCGAACTCGGAAAAAGGAATTCGTATAATCAAGAAGTTAATTGAATGTGATATCATCATCGAATATTAAGACCAATCTTCAATTTTCAGACAATGTTCATAAACCATGTACTTGTGATTATTCAAATATATAACCTTCAGTCTACCAAGTGGTCATAATTTCTTCTATATTTACCTGTGTTTACTAAACGCTGACGGTATATGGTTGACATTTTCAGATGTAGATGTAGATGTAGGTTTCAGATGACCTTTGACCTTTTCGCTTTATTTAATTTCCGTATGCTGTCTTATTAATATCAGCAAGTTTCAAGAATCGTTTCTCTCAATTAGTAGGTAGATGTTTTTAGGAATACAGATGTAAGTTTTTTACACAGTGGTCTTGAAGGACAACTGTCGACTTTACCAGTATTATCTGTTTACCTTTATTTTATCTTCATTGGCTGCTTTTGTATTAAGTAGTATCTTGGTGATTGATAAGAAGACATTTTTAATCAACGCAGACCTGGTGATCTTAAAGACAACCGCCAGCTTCATTCCAACTATTTACCAAAGTTATCTAATCGGTGTAAACTGGTACATGCGAGTAGCAGTGCTCTCTATTAGAAGAGGAAGACGTTTTGACATGAACGACTCTGTATTTTGATCACGAGAAATTGCCCATTGTGGAGCATTTCCTTTCATCTCGCGTGAATTCCCGTTGCTCTCGCGGCGATCAATCAGCGCCCTAGCCTCAATTCCCAAGACTCAAGAGTCGTCTTTACGTGAGGGCCGCCCTATCCCTTCACGCTTGACTGAACCCCTAACTGCTACTGTGAGCTTTATAGTTCTTTCCAAAGATTTCTAATGGGCGCTTGTCAACGGGGAGACCATTTGTCTATGAGGGATATTCCAATGATTGTATTGGTTTCCTATTTATTTCTAATGCTTTGCTTGGCAATATTTTGGTTATGATATTACACGAACTGGCGCAGAATTAAAGCACTTAAGACGTGGACTGGGCCTATCATCTTCATGATTTGTAAGCAGCACACGAGACGCGTTTAGCTCATTTGCAGCCCGTGAAGACAAATTACACTGGTTTTGCAGGCACTAATAGGGTGAAATATTATTAGGCTCAGTTGGATGTTCATTGATAACAATATAAACATTTCCACTCACTTACGCTTGTGCTTATAACGTTTTTAGGATTTTACTTTATACTGTTTGTTTATTATGTAAATGGTAAAAGTTGACGAACGTTTATTTAATTGTGTATCCTGTGATTGATTGATAATGTCAGTATCATTCAATATCGGGCTTAATGAATTGATTTGAATTGATATAGTTTTTATGATATTGATATCAATTAATTAACCTGTAAGGTATTTCAGGACATAATTACCATAAATAACACAAATTGTCTAAACCTAGATTTAAACTGTCAAAAGAATACAAAGTTTTGCCTCTCTCCTTAAGTTTAAATTGCTCAACTTTTGTATTCGACAATGCAACAACAGAGGACAAGTATTATATAAATGGTCCATGTGATACAGCTTTTAAAAACAATCTTAAATCTAATAATTTCGATGTTGCAACCTTTTTGTAACATATTTTTATATGTTTTCCTTTTACAAGAAGTATTGTTTATTAATAACGCTGCTTTTGACCATAAACGTATACCAACCGAAACCATTGTTTAGTCTTTGCGATTTAATTGAGGAGATTTTTGAAGTTTATCTCTATCAAATGTAAAAACGTAGGTTCATCGAAGTCCCCAAGTCCTTACGTCGTGTATAATATATACACCAGGGAAAGAAATTGCGGCCTAAGAGTAATTGAAGGGTCCGGATGACGGGGTGTCAAAAAGGACTGTAAAATGCAACCTAGCTCTTCAAAATGACTCAACATCAAATTTTCTGAAAGCTGAGATAATTATCTATACAATGATATATGGAATGACACCATTGAATTTGGTTGCAGAAAGATTAATCACAATGAAATCGCATAATTTTCGAGTTTGGTTGCAGTCCCCTATAGGCAACTGCAACCAAATTATTTTTCCAAGAAAATACATGTTTTTATCAAACAAAAAAGCCTGGGCTTGAAGAAATTTGGTTGCAGATGGAATATATGATGATTTGACAACTGTTGATCACTTAACTGGCTTTTTATTTACATTTCAATGACACTGAGCAACTTACCGATCGCTATCGAGTCCGGTTTTCGATCATGTCACATCATGTTTTGAAATCGTTTCTGACATTATGGATAGAAATATTTCACTGACCTTGATTATTTTAACAATTTCTATCATACAGCATGTCATGGTAGGTACTTTAGACAATCTTTGACCAAATTAATCCCTAAATTTCCTTTCTGTGTTTCAACGTGCTCCCGTAGCAGATTCGAATTGTTGTCATATCTCAAAAAGATTCTCATTGGCTGTCACACATTCCTTTAATTGCCAAATGATTTTGATAGAAAATAAACATCAATAACAATGTTTAACAAATAGTTTCTATCCAAAAACAGAACAAGGTGAATTATCAATCAAAAATTAGGAAATTTGAAAAATTGTTGGAAATGTTTGAGACTGAATCAACCAATTGTAGGACACGTTACATACCGCATGGCATTACGTCACACACAGAGCGAGAGGGAACCTGTCAAAATGGAACTGTTGATTTGTTTTTGTTTTCACGTCAAATACGGTAAATTATAAAACTCCTGCAACCAAACTTGTCTCTTTGCTATTCAACAAGCAACTACAATCTCTGCAACCAAATCAGTGTTTGTCAAGACACGAAAAGTTATGGATATTTGCTAGAAAACAATTTGGTTGCAGTTGCCTATAAGGGACTGCAACCAAACTCGAAAACTCCTCGATTCATTACGATTATACATTCTGCAACCAAACTCAAGGCTACAAGAAAATAATTAATTTATAGTAAATCATTTTAGCTGTCAGAATATCTTCATTTCAATCATTTTCAAGGAAAAGGTTGCATTTTATTGATGTTTTAGATACCCCGTCATTCGGACCCTTCAATTACCCGTTTAACTTCAGCTCATATTTATAAGCTTTATTTTGATCTGATATGAGTGAGTAAATCGGACGTATTGGTATTGAAGTCTTCTTCATTGTCTCCTCCACGCTCAAAGAGATGTTGCCTTAAACCTCACATACATAACCCCAAGACTGAATATTTATTTTAAAAGGTACAATATAAAGACATATTCTTTTAAAATAATTTGTATATTTTAATCCTTCATTTTCAGAAATATCTCTACCAAAATGCATATACACATGTACCTGAAAAAGTTATTCATTGTAATAACACTTATATTCATATATATTGCAGTGAATACGTTTGGGGTCTTTATGGACCAAGTATGAAATACTTTAAGATGACTCTATAAAATATTTTGATGTAATAAATTTGTTATTTTTTAAAGGACTGTTTCCCTTGTCTCAATATTTCAGCATGGGGTCATATTTGACCCCTTACATAGTTTATGTCATTTTTAACCAACATCATACAAGGTTTAATCTTTTCTGTTCGTGTTTCATCAAGGGCACTTCTTGTTATTATGTCTAAATTTTACCTATCGTCATTCTATAAGATAACGAAAACCGTATGATATCATTTAATACTTCATTGTTATACTGGGTTTTTTTTAAAATACTGGAACATTATAAAATTTCTATTTTATGATACTTGCTTCAGAGAAATAATTGATAACCCTGACACTAATGTGTTTACCATAAAGATCACTCGGGGCAAAGCGCTCACCCACCCCACTTTGCCCCTTTGATGGTAGCATTCGATATGTGTGCATCATAAACAATTATTAAATCATGTAATGAGAGTGCATATCATAACGCTGTATGAAAGCAACAAATGCATTGCCTTAACGTGAGGACAATTCCTTGACATTTCATTCTAAACATAGCTGTAATTAAGCGGGTCTGTTGATATAAAAAAACTTTTTAAAAAGGCAGTCTATTTATTTGATTTAATACCCGCTATCAATCGGCTCAAACATCATATAATTATTGTTATTACCTAAAGAAATTTAAGGCAGAATATTATGTTTAAAATGCTTAATCTGCATTATTCTAACAGTTCAGTAATGTATCTGTATCTGTATATGTAGAACCATAAACATCAGGTATTTTGGAACTGGATAGAGGGCAAGATTCTACGTAGGTACTTTGGAAGGTGATTTTGATTTGTTACATTAAGGACTTTGAATCACTTAATGTATATCAAGGAGCGGTGAATTAAATGTGATATTATTTCAAAGTTTTTTTAACAGGCGTGATTGCTATTAATTTCTTAAAGAAAGAATGTTATTCTTCATCTTACATGTATATTAAAATAATAAAACAATATTTTGTCAGTATTTTACTTTATTTTCAAAAACAGCTTGTTTACTTTAATGGTTAATTACCACCGTCTCCAAATCTTCATTTAGTTGCGAAATGTTGATATTAGCTCAACCAAAATATTCGAGAAAAATCAACCTTCAATTTTTCCTTTATATTATTCTGCTCTTTACAAAACCTTTTGTATAAAAAGATTTACTGGCTTTTTACTCAACTTCGTTTACTTCGAACATTTTCATGTATTGACAACCGTGAGTTTAACTTTAAACGCATGTCAATTTACTATAATACAACCATTAACAAGTTATCATTTCAGGATGCCATTTCGTTGAATCTGTTTCTAATTCAGATATAGCCTCCCCTTTTTCATCGCAATTAAGTTAAACAAGACTGTGACACGTAAACAAGCTTTATTATACATCGCAAGCATCACTTGTTGATAGAAACAAAACATCTCCCTCTCCTCCCTAGCACTGTTCCAAGCCAGGGTCAGTGTGCGATCTATTCAGGGTTAGCTTTAATGGTTCCGAGTTCGAATCCCGAGGGAATCAAACGTGGCCCCTGTCATGGTGACCCCCTCGTTAATCCTAGAGACTTCTCTCGTTACTTTAACTTAATGGTGATAGGCCAAGTATTGGAAAGCCTTTCTTACTCTGATCTTAGAAGCTCCCGGCCCTCTAGTGGCGCATCATTATTGACGACTAGGTAAAGTGATCGCAATTTGTAGGCTAATATCCCTTCACGAGGACTCCGTGCGGGAGAAAATATCTTTAAAAGTGGCGAACCCTACTTTAGAGGTCAATTCGAGACTGGCGAATTCTGGCAATCAAAAGCTCGTACACGACTAAAAACTCTCCCCGCAGTTGCAAGCTACAAAAATAAGGAGATTTGACGTAAAATGACCATGTTATGTGTCTAGGAAAATTTGATTTTATTGACTATTGCTAGAGTCTGGGCATGTAAGATGGAAGTTGTGTAAATGTTATGGATCCATCGTAATTACATAAACACTTACTTGAACGCAAACATAATACTTGAATTATAGCAGTATTGGTAAATACGTCAGAAAATTGATTTATATTCGTCTTGTTGAAAAATGTGTTTTTCATGGGAACAGTTTTATGAAACGATATATATGATTATGAGTGAATAATATGACAGCAATCATACCAAAGGATGAAACTACCCATTTTAGATGATGTAATTCGTTCAAAGAGTTGAGAACCATTTTATTCGCAAAAAAATAATCATATAGCTTATATATGACCACTGCCAATCGAATTAACAATGGCTCGCACTTAAAGGAAACTCACTTTGAAGATGTACAAAGATTCTATATGATATTACCATAAATTGTTTCAAATGCATTGATGGATCTCCCTCAATTCCAGACATAATCGATCCAAATAAATATTAGGTATATTTTACATTTCGGACTTCAACTCTTCAACTACCACTTTCAAGTACATGAAGAAACCGGCTTTTCAACAGAAGATAAAGATGGTTACAGGTTTCTAACAATATTCAAAAGTGTGTTATACACTAAGGTAACACAAGGATATCATTAATGGTTATATTTCTAATACAAGGGTGTGCGTTTTCTTTTAAATTTGAAAATTATGCTTTTATTATGAAAAAAAGCAAACATCGATGTTTAAAGGGGCAGTAGCACGTTTTATGAGGATTATAGGGTGATGACAGGAAAATGAAAATTAATGGTTCCAATTGAAAGACCACGTATTTAAACTAAATAGAGCAGTAATAATACAGATATATAACGTAAAGTTTTGCCATGCGATTGCTTTTTCTTACAAAAAATGAATTAAAGGTGTTCACACAAAATGGCCGCCAACGGATTTAATGTGAATCTTCATACTTTGTCCTCAGACTATGGATGATTGGTTTGTGTAATGAGATTTTTGACACTGTCAAAATAATACATTTAGCATTAACTTACAATTATGGGTGAATAATTTGAAATATAAAATTATCAAAAAACGTGCTACTGCCCCTTTAATATTCTGTCATACTAGTATTCAGATTATATTCTATCTAAAATCAACATATCGATTTGGATTTCTCGTTAGTGAGCTAATCACTCATAAAGTATACATTATGTAAATTATTCATCAAATGTCATCATTACGAATTTTAATGTTTCAAATGCAGCATACAATACATATTATGTTGAAAATTCTATCATGAAAATGAAATTATCATGTAACTTGTAAAATGTAATTTATATTGTTCTTAATTTTGTTTTTAATAAAGTCAATTGTTGGAATTGTTTATATTTTAAGACAAATCAAATTACAATAACCGATAAGTACACTTTAAATGACCTAATGAGCGCACTGAGGTTACCTCGGCGTCAAACACTCATAACGGGCTCATTGAAAACTACAGCCTGCACACAGCACTACAAAGAAACCAAGGAGTAGAACGTACATGTACATAAGTACATAGCTGTCAATAGTACCCTGGAGATGACAGCATGAAGTACTTGCAACTAGTACCTCGGCATAGTGTACTCAATTACCTGTGATGTGAATGTTTGCACCTAAACATACCGTGATTGTACTTATCTTGGAAAACAAACTAGGATGTTTGCGTCTTGTGTCATCTTTCTATAAATTACGCCATAAACATGATCAGGCGCACCTGTCATCCGCGCTTTGGGATTATTACACTGTAGAATATCAAGATGAAATTGGTCTTGTCTTGACAAATACCTTATGTTGTGTTTATCTCCAAGGAGAAAGATGATTTTTTCCACGGGTAGCGCAGCCGCTAGAGACATTATTCAACTTTTTTATTTCCTGTTGTTGAAAATGTTATATGTAAAGTAAAGGAATTTCTATTTTTATGAACTTTTCGTTGAAAATAGCTTAAAAAATAGACAAGGAGATAACGCCATTAATTGTTCAATGACACCATATAACACGCTAGTGGCTGGTGATCTTCCTCTTGTGTCTTCATATGAATTGGTTTCCCAATCTCGTTGTTCACTAATTAAGGCACATTCTTGTGTTAAATAATTTCATAAATGAAAAGGACATTATAATTTAAAAGAAATTCATAAATGAGAAAATGACTTGAATGTTATGCTCATACTATCATACTATGACACGACTAGGTAGAAACGACACTTTGTTTTAAACATTTACATCTACATGCGTATTAGAAACCTTTTAAATAAGTAATTTAGGGGTGAACTTTTCTTAATGCAATGTGTTGAAATGACAGAATATAAAACCTATACCATAATAGAAGACATTAGCGTTGTGTAACAGATTATTGTTTATGTATTTGCCATCTTGTATCTATTGCACAAACATATAATAAGACTGAGTAAAGCTTGGCTGTACAGGTAAAACACTCCAAATGTGACAGTAGGCCTACCCTTATAGTATAAGTTTGCTTAAGATGTTTCTACGAATGTAAACTTATAACGTATTTTGTTCATTATGAAGCATTTTGAAGTAATGGTTATGGGTTGAAAACATATTAACTGATGCCAATACTTTAATGATGTTTACATTGTACATTGTCTATATCCATGTTGTTGTCTTCCTACAATTTGTAATATGAAACTACTTTAGCTTGAATATCATAAAAAACTTGATATTTACTTAATATTGCATAACAAATAAAAAAAAAATTAATTCATGAAATATGTTTAGAGTAGAACCCTGCAGTATAAGCATATTCGTCATGTAAGGTTATGGCCGCCGCTAATGACTGAAATATTGCCCAATAGGCGTTAAGCATTAACTGACTGACTCACTCACTCTATTTAAGATGTTTCATAAAAAGATTATTGCAATAGGATTTCAAATGGTATCATAGCTATTGTAATAACATAATGGAATGTCTATTTTTCAAAGTTTGGGTTTTGCATGCTAGTCTTATAGTGTAGGCTCTAGCTGTTTCTAAAACATTATGTATAAAACTCTTCACGGGCAAATTTGCTAACATAACAAAATCCAATTAACTACCCTTTTTACTGTACGACGATTGGTTTATGAATATAAAATATAACAGCTTGTATTGTTAGATAGATTCTTCTATGTTTCCTAGTGAATTTTATAACTACTTATTCTTTGTAACTGTTTAATAATAATTTTCTTTAATTTTGGATGGTATATAAAGTTTCTTTTGTCAATGTAACAATTTTTGAAGAAAGGTTTTCATGACTCTAACGAAATGTTACCAAACTTTCCTTATTTAAGAACATCACGGGTTGGGAAAGTTGTAGTTCAGATAACAAAATAGCCCACACAGCGAAACACTCTGAATCACTACAAACACGTGTAAATAGAATTGCAATCTACATAATTTATTCAACACGAGATTGAATCCCAATAAGGACATGTACAGGGACAATGACATAATTCACGGACGTTCATTATATATACAACATATATACAGGTCAACATTGTCCATAGGGATGACGTCATCTTGGAACGTAATTTGTTTTAGGGATAAGGTTCTTCCCATTGCTCATTTGTTAGGCAAAGAAATAGAATTTCACCATTGTCACAGTTTTGTATACTTCAAGAAAATAGTCTTTCAACGGAAATTGTATTTTTTCTTCATCATATCTTGGTGTGAAACATGGAACTTTTCTCAGCCACGCTGTTTCTAGTAAACTGTTCGAAGTGGTCAAGTCTTTGATCCGACTTCCGGTTACAGGAGCTGGTTTCCGGTTAAGCGCTAGATTTTGTGACACAACAGTCTGTACACTTCTATACCAAAGAAAAACAGTCAATGTTGAAGCCAGCTAAAGCTTTCATTGTCGACTTCCGGTTAAAAGACCCTTCTGAGACTCAACCGTCGTCTCTGCGATATTCTGAATCAAACTGAGATTCAACGTTCCGACTCTACCTTAGTCCATGATTTTGCTCAGCCAGTGTTTCAGTTAGCTCGGCCTTCGCTCGATGAAGTTCTAATAATGTCACATGCTTTTTCTCAATCACGCATGAGCAGGTTGCACCACAGAACATCGTCCGTTTGGCGTAGGAAGTGAATCACCCGCCATTATAACAGTGTTTGAAGGATTCTGGGAACGACACACTTCCTGTTCACTATCGTCGTGATCATCCACTTCCGTTTCGAGTGAATCGTCGAGGTTCAACTCTGTAACGTCTATATTGTCACCATCAACTTCCTCTTCAGCATGGCTAGTCTGTTTGTGCGCACTGTCGACCTCAGTGGGGCGTGGCTTTTCCTCATCCTTACCGCTTTTGGCTTCCTGTGCCGCTTTTTTGCTGCGCTTCCATTTCATCCTGCGGTTCTGGAACCAGATCTTCACCTGTTGGGTAACAACAGTGATTCGATTAAGTAATAATCAATAACTTCTCGTACAGTTATATATTGAAAATATTTAATCTATTTTGAGGTACAGTTTACTGAACAACGTTATAAATCAAATACAGTACAATGCATAATCCTCTAATTTTTTGGCCCCAAATATACCCCCAAACCAATCATTATGCTTATCTGTGTTCATTTTGAAACGTTCCTGTTTCAATAATTTCAAAATAAACCACATGAACATGACAAATTAAAAAGAAAAAAGAAAACCCTATAATTCATAAATCAGACCGTGATGACAAAGGACAACCCATTTACCAATCAACCATCCCACCATCCAACCATCCCAACTATTGACAAGATGTTTGTGCGCTAGAAAACTTACAACAATCATTAATTCGTAAAAAAAACAGTTACTCGAAACAAACCATTACGTTTTGTCTGTGTAATTAATAAGAAAGATTAAAATAACATAATTTATCATTGTTAATAACATGTATTATAATAAGTTTATTTCTTTTGGGGTAAAAACGCACATTTTAGTTACATAGAAGGTGACATTTTACATAGCAACATTTTCATATGGCAGAATTTTAAATGCATATACATTATCGCAGGGTATTTTATTTTCAATTGCAGTGGTAACAATAAAGAAAAGGTCTTTCAATAGCAGATGGCAGGTTTCAATTTTTTTTGTAGAAGTTGCAAGTCGAATCAATGCCATTCTGATTGTATGTGAAGTTATGTTTCAGACCTTTTTGTTTTGTTTTGAAAAGGGTGTATATTTCACAGTTATTATCATGTTCAATACTCTGTTTCTATGCTCGGTATATCCTCGACAAATGATTCGTTTTGATAAGTTTATGTTCGCCACAGTTTGTGTCTCTGTCCATTCCTTAACTTTGGAATATATTAAAATAGAAAGATTCTTAACAATGGAACAATCTAATTACATGTATCTTAATTATCGGATGTCCATGTGTGTGCTGATGAGTACATCATCTTCTTTAAAATAATCATTAAAATATGTTGTAGTTCTTGTGTTTTCTTTTTCACAACAACATACACAACTTTTGAATTGTTTTCAATGTAAGTTTTTTTTCTTATCGTGGATCTCAATATTCTTCCAACAAAAGGATAACTTATAAGTTTTTCTATTCATTCAGTCAGTTCTTCAAGCGAATTTATTTCTCCTAGACCTCATTAATTATGTATATCCTCGGACGTGTTGTGGAGCGGGTATGCCCATGCCTCTGTGCTCAGGCTACCAGCTTCTTGGAGGGCACGGGAATATTTTCCTAACAACAACCTCCCGCAATAAATCTGATAATAAGCGTTAGTTAAGTAGCGAGTTAAGAATGTCAAGTAATCTATTATAATTCCCCATTCATTTTCCAATATGGAATGTCCTCCATTGATATTTCATACAGCAATTTCACACCTGAAGTGGGAGGGTAGCACGGAGCTCTCACCCCGTGTGGGGACTGGAGGGGGAACAGCGTTATTTATCAGCACAGGTGGGGAAGCTTGGAAACACGGCGACCGACAGGTATGGGGTTCATAATCTAAGCCTGGGCTCAGCGCAACACGGAGTTTAGATCCCTTATTGGGCCCTTGCTTTTGTTGAAAATCGGCGAAGTTATTTAGACAGGTCTTACACGTAATACTCCGTATCAGCAAACAGGCCCATTTATCGTTAATTGTCCCCAATTTGTGACATTGGCTAATTCTAACAACCGTATGATAGGCCTAGAGTCGTATCTACCTGCTCATACCTCATTGAAAGAGGGACAGGTGTTCAGGTGTTCTACCTGGATACCTGAGGGGATCCCAGCGTTCTCCGTGCCTCTACCCCGGTGATGGTAGCCTCCCAGTGACTGTCCATTGTCTGAAGGACTCCCTGCCTACCAGACGTGCCGCAGCTCACCCCTACTTGTCAAAAAGCAAACTCGAGTGCTAATCCTACACGATAAACTAGCAATCTTAGATGTTGCACGTTTTAATTAATCCAATTAAGAGAGTAATTTCCCTCCTTAGCCCTACCGGGGGAGATAAGGCAGGCGTATTCCATGGGCCAGGCACGGCACGGAGACCAGATGGACAGGAATTGTCCAAAGATTAGTCATATACTGCCAAGAGGGATCGCAATCGGTCTGGGCTATGGTCTCCCCCCAACCAGCACATGTGGATTATCTTTACCTGCCACTGAACGACCTGTGGATTTGGTGCCCTGATTAGTGGCACATTGGGACAGGTATTAAACACCTTGAATGGCTTATCAAACACTTAATACCCTTAGTAATCTATTCTAATACTCATAACACTGTATTAGGACAAGCAAACTTTCCTCGTAGGGTTTACCTTGAGAAGCTCAGGTGTTTGTAATCAGAGAACAAAGGTAGCTGTACTTGGTAGCAGTGGTGCAGTAGCGAATTCTCACAATGATGCTAGGTATTGATCATACGTCCAGTTTTATTCAATTTTGAAATTGGCCCTAAAAATCCAGAAATGGTGAATTTCATTAGCAGTGATGTGCAAAACGGAATATGTATTTTTTTTTATCTTACATGAGTCGCAATCACCTTCTCAAAAAGCCCCAGAATAGTTTATCCAATTTCAACTCAATTTATATTAGACAGATAAGAACACTTAAAGTTAGCTCTGATCTGGTCATGATTGTTACCATAATAAAACAAGAATAGTGATCAGGATTGTATGTAAAATATTCGAAATGTCAAAATGTAAACACGCAGATAATATATTAAATTTGCTTAATTTTCGGAAAACAATATAATGAGATGAGAAACATTTTTTACAGTTTAGATAGTTCAACTGTTTCGTCCAGAGCATTTTTAAGACATCATATTTTATAATCTATCAAACTTTAGAAGATATGATTTTTTCAAAATATTATAATTATTGAACTCCATTGGAAGGAAACATTTAACTGTAATATGAATAATACATTATCAATAGGCTCTGATATCAAATACTACTTGTATTTCAGAGAAGAGGCTTCGCTAAAATATTTATTCAAAAAACGTTCATCTCTTGTAGAGAGCACTGGCTTTGAATTCCTAATAACAAATAATTTTTTTCGCCACACGATAACGATATGATAACTTCTTTGGAAGTAGAAACCAACACTATTAAGCCAAAAGAGGTCTCCAAATCGCTTTGTGACATTAGTAATGGGGACGACGCGGTTGTACGTGTGTTTTGATGCTCGTTTTCCTAAAAGGAACATTATTTAATCCACTCGGAATAATTGAAGTCTTTCAGACTTCTGAGGGTCTAAGAGCGAAAAGGAAGCGATTCTTGGAGCAGGATATAATTTGTTTACTGAGTGAAATTGACTGACCCAAGTACAAGCAATCCTCTATTCAGTGGAATAATGGTCTCCATTCCATTAATTGAAATTTGATCGTCATCCAGCGCCGAACAGCAGATCGGGGCCCTATCTCTCCTGGCTTCTTAGATCTAGAAGACTAATTAATTGCCCATTGAGCAGAATTCTTATTGAGAGAGGACGTCTATAACCAATTAGTAAATTAATTTGCACATTGTAAATATTTTCACACGAGCGTTATCTCGTAGTTAATTAACCATTCTACGCCGGGGTGATTCAAGCTCCAGTTTGGCCAGCTAGCGCCTGCTCCTCTGTTTGACAAACACATAAAATTGGCCCAAACCGCCCAAATTGATCAAAATTTAATTTTGAAATTTTATCAAAACGATCTATGAACCAACAGACCATTTTGCAGCCCTCCTGCTGTTTGGTTGCTCTGTTTAGAAAAGCCAACAATTTGCATGTGGGATCGTTTGATCTTCAAATTATTTCGTAACTGGGATGAAAATGTTCCGAAACCTGCTTTGTAAATTATATCGTGGCTCAGCCCTCTGAGGTCCCGCGTACTGTAAACATTCCAGCCCCATGCTTTCATTCCACCATCGGTATAACTGCTTTCCTAACTCCCAACAAGGACTCGAAAAACGTGGTGATTCAACCTGTCATTTCTGAAACTCCCAGCGTGTGTTACTTTGTCCACAATATTGTTTGTGAGATGATTTCTGAAGGATATTCTTCATAACTAAGAAAATACGAAACGACGGCTCAACAACAATGCCGCCATTGTCTCGCTCGTGCCAGAAGTAGGGAGGTGTCGTTTTTGGCAAACTTGATCTCTATTTGTTGTTTTCCTACGACTCTCCGTTCCTCTATTATCAAGGTAATGACTGCCAGTGTTTGTCAAGCACGCTTGTCTAGCCTCTTACACTCAAGCCAGTGGCGAGCAAATTTGAAAACTTGCAAAAAACGTCAAAATGGACGTGGTTTGCCTCTGACAATGTTGATATGGAAACATTACCCTCCCTCGTGCGCACGCGCTCTCTGGCCGGAACAACACTTGCTATTGTTTCAGTCCAGAACAAAGAGGTGAAGACACTTGGACGATTCATCGAGATATGTGTATGGATCATCATAATCCGATAATTCAAACCATCTACATCCTCGTCTTTATCATATTCCATATCTTGGATAAATTTATAAAACATTACATGCCAATCCCTTTGACCTGGAACACGTGTGTCGAAATGTTCCGTCAAGAATGAACAAGATTTCTTCAAGACTCTATTGTACACTTTGTAAGGCACGTGACCGCACTTATTCAGGAAAATAAGTATTATTTGTTTAGAAGTAAAACATGCATTATAGATGCAAATAAGATGAAAAGTTGACATAAAACGAAAATGGTCACTAAATAGATTGTCGCTAAAAGTTGCACCTACGTTTGGGAAAGAACAATTACAGCGTATCAACTGGGTTCTATGCACATTTATTTAACCCTAGAAAATCGGAAGTAATTAAGCTTTCAATAAATGTAAACATTAATCTTTTATGTAGAACTGCATTATTCTTCATGAAATTGAAGTCCATTCTTCTTGTATGATGTATTATACTCTTGTTGAAACGATACAGTTTACTAATTGAAACTTTCTCATCATCAGAGCAAGGAGTTTTTGATGAGCGGGTAATTGAACTCTTAGTAAAACCTCCAAATTTTGAAGAAGGGAGATAACCACGTATTGATATCGATGACACTTAAAGCCTGAACAGTGAACAATGGTGGTAATTGTTAAGGACAGCGTGTGCCCTGTGAGTGCTGTATTGACTCGGTAAACCTCCAAGTCGCTGAGACGTGACTCCATCCCGACCCCCGCAAACCAGACACGGGGGGAGTGCGGCATCATTTACACGCGCTTATATCTCTATTATCCCTGCTGGCCCCTCCACTCGACCCCAAGCACCAAACACCGAAAGCCATTGTTCCCGCCGAATGTAACATGGGGTGACTAAAGTTGATCTAATTGGTTAGGTTGATACTGTCAGTAAAAAGTTAACAGACCATATACACACAGTTAAAGGCCTCAACACACAGTCAATTTGTCCATGACAGTCTGGACAATCACGAGTTTACCAACTTGGCCCAAGTCTTTTGACTCTTGTTGACGTTGCTTTGTTGAAGTGCGCTTGAAATTCCATTAACTTGCATTTATATGCAGACAGATGAGCGTTCCTCGATGAAGATGCTCATTTAGCAGATGTTTTTGTTCTTTGGGATAAACATCTTTGTTGAATATAATCACAGCCCATCCCCTATGCACATATGTAATATTTCTTAAAAGAGGTATTGAATATTTGAAATAACGATATTCTCCAATTGCAAACAGCTATTAAAGAATAGATTTTATGAAAACGACAATAAACCAAAACATGAAATTTGAAGACTTTTTATATTTGGATCGAATATTCTACAACATTTGTATATAATAATGACGAAATTTTATTTTTGTTCTATTCATGACGCACGGAAAAGAATATATATTTCTTGAAACAAAAACATCGAGTGCTCTTTGCAATTAGTGAATATTTCATTTTAAAGTTAAACCACGATTTCAGAAATATGGAAAATGGAAAAATAATAACAACGTGATTAATTATAAATGAAAATAAAACATTTATCAAAATCCGTAGTTACGATTATTAATGCATATGACGCTTTTAATATTCAACTACAATTCCTAGCGTGTGTTTCTGTCCCCCCGGTGTTGTACGGTATCAAGCAAACTATGTGATCGCAGTTAAATCCACGTGCTTTCGTCGCGAGAATCTCGCGATAATAAGCGAGATGAGGGATTTATAAACGCATTAAAAGCAAATCAGATGATTATATCAAAGTCTTTTGTACTTAAATTGACAAGGGAAGCTATGATATTATGTTTAACGAGATCTAACTAGACTGCGGTTAAAGACAACCCTTGACAGATAAACGTCAATCAAGTGTGTGAAATGTACATGGTTCCGACCCCAGGCTAGTAACACAAATATTTTTAATAAAGACAATCGCTTCTAAATCCCTTTTCTTGATTTTTATCAGAAGAATGTGTTTTGATGTCTCTTTGGTCAGTTCTAACGTTTGACTTAAACAGTTTTTCATGTGTCATTCAGTGCAGTTACAAATGATTACGAATCAATCTTCACAAAAATCGATACATTGGAGAATCTTTATTTGCAATATGCTTAAATCAGCAGGGTAATAATATAATAGATTATTTTGTAATATTATTCAACAATAATCCGTTTGAAATGTCGCTACATGTGTACTCGATAACATTTAAAACTTTTTATTTACAAAATAGAGTGAATTCGAGGATTATATTGATTCGACTTTCGGTCATATAATGAAGATATCGTTTATTGACAATACGTCTTATTGGAACTTCGATACCAACACAAACATGTAGTTTGCCACAGCTGATTAACGCAAATCAACCCTAGAAGCGTATTTTTTATCAGTTAGAACCGAATAGTTTATATAATGTTATATATTTATCAACCAAATCCATCATTATTTTAGATATTATAATGCGATAGTGTTTTGTACAATGATTAATTAAAAATTGTTGTTGTGGAATTGAATTCATGATAAAATGACATTTTTCAGAAGAAAAAAAGGTCAATTTTTTTAAAATTTTATTATTCTGCGAATATATATTTAACTTTACTTTGAATATGCGGGAAGCAGGAGATATATATATATATATATATATATATATATATATATTATAAAACTGTTAAATGTGTGTATGTTGTTAGCTGATTATGTTCCAGTATGTGCATGGTTGGGTAGGGAGTTATATAATTACACTGTTGAAGATATTTTTTAAACATCCATTGTCATCCATAAGCCATTGCTGCTACTCTTAAGCATAAGACATTACAGTTCGAACTTTTTTCAGATGCGCTTTCCGCAAACAGGTTAAGTTAAATGTATTCATCTTCATCTAAGAACTGCCTAAAGTTTTCTTAACATGACCGAAGAATTTATTTTTATTTTTATTAATTGTGCACCTTGGCTGCCGGGTTCCACGGACACAAAATCGAATTCCAATATATACATACACTGATGACAATCATGTGTTATTATCATATTCTCAATGCACCAACCTGTGTTTCTGTGAGCATGAGTGAAGTGGCCACCTCGAATCGTTTAGGTCTGGAGAGGTACTTGTTGAGTTTAAACTGTCGCTCCAGCTCCAGAAGCTGCTGAGAAGTGAACGCTGTACGAGGTCGTCTTGTCTTGGACAGTCCACCTTGACCACCACCTGGACAAAACAAATTTATTTTAAAAATATGATTGTTTTATAAAACAGAGGATGGCTTCGGACAGTACATGAAAGCCTTGACCGGTAACAAATGCAAGTCGATAAGGTAACCTAAAGTAATCTCAGTTCAAAGTTAAAGACTGACGTGCGTCATATCTTATTGCTATGATTGGGCATGGAAAACAATAGAAATGTTGGTTAATGCAAAAAAGAGAAAAGTATCTATCTATTGTTTTTAAAAACTAAAAATCAATTTATGAGATACTTTTGAAATTATTTGCATTTGTACATGCCAGAGAACAGGTACGTATTAAATTCATGTTAGAGTTTGAATGAGTCCTATGATAGTATGAGCAATTTTGAAATATTAATTATGGAAATCATTTTCAGAAACAATAATACTTGGACTTAAGATGGGAAAATTCGAATTTTTTAACATCACGTAAAGATAATTAAACTTTCCCAACAACGATGTGAACGAAAGAACCGAGAACTATAATTAATGGCACTAAAGTCTTGTTACTGTTGATCAGAGACACTTATTTGCAGAAATGTTACATAAAACCATTTGAAATAAACTAGATGTTTAATTGTTTGAAAATTTATGATTTTAAACAATGTCCCTTTTCTTTTATCTAGACCTTAATTTTAATCAAAATCAAAGAGTGTTTATTGTACTTGAGGCCTCTGGCCCATATACAGTTCAAAGTATATACATGTATACAATATTGTATATACTATAAACAATTTCGGATTTGTATCCTGAGTACAACAATAACCACATTCATATTCACAATCATTTTGCTCTACACAAGGTTAATTTTAATTTAACCTAAATTTTAATCAAATGCCAATCCAAGTTAACAAAAAGCTTCAACATTCATTTTCAACATAAAATTTCAAATGTGTTCCATCTATTATTGAGTAAAAATAAAAAAGTTAAATAAAAGGATGCAATTAAAAACATAAACAAGTGGTTTAACATCTTATCTTATGAATTACTAAAAAACTACTAATTTTGGTTAAGGTTGTAAGAATACTGTTTAAAGAAATGAAGTATTGTTGGTGTTTCTAAGTATTTAGAAAGAACTGCTCAGACAATGACTTATATACTTTAAATCATTTATATTAAGAAATATATAGTTTAAAATACACAAATTCATCCTATATGGTTCTTTTGAAACTGTATTACACCAATTCGACTTTCCCTAGTTCACAGTGATGAAATAATAAGTTCAGACTGAGTATGACATATCAAAACCCTGCTCAGGTAATTAGTCACATTCAATTACTGATGTTAAAGATATGATTAAAAATTATTATTCGAATATACCTTCAAATCTATTTAGTTAAACAAGCCTTATCGGTATTACCCCTACTAGACTTCAACCTTTCACAGCAATTTTTTTTTTAAATTAACATCAAATCTATTCATTTTAAGGGCTTATTTTAGAAATTATTTAATTCTAATTCTTCATAACGGACATGTACTTATAGATGTAACAAAACTAAATTAACATGAAACATTTCGAGTGTCATGGATTACTTGTATTCTAAGACATTTTGTGTTGATAATGAAACTGATTTTATGGACATTCAACTTCTTCATTCACTAACATCGACATCCGAGCGTAAATATTTTAAGACAAATAAAAACAGTTAAATATTTCAGAAAGTGAGGACAATATGGATAGACATTCGCAAATACATATAAAATATCTTCGTGGGAAAGTTACATTATTTGTTCTAAACAATGTCAAAAGTGAACAAGTGCAGATATGGTATTGTTTGGAAACAAGTCAAGAGTAAATCTGTCACTAATATCAGAGATTTCGGTTCTTGTCGGTGATCCCGAGATTAAATTTTCATTTCTCGAGACATTACAATAAGACCCTGGGCCAATTCTGAATAAGAAATGTGTTTGCCCAGTGAATTCCAGTGTTGTATTTCTCAAACACATGAGGCCATTTGCTCTCTCTTATTTGTTTCTATCAGTACACCACGAACCCTTGATGGACGTATTAATCCCGGTTCTACATAAACTACTCAACTATTGCTTCTTGGATAAGTAATACAGGCAATAAACCTGCAGAGAAACACATTGTGTGAATATTATCAGAGCCTTAGAAGATAAATTTCAACTTGAAATAAATATGGAAAATGGTATGTTGATTTCGTGAACACATGTCTAATGCCACCACATATATGTGAAAGTACCTGAAACAGTTGAAAATGGAATTTCCTTATCGTGATTATAATTTACATGTATACTCGTGCAAATACTGGAAAATACCCCTAAGAAAATTATCAATATTTTCAAAGCCTCCTATGGATTTTCATTTTGAATAGATATTGAACATAGCATTTAGTTATTGAGAATAATTGTCTACTTCAGAACCAAATATGTAAAATCTCTTTCAAGACATTGTTCTTAATATCATAAGACATTTGGAATAAATGTACATCGTCACTTGACACAAAAATGGAATAAATGGTGTTGAGGATACATCAGTACACAGTGATAAAGTTTGTAGAAAAAATATCAAATGTAACTAACAGTCTTAGTTCAAGAGTATTGTATGATTTTGATATTATTCTTGAACTAAATTACCAAATCTGAATCTCTTTACTTTCTATCTCAATATGTTTTTCAAATTGTTTTGTTAATATAAGAATACATAGAAAAAAGTCTGTAGAAAAACATAATGATTTGTTTTTGACAATAATGGCTTGTAATAAAAATATGTTTTCAGATATCATTGTGAGCCTTAAAATATATAACTTATATTTATTCTACGAACACGTTGAACTTCCAAAGATGTCTGTACAACCATTAACTAAAATATTTGAGATTTCTAAAGTGTTTTAGAAGTCAGTGTTTTAAGGTACATTATTGTACACTAAGGATCGAACGTGAAACGTTTGTTCAGTAATACACAAGAATACATCAATACACATAACTTCTGTTATTAAATGTAGAATACCTAACCATCAGACATGGCATAATGGAGAAATTTTTTAATTTTGAAAAAACGAATGTGACAAGTCTGCACAGTGATCCACAAGACTACATTAATACATGCAAGTTCTAAATGTTTATGTAGATTACGATACCATCATGGAAAAATGGCTTGTATTTGGGAAATTTGTTATTTATGAGAAAAAAATCCTTTCAAAAAGTCATTGTATTAAGAACATAATTGCACACTAGGGACCGAATGTGACATGTCTGCACAGTAACACATAAGAATACATCAATATACATAACTCTCTGAAAATGTCTGTAGAGTACGCAACCATTGGCAAGGTTGCTTGTATTTGAGAATTTTGTAATATTGTAAAATTCTTTCAAAAAGTCATTGTTTCAAGGTACATAATTGGAGAGTAAGGGCCGAATGTGACACGTCTGTTTCAAGACCCTCAAGAATACATCAATATACATAACTCTCTGAAAATTTCTGTAGAATACGTAACCATTGGCAAGGTTGCTTGTATTTGAGAAATTTGTAATTTTGAAAAAATCCTTTTAAAAAGTCATTGTTTCAAGGTACATAATTGCAGAGTAAGGAGCGAATGTGACACGTCGGTTTCTGTGTATAGTGGCAAGTGACGATCTAACTCCTCGTATTGACAACCTAACAACAATCATTTGTCTACCTCCTGACACTCCACACTAAACGTTAGAAGTTAGCGGGGTGCTAAGTGTGGAGGCCGACAACAGCGAGATGCTTAGGCTCATGCTTCTAGTCGGGATGACGTCGCAACAATGGCGTGTGGCTGATGTTGATTCTAGAACGAGGCACACAGATGCCAAAGCGAGGCGCGTGTGGAAGGGCGACATAGGAACAATGGTGCCTTGTTTCTTGAAGAATCTACCAACACTGTCCCGGATTAGATCGGAGGGTAACAGGGGGTTATAGCAGATAACTTGGGGGGCAGGACAAGCCGGGGATTTCAACTTTGATGACATTCCTAACACAGTGCAAATTGGTGTCTTCATGTGCGGAGACAAAGGAAGTTCTCTTACGGAACAGGTTTAATGTTCTGTAATTGTATGCTTGAATACAAGACAAACAGTTCAAACGTTTCAGAAATGTAAGATTTTATTTCAAGACTTAGAAGAGAACACCATTATTTCATAACAAAAGAGCACCACGTTCTAGACCTCTCGCAATGTTTTACTTATAATGTATAAAGTATGGTTGTTTCAATGAAATTTATGAAGTCTGAAAAGTAAATGCCAACTTCATAAGGTGAAAAATTTAAACCAAAACAAAATGCTGTTATTTTATTACGGTAGTACTATTTTTCTTAAGATAAATATTTTCAATATAAATCCTTTACGCAAAAGAAAAACATCAGTATTTTTTATATTTTGGTTGATAAGATAAACAATATTTAATATTTTCATGAATGTCCATGTGATATTTCATGAAATGAAATATTTGATAAATATATTTATATACATATGTGAAATACTCGCATCACAACGACAAGTGTAGGAACACAAAAAAAGTTGATAAAAATAAAATAAGATTGAAAAAATGGAATAAATAACACTTACTCCAATAAAAAGAGTGCTATGTTACAGAGTACAGTTACTTTACTTCACATTTGTCAATTCTGTCAGGAGGATTAAAGTGATATCTACGTCGCAAAGTTCTTATCAGACAAATGAGTGACGTACGACTGGGCTAGTTAAGAACTAATACAAGCGTTAGGGTAATGTTTATCAGGCGAGGTGTTAAGTAAGTGAATATATCTCCCATCTAACAAAGAGAAGCCGATTGGTTTCAATCAGGAATCCCCTGCCCCTTGTGTTTCGTGAAACAAATCACCGAGAGTGAAAACAGTTATATCGCGTATTAGGGTAGTCAGAGAGACAGTCATTATATAAGCGACCTAGGGTTATTTTCCAGATGATTTGTGAGATTAGAACCCGATGGGTGGCGGAAACAGGCGACCAGGTCCCCACTCGATCACATAACTTGCATCCATATGTCAAAAGTAGAACACAATGTGTGTGAGGATAGATTTATTCCCTGACTGCGAGTGGAAGATTTCAACCCTACTTCCAATACAGAAGACGTATGGTTACATTAAGTTAAATCCACTCGGTATATTGGGGGAAGTAAACAAAACTTTTCTCATAAAAGCAATCTTGTCTGAATAAGGCGGCCTATGTGTAATTGCTTGGTGTCCTAGTAAGGCAAGACCTTGCTGAGGCAGTTGACGGTTAACGGGTTTGGGATCTCGCGAGATCAAAGCAAATATCCAATCAAATCTCAGCATCCTCGCCAAGCGGCTGTTCCAACTCCCTCCCTCTTCTCGGAGGCAAATTAGGTTTATCAGCAAATCGTGGGGACTATTACTCAATTATTTGACTCCACTTATCACTGATTTATATCACTTGGAAGATAGCGATGATTAATTCATCGCTCCGCAGCCTGCCACACGGGGAAGTGTGAAAGCCTCGTCCGCGGCTCCATTTAATCATTGTAAAAACCCTCCGCCTTAACATCAATATAAAGAAATCTCTCAATGGAGTGGAAAATTAGCTGCAGAGAAGCTGGCTGGGGAGTCCCAAGAGGGCAGCCCAACTTGGCGAGTAATTTAATCACGTTATATCCAAAGTCTGTCTAATGACTTGATATCATTTCCGATGTGGAGACATCTTATTATGAGATTGCCGCGGCCATTTAGAAGAATACAAATCATCAAGGAAAATAGTCTATTAGTTTAACTCTCCCTTCACTTGTTTTCCGCAAGTTGGAGCAATTTTGCGCTCCATTAGCCTCTTTGTTGATGAATAGTCGTATTTATTTTCCGCGGCGCGCTCGGCAGCGGGTTGGCCACTCGAGCCGTCAAATACCATATTAATTCGCCTATATTTATCGAATACCTCAATTTAAATGAAATGCTGTCCCGCGCCTTGCCCTTTAATAGAGCTATATTAGTTTGATTCATGCTGCCCGTTCCATTTACTTATGTGTTTAAGAGCCGATAGAGGACTTGGTTTAATCAATTAAGTCTCTCCGACAATAGCGGAGACATATAGAGGAACTGGGGGCAGGAAGAGCGAACCACCCTAATCAGTGGAATTGCCAAAGCGGTCAATTCTCGAAACAAGTGTTTGTTTGGCCAAATCTTCAATTATCGGTCGACAGAACCCCAATTGACGAACCTTTAAATAAGTTGCCTTTTAAACGCCGAGCACTAATAAGAAATCACCGATTTACTGCCTTGCCCGCGGACTGTTGAGCGGAGGAACTGGCTCGATTATAGAAGAAGTGAATCGATTTAGCCTAAAAGATGTTGTTATTAGCGTTTCTGAAGCTCACTTGCCTTCGCCCTCTCCTCCAAACTGAATAGAGGAAGAAATTGAAAACGTCAGTCGATGGCAAAAGCTATGTCTATTGGATTAGGTGGAAATGTATATTGAGCGCCCGGAACATCTTCAATGGGAGTGGAAACGAACAGCAATTGGATGCGGCCCTAGCGCCATGCCATATTGCTGTAATGGGGCAAATTTGCCGTAGAGGATGATATCTGAATGGCCGGCAGGTAATCACGGGAAGGTTTTAATTTGCAAGATCAGTGAAATTTGGCCACGAGGGGCCCTGCCAATTCTTTAATTCCACTCATCAAGGCCGGGGAAAGAGCAGCAGACAAATGTTCTCTTGTACGCTTTCAAACCAGAACCATGCCCCATTCATGCGGCCATTTATTTGATAGAGTAGCCGCCACTTGGCGCTCTATCTATTCACATGGTAATCGTATTAATCTAGGCGGGCACTCGGGCTCAGGACGGGTGAATACAAATCGACAGTAAATGTAGCAGGGAATCACACTCCGCTTTGCCTAATAGCAGCCAAATTGAAAATTAAATTAGCAAATTGCGATCTTTTTCATGGAAAAATGCAGCTTTAATCTCGGGATGATGATTAAAATTGTTGACATACTGGGATGAGATGAGCTTGGCGCAGCTGCTGACGTGGACTACAAGGCTAATCAGTTCACTGGTCAATTACCTCCCTGGTCCCCATTCTCCCCCTCCCGACCACGTCTTCAACGACGTCACCCAGGGACAGCACCCTTTATTTCTTCACAAGCGTTGATAACCTTCAAAGTCCTTTGAAACCTTCGCTTTGCCATGCTACGGAATGAGTTTCAAGATGCACTGTGAGATGGATGTCATTTGGCTTAAAATAAAGTTATGCCATTGCTATTTGTACAAAATATGCATGTACATTTGGATTTAATTTGAACTTATTTTAGGGCACATTTTCACATTTGATTTCAATTGGATAATTACATTGCTTTCATTTTCTTTCAAATTGACATGGTAGTGATTCCCGTCTGTGTATCACAAAGTTTTCAAGGCCAAAACGGAACAACCTTAAAATAATCAAACTTAGTACTGATAAATAAAATAATCAGCTTACTTAAATATATACTTTAAAACACTTTAAAATATATCATCTGGACTAGTATAATACATGAAATAGGTCAAATTTTGTCACCGAAAGCCTACATAAAATCCAAATAAATATTAAATGATAATATTTAATAAATCAAAAGGCACCAGTCGAGTATCATTTACTTGATGACTACAACATAGGAACAATTAAAACAAGGACATATTCTTATAATTTAGCTTTATTTGAAAGTTGGCCCCTCTTGAGAATGAAAAACAAAATATGGTATTTTAGACCATTATTTCGCTCTCTACAATCGATTGTTTTCTCATAACAAATCCCATTAAAGGAATGCCGCGTTTGACATATGAAGAATTAAGGTTTTTGTCAAAACGTACGAGCAAACCATCTGAACATCAAAGTAAAGGATATGCCCTTCTTGTGGGCGGTTTGCTATGAAGAGTCCTTCTAACATAAGTGTCACATACTTCTCAAGAAAAATCACATCTGAAGACCATATTTCGTCCATTGCCGACGATCCAAAAATGATTCAAATGGCCCAATTTTCATTTGCAAATACAATCATGTTTAAATGTCATGCTTATATTTGCTCTTTCGACACACGAATCCTGATGGGAACAAATCAGTACTTGTCCCTATTTGTCTGTTTGTTGTCGTCTGCTCTGGCATGACTTGCACGTGCAACATGTCATTTCATATCAATCGTTGTTTTGTCTAATGCTGTCTTGTATACAGTGCCGCGTGCCGGCTTGGAATTGTTTCACGACATTGTGACGTCATGTGATTTATCCTTTCGACAAGTTTTTCTTCAACCCAGCGACCTCACATCAGTTTTACCTTGAGGTATCGGCCCTTTTGAAGTTGTATATACCCCCTTCATTTACATTCCTGTGGCGGGAATCGTTATCTTTTACCGTTTGTACCGTTTAGGGAAAGTAGCACGTTTTTAAAAAAAAAATATATTTTTAATATTTCACTGATAATTGTACGTTAATGCTAAATGTATTATTTTGATAGATCACAAATCTCATTACACAAACAAATCGTTCATAGTCAGAATTATTATAGAGATTCACATAATGTCCATCGGTGGCCATTTTTGTGGGAACCCTTTTAATTCATTTTGGGTAAGAAAAAGAAATCCCATGACTTTACAATATATATTTGATTTATTACTGCTTCAGTTAGTTTAAATACGTTGTCTTTCAATTGGAACCATTTATTTTCATTTTCCTGTAATCACATTATATACCCCCTATAAACTTGCTACTGCTCCTTTATCGAGAAGTTAGTGAGGAAAAATGTTAATTAACAATATTACAATCATTTGTACAATAATTTTTTCATATTTTATTATTTGTTCATATCGAATAATGTTATTTAAATATAATAAACATAACAAAATGCCCTTACAAGATTTGACCAATGTTGAAGACGTTGAACTTTAGTATTGTCTGTTTTATGTACAATTTGATAAAAAATATACCAAAATTAAAAAATTCTTCTTCATTTTCGATGAATGTAGTATCACTGGTGGTCCCTTAAAGATGTTTAAATAAGTCTTTTTAAAAAACATTGAAATGACTAAAAGGCAAACCCTTAAAAATATGGAAATGTCTCATGCCAGTTCTGATGCAAAAATATATATGGAATTTACATTTAAGTCTCTTGTAGTTTATTATAATGAAAACAAAGAGAAACTCGCCTTTTTGAATGGTTGTTGATATTTTTTTTATCAAGCGACACGAGGGTGATATTCTATTCATCGTTCAAGATCACTTTTCATGATGTTTCAACGAAAAACTGATGTACATTTCTGAACGATGCGCTACCCTCCAAAAGCAGTGACGTCATAGCAGTGTGACGTTATGATAGTGACGTCAGTGCATTAATTTACATTACTTAATGATGTAAAAGCATTGTGATGTCATGTACTTGTGAGGTACAGTGCTCTGATCAATATCTACTGTAGAAAGTTTATTTCCAAGTAGACATCGCTTAATCTTCAACAATCCATAGTTTTGGATGATAAAATATTTGTATGCAATTTTATTGAATATATGTGTTGAGATTATTATTATCATTTAAACTTCTCGTCTGACTATACAGCAAGCACAATTACACAACGCTACAGGTATGAGTGGGAGGTGCAACTCTTGTGACACCTGATTCAGGTGAGTCAAACATCAAAGTCCTATCACCTGTAAAATACCTGTCCCACCTAAGAACGCGTGTTGTACCTGAGCGTCTCCACACCTGATCAGCAGGGGATGACACCTGTCTATTGATTACAGGTATTTCATACCTGGATTATCCACTTACCTGTTCATTTAACACGCCTTAACGCACTGACAACATTACAAATATGATTGTTTATCTCGTGAAGATGTCTATATAAAAACTGAAGTATGTTTATCATATAAACGAACAATGATTATCATAATATATTGTATCAGTGATTCGCTAACTATGATACGATACGTTTAAACTCCAAAAGAGAGGCAATTCTTCAATTTCTTAATAAAGAAAGTTAGCGAAAAATTAATTTAAATTTTACAGCTGAAATGTTTGATTATATTGTTGTGGTATCGTTGCAAAAAAAGAGCTGAAATTAGTAAATTAAAGTGTTTTATAAGTTTTAACATTAAGGATTCTAAACACAGTTTGAAAGTAAACAGATGAACCCTTATGCCTTGGTAATCTAAAATTCTGCCAAATACCTAAAACAAGAAAATATAGTAAGGGAAAATCAATATACTCGTAGAATAATTTGTTATGACTCGAATTGTGTATAACGTATTTCAAAAAGATTTAAATAAGAAAGTGCTAACACAGTACCTTATTCTTTAAATTCAAATCACTAAATTATTTAGATATTTTACTATAAATCCGTTTCATCTAGTCGTTAAATGCTCAAGTCACCTTTTTGTTTAAGTTAATTATAATTTTATATTTATTATACTATAGTGTTTATTATACTTCAATAATAATTTACGTAAAGTGCATAATTGACACCATATACTTTCCTACATACTTTTTGTGACGTCCTCATTGTCGTAACCCATGACAAAACATAGTATTATAAATCTTACATTTAAAATTTGAATGCATGGAGAAATTTCCTAACAAAAAAATAAATCGATTGATAAAGTTGAGAATTTGGCACATTAAGTTTAATACGGCTGGCGAATTGAGGCCTGGAGTCGCAAGGTTAATGCTCGATCAATGTATAGTGTTTCGCTGGCTTGCCTTCTTGCAATAATTTACAGTTATATGCGAACAGGCTAAGCATATTGTTGCAAATGGCCGGTCTTGTGTTTGATATTAGTGTTGAAAGTTAAATTAATACTTGAACAGGTATAAAATCGTAGGTTTTGTAACAAATTCATAATATAATTTTTCATGTTTTAGTGTTGGGTTGGATGACAAGTTTGATTTCGAATTAAGTTTTCATTTTGAAAGGTTTTGTGGAATATTTTCATAATTTAATCATTCATGTTTTGCTTTTTATTTATTTTTTAGAGTCTAATTAATCAGTTTTTCTATACTGTTAAACATAATTTTTTGGCTTGGTGCCTTTGTAAATTAGTGAATGGATAAGTTGAAATATCACGATTTCTTTTGAAATAATAAATAAGATAAATGTTACAAATATTTATATACATACCTACAATAATTTTTTAGCTGAAATTGTTTTATTTGATTCATAAGTATATGTGTGAGGCTAAAGGTTGAACGTTGTTATCTAACATCTTAAAAAAGAATTTACATTTAAAGAATCGGTAACAACTAAAACCTTTTAAGTAACAATTTTGTGACAAGCATAATACACATTTAATTTTATACAGATATAAAGTTTAATTGCCATTTTTATGCATTGCACCGATCGTTAAAGTGGACGACTAGAAATGTGTCAATTATCTTATAGCTTTGTTTTGACATAATCACCATCTTTTTAACTAAGCTTATAATTTTGCAGGAATAAAAACTGCTGTACGGTTATTTGTACTATGTTCTGTATTGGCGTTTTGAGTTCTATCAAAAATAGTAATAGTTTTTTTTTAATTTTGAAAACATATGTTATGTGTACAACAAACCTATGAATGTTTCGATACATTTTTTATAAACTTATGTCAAATATACATAGAAATGCAATTTTATCTAACACAACAATAATTGCCATAATACATGATTCAAAATATTGAACTTAGTCATTAAAGGGGCAGTAGCACGTTTTTTGATAATTTTACATTTTAAATATTTCACTTATAATTGTAAGTAAATGCTAAATGTATCATATTGACAGTGTCAACAATCTCATTACACAAGCCAATCACCCATAGTCAGAGGACAAAGTATGAGGCTTCACATAAAATCCATTGGCGGCCATTTTTGTGTGAACACCTTTAATTCATTTTTGTAAGAAAAGTGAATCGCATGGCTGAACTTTACGTTATATATTTAAATTATTACTGCTTCATTTAGTTTGAATACATTGTCTTTCAATTGGAACCATTTATTTTCATTTTCCTGACATCACCTTATATTCCCCCTAAAAACGTGCTACTGCCCCTTTAAAGAGTAAGTGGCAGGTTGAACAGAATTTCATACATTTTAAGTAATTGCAAGTTGAAAAGGCGTTTATACATATGGTATGTTTCTTAGTCCAAATTTGGTTTTATTCCATATTGTTTTGATTTGAATAGGTTGTACGTTTCTGTTGTGATTGTCGCATTCAGTTTTCGGATATCCTAAACAAATGTTACGTTTGGATAAATCAATGTGAGCTGTTGTGTACATGTCTCTATCCATTCCTTGATTTTCCCCATATGTTTTTACAACTGAACAACCGAAAAAGATTACAGATGGCCTCTTTTTCTTCTTCACAAAGGCTGCATTTATTTTCATCTTTGAATTTCATCTTATGTAAAAATTCATTTGTCGGGAGAATTCAATTGAGAATGGAATATTGAAACCATTTTGTTTTTGAGTTCAGATTTGAGACAAAAGGCATCCTTTTTATTAGTGTTTTGTACTTGTACTGAAGAAGAGACTCATTAACTTCACAACCGTTTTAACACAAATGAAAGTTTGGCTTTTTATAATCTCAAAGATATGTTTCATTCTCAAATGTCAAAACGTTCAAGAACAATTTCTTTTTCATTATTTAGAATTAAACAACATTCTTACTGTACAATTCGAAAATGATTAAGACCGAAACCACTTATTGTTTTTAAGAGAGACACACTGACAGTATCAAAGTGCTAAATATGGAAAAATGGAACCAAACAATTTTCCCACAGACTCGTACAGGTAGCAGGATATGCTCGATAAACTATGGCTATAATACCTCGTAGTAATAAATCTAGTATATGACGACTGGAGAAAGGGTAATTTGGTAAGTTTACTTGACGTTGTTTACCATGAATGTTAGCAAGTCGAGCGGAGTAGGTACTAAACAATCGGCTATCTCACCACCAGGCTATACAAACTTCATAAGCTGTCAAAATCACAAAATAATTCATCGCGATTTAAGGAAAGTTTCTTCATAATTCTCCCAGCAAGCTTTTCCTCGTTCAGGTATGACGTCGAGTTATTATAAATCACATTGTAACTCTCTCTGTCTACATTATCTCACGCTTTCATACCAAACATCAAAGGAGCCGCCTACCTTACTCAACAGGTAACAGAAACAACCCCCATCCAATATGCGACTAAAATTACCTCAATTACATTAATCATATCATTACCATAGAGACAGATCCAACGACTGCCAATGCTTAAGTGTTATTTCCTTATGTTTATACCCGATATATGTTTCTACCATTGAAGTTTCAACAACCTCCAAGAGCATGCTGTGTGGCTGGCGTTAGGGAGCTCCTTGAGGTAACAGACGCTGTTTTTAACAAGGAATTAAACCTTTATCAGAGAACGATAGCAATTTTCAAAGAGATTTGCCCCCTAAGAACAGTCAGATAACGTGGATCGGATCTGACATAATAAGAATTATAATTTAAGACGATAATACTATTATCTTAAGACAGTTTCAGAGCTCCTGCGGTTCCTGTAATTACCTGAAGGATAACTGTGTGAGATAACGCCGCTCCAACAGGTGTGAAAGGCTGTATAACTACCTGGATACACTTGATGGCTCTAGACAACGCAGTCTACTCTAGTTATGTGCACCTCACTGGTCTTGTGGTTCTAGTTATGATACATATGTAGTATTTCACATGTGACACATTAATATACTCTATCTTACTGTCTGTCTGAGTTTTTTCACGAATTATGGTAAACGGAATTATGCTATTCTATGTTTTGCAGATACCTAGACTTTTGATAGGGTTTGATTTTTATATAGAACTTCAAGTCCCTTATTCCCTTGGTTTACTCCCCGTCTCAAGAGTTCATTTCAGTTGCATGAAATTAAATATATAAATATGTACAAGCTGACAATCATACTTGTAAATCGTCAGATAGTTTATGAATATTTGAGAAACATGTGTGAACTACTGATACAATTGTCAGAACATCTGGGTGTATAATTCACATTCCAAACTGTGTGTACATAAATTCTTATAACATATTGAAACCCGAAGCAGATGCTTTAACAACAAATGTAGCTATTGTGAGATATTTTGTGAGATGGCAATATAGATACTTCTTGTTTGTGTGTTTGTATGAATGACTCGGGAGGGTGGGGAACCGTATGCACTAATGCGACATGACACGACAGATTGAGATAACGCGGCGGGACAAATTAGCTCTTGATTAAAATTCTATGAATCGGAATTGATTTGCGAACATAGGTCAACAATTTATCAACACTCGATAACGGACGTTGTCAAGTTCTGCCCATTTCAAGAGGAATTAAAATTAGTTCCTTAAACTTTTCAATGGGGATTACGATGTTGCTTAAGAGAAGACTAATTTATTTATCTTGTGTATAATTATTAAGATAATGTCTATGTAGCTACGCGAGGATGTCGCCGGTTCACCAACATTGCACCGGACCATTTGGTGTTGGGCTGAATGTCCTGCATAGCTTAAATCAACGATAATCGCACGAATCTAACAGTTCTTTTGTTGCAAAGGGAAATAGAAAGTAGATTAGCGTCACGGGAAATGGTAAATGAATACTATTTGAACCAGAGACGAATTGATTTTAAAAAGAGTTTGATAAAAGTATTTATCCAACGAAATACTTATATTCTACGTTTTCAAGACGTAGCTGGAAAATGAATCTTACATATTAAACCAAAATATGTTATGAAAAACATAAATACATAATGTACCTCTGAATATATCTTGAGTTTTTAAATATGAAATGTAGATCTTTCCTTAAATATGTTATTGTTTTTTACGTCATTTTGATACAAAAAAAGCCTGTAGGCAAATCGTTATTTCATTATATTAAAATTTAACGATATCATAATCCAACATATTTCCTCAGATGAGTGAAGCAAATCTATAAATCAACTTTCTCTGTTGAGACTTTTTAAAGGATTTTTTTCAGGATTAAGAAGTATTTAAATTTTATATACAAAATTGATAATGTCACTGAACACCAATTTTAAATAACAAAGGCACAAACAATTAGATTTTCAACTAATACAGATAAGCATAAAAAATTAATAAACCTGTATATAGTTTAACAATGCAGTACATGTTTTTCACAACAGAATCACTTTTCACTCGGTATGTTATTGCAAAGAAAACTAACACAGCCTATTTAAATACTTATGTACATCTTTCATCCCATTTGTCTACAAATCTTATATGTATTTCATAGAGATAATATAAACCTTTGAAAGACACCAAAAACAGGCAAATCAGTATAAAGTCTTGTTTTATAATTATTACTAGTATTTTGATGATAGTATTATCACATAATTCATAACATCGAATTTTATAAATATGACCTACATCGTAATCAATAATAACCTTTTAAGATGAACGACATGAAACCTTTGATAAGCAGACGTTTTACCTGAAAATATAATTATACATTTATATGTTTGTTTTCTTCTATCTATGATATGTATCCTTATGATGTAAACATCCTGTTGTAAAATTATCTTTTGGGGGAGAGACATTTATATAGGGGACCTCCTGTTTGTCCATCCCCTGTACCTGTACCTGAGCATAAATATTGTTTAAACCAACCTTTGATAATCAATCAAAATGCACATTAAACCTAGTTTAACTGTAACCAATTATGACTAAAATGATTTTACCCAAATCAGTTGTTTACCCTTGAAAGCTGCGCCACATAAAGGTTTGCAGCATAATTGTATCATTGATTACACAAATTATTGATAAAAGACCTAATTGTATTAAAATGACCGGCAGTATAAGTGAATCAAAATCCTTGAAGTTGAACCAAAAATGCTTATATCCAATAAGTACTCTTTGATTATATAACTTATAAATTCTTTGACCAACGTTGACAACACAAGTACAAAACATTCAACTGAAATTCGATTATTGAAAAAAATATCAGTTCCATCAAATTAACCTGAAGTCAAATCACTAATCCACTTCAACCATAACTCTAAGAAACCATCGTTACTTCTTTGATTACTCAAGCAAAGATACAACATGTCACTATATCCTCCCCTAGTAAACTTCAAACAGCAGAATGACGTATAATGAATGTATGTATGATGACCCAGCTTGGCGCTAATGACTATGTCACCCTAGCCAATTAGCCCTGGCTGGCTGCCTATATGTGCCTGTTTGCAATCTGTCTGTATCGATCTATGTCTGTGTCGGGTTAGACGGGCCAGTCGCTCCGCCAGTCTTGACGTGAAGATCATACCAGACACAGACACTCAAATTAAGTGCCAACAAAACAGTTTTCATAACGATATGTTTTAACTAACCCTCGCGTGCCACTGTTTATTAATGTCAATTTGATAGGAAACGATACCTTATCATTACGACGTTTCTAAGATTTGGTATCAGACTTGCATGCATAATGCGCTAAACTTTGGTTTGATTGTATGACGAGATATGGAAATATTGGTTTTGTAAATGTATATGATTAACGAGAATAAAATATATATATATGAAAATGCATTTTGATTACATGCTGTCCGAATAAATAGATTTGATAAACGAGAATGAAAGAAGTTACAATAATGTTAGTCGTGATTTCAATTTGCATTTATTTATCATATTTTTGTATAGAGGTAGGGAAATATATCGATGTGGGCTCGTTAGATTATAAACAAATTCCCTAAAAAAGTACTTAAATTATAACTGTGATATAATGGTCTAACTGTTTATTTTGCCATAGGTTCATAGGTGGTTTATCGAATTTGAATTACCATTGGAAAACAAGTTACCACATGCACACATTAAAATATGTTTGGGAAAAACAATATTACCATATACAAGTTTTTAAAAACTATATCACATTTACTTTAAACTTCAATATTTTGTTGTTTTACCATCAAATCACAGAAAGAAATATTAAAGAAAATATATTTTATGTAGAACACATAAACCACGTTCATTGGAAGATAAAATTGTACATTTTAGTTAACATTTAAACTAACATACACAAAAGGCAGAATTTCTGCTGTCAATGATTTATAATATGTTTCATTTTGATATGGCAAATATTTAAAAATATATGTGCAAAATGTCAGAGAATATTTCCACAATGGTTAATGCAGTACCCTTTCAAGATTACAAATCATATAAATATTCCTTATCAAAAGCACGACAAAATCACACATTTTCACACAAAAAATGTCATTTCGATAGCTCATCATGGACTATGTCTCTGAAAAATGTCCTCTTAGATGAAAATTACTGCCATGTTCTTAAGACATGAATCTCGCTCCTGATATATCTGGTAGGTAGTAGACCTTATTTGATATTCATTATCATGCTTTATTTCCTTTCCATGGTAATTTAGCTATAAAATCAACAGAAAAATACAAGAAATCATATTTATATAATTCCTTATTTTTATTTCGTGTGTGCATCAGATCATGCAGATAAACTCATTATAATTATTCAAATTAATATGCATTTTGATGCATTATTCCTTCATTGGTGATATTTCATATATAAAAACATTGAAATATATGGTTCAATATACTTTGATTAAGTGTCATTTTATATCAAATTTCAATTTATATACAATTCAGGTGACTTTATTGTCATAATGTCATTAAATAACATTATTATCTTGATATTATTTCGTTTATTCGTATATACGTGACTCCATATTATTTTAGTGTTTTTAATTAAGTGTCCATTTTGAAACCTAATTTTATTGTATTGGGTTTTTAGATAAAAAGTGTGAAGTGTGAAAAATGAAGTATGACAAGTTATCTAATGTGTCCAGGTCTTCTAACTGTTTCATTGTAATACAAATATATAAACTAAAGTCAGATTTATTCTATAAAGTATACAATATATCAATCAATAAAGCTGCATTAAGTTCTTTCATACACTTGGAACGTATTAAAGTAAAACACAAATATTGGTGTTTCTATATGACAAAAATATTTTACAAAAATATTTAAAAACTTGTAATGTAAATAGAATCATTTTACCTAGATTTTATATTTCATATTGAGTTAACATCATATGAGGTTTGCTGAATGATATAGATTTTATTAAAATGTATACAGAAATGTATAAACTAAAAAAGGTCAATTGAACTAAATTTATAATATTTTTATAAATTTTTAAGTTGTTTTAAAAACCTCTCAACCCTTCAAATATATCTCTAGAGTATAATTTACATTTTCTCATGTGTATTTATTATTTTTGAGTGAATCATTCATTTATTTATTTACTTATTTGTTCTTATAATAAAATATATAGGGCATGATGATATACAAACTTTTTTAATAATTTCAAGGGTAACATGAAGATTAACAGAACATTAACAAATTACCATCGGGTAGAAAACATGATTCACAATATCCTGTCCATATCTCAATTCCTTAGGGAGTTTAACTTGCTTATATGAGTCAAGTGATTTATAATACAGGTAACAGGTAACAGTTACAGCATTGTTCCTCCCCAATACCTGGCCAGGTAAATACAATCAACAGGTACGTTGACATACCTGGTTCACGAAATCGTTTTATGATCACGTTATAATTCTCTTCAATGGAGAGCAGGGATAGTATTGTATATCAAGGTGTGAACTTGGTTGTGAATTTGATCTGTTCTCAAGGCGTTAGGTAAAGGAGGTACACTTCATAAGCTTGTAATTCGCCAATCAGTATTATATATGATTTACACACCGCTTACACTTGTCATTCCCAGGTGTTCATCAAAAAGATTTAAATCAATTTTCTAACACTCTGCTCTTAGAACGGGATTAAAGTTTTATCACTCCAGTTGAGAACGCCTTTACAAAAACTCTAATCTCCGATGCTTAAAACATTAGCGAGCAAATAGTTTTTTCGTTTATTTACCAAATGTCATTTTTTTTATCTAAGTGCATTAATTCAAAGCTCAAGCTTCAAGCGAAAAAAACCTACCAACATTTGATTAAACAGCCTTAAAAATGCATGTTGTTATGTATTTAATATAAATTCAAATAATCAACCAAATATGTTTGAACTAATGTTTTAGGTGCAAGAATAATATTTACACGGAGCTTCTTAGGAGTAGCATGTTAACAACTTTGTTATTTTCCTATTATAGGAAATAATTTCTAAAAAAAAGTATCTGAATAAAATATTTCATCATAGTTAAATATGAAGTCAACGGTAAGATAATAAGAATTTAACCAAAATTATTTACTATGAAGACGTGAAAACAAAAAAATGTAAAAAAATTATTTGAATAAAACTAAATTTATCTTCTCAATATTTTGCACCAAAATTATCAACACGTTTTTTTTATATTGACACGACAGATTATTTAATATATTTTTTAATATTTAGAAATGACCTGTGTATTGACTGGAACGATTTTCGTCAAAATCAGCCAAAGTTTCAAAATAAACTTCATTATATAATGTTCAAATAGATATCCATCGGCTATATCCAAACATAATCTACGCCGAAAAACTATTAAATTATTTTGCTGATAGTCAAAACTAATTTTATCGATAATAACATTTATATGACCTCAGACGAAATAGGAACTAACATGATGATACAAAAAAAATTTAAAAGATATTTAAATAGCTAATTAACAAAAAATATTTTTCAAAAATAAAATAATAAAAGCACGTGTACTCACAAGCCCCTGGGTAGTCGACCCTCGGCATGTACATCCCAGAGCGGGCTAACCACTCGGCGTAGTTGATGCCCTGAAGTTGAGCCAGCTTGAAAGCTTGTTCCGCGGGGGTATGGAAGGCGCTCCCGGAGAGGATGGGTAGATGGGGGTGACCCCCGGGAGCCTGTCCAGGGTAGGAGTAGAACTGGTGGGTGGGGAACATCCCGGGTAGAGCCAGGCTGGGTTGAAGCATGGCATGGTGCTGAAGGTTTAGAAGACCCGGGCGGGGCACGAAACTGTTGTTCGGGGAGTGGTCCCCCGGCGCAGGGGGTGAGAGGCTGGAATCAGGGGTGCGGGTACCCGAGGAAGTTGACCGGGGTGAGCTGCACGTGGGTGAGGCGGGCTCGGGGGGTGCTGTCTTTACCCCCGTGGTCGTCTTTGATAGTAGTGCATCTATGCTGAAGGATTTCCTCGCCTCCATTGTAGCGTACGATCCCACTAACTCTCCGTTTGAAAGTTACAAAAGTTAAATTCAGAGAGGGATTGTTCGTATAGAGGACAGATTGAGAACTAGAAGGAATTTTGATCGTCCTTCGAAGATTATAACAATACCCGCGAGCTGATTATTTGAGTGTGTATAATTAGAATATCGGGCAGGGATTGGCTGAGCAATGTCAACATTGCAAGTATCTAAATACGGTCATCCCGTCCCGCGATAGGCTCGAGTCGAGGGGGCTGGCGTTGCTCTTGTTTATTGACTCAGAAAACCGAGGAAAAGAAGCCCTAAGAAATTTTGATCCAACCCGTCAGGAAGTGCCGAACGCTGGTCAGGATCCGTCAATCAAGGCTCCAGCTTGTATATTACGCTTATCGACTTCTTTCTCCTGCTCGTTGATTCATTTCCGCTTTTGTACTGTTGTTAATAACAGTAATATCCTTAATTCCAATAATTGGCCGAGGAAGCAGGTTTACTGTTGTGGTGATTTCTTTACAAGCAGTGAGTGTTAATTAGAACTGATCTGTGATGACAGAAAGGCGAGAGTCGGGGTCGGAAGGGTGGATGTTGCCGCTCCGGACCTGGCACGATCGGCAAGCACTGGAGAAATTAGTCTCCGGCAACCTCAAACAGTTGATAAGAGCTCCGGTCGCTTGTTGGAGACTTGCAATACACATTATCTAGCGGCCAATTGTAATTACGAGCTAATAGTGGTAAACAAGATCGGGAGGAAATAGAGCCATTTGTATTTTACATCTTTCGGTTAAAACGGCATGCACGCGCCCGGTTTCTTGAAGAGCGTCTATAAGGGGTTAGGCCACGTAGGCGAGGGGCACTGCAAACAACGCGGGGAAACAAGGGGACACTGGCCGATATGTGAAAGTGTTTGAACATCTGTGATCGGCTTCAGTGTGACAAGTGACAGTTTGTTAGACCCTATTACTTGACTTTTGCAATTGTCAGTTTTTCGCTATGCCATGTTTTACCATGGTAACTGAAATTTGCAATTGTCATATAATGCTATATAAGGCATGCTTTCTATACCAAGGCTAAGTCTGACCGGGCTACTTGACTTAACATTGTCAGTTTTTGAATTACATTTGTAAGAATTTCACTTTGGCGTAGTTAATTTGCAAATGTCGTTTTCAAAATGCTATGTTAGGCGTCGGTGCAATTTTCATTTATCAGTCACATTTACTTACTCGACTTGTCATGGTAATACAAGTAATTTTATTTTACATGACCACCTACTCGCTTTAATTGTCAGTTTTTTTTATCTCAAAAGAATAAGTACTTTTTTTGATAACTCATGTAGATCATATGTAACAAAAGCTAACACTTTCTTGGCATGACGTAGACATAATCTCTATATAAAACGATATCTGATAAAGATAAAAACGTTTCAATATCAATAAATGAAAGTGTAAACATATATGATTTCAGTCATCTTCAAAAAGTAGAAATCTTCCATTACTTAAAACATTTTAAGATTAACATGGTATGTAAATTGCAAACATATTATTATTCAAACTGTTTTTAGACATTGAAGTTTTGGACCCCATGTTAAGATATATAATTTGTATTTCAATGCCATTCAAGTCAAAACCCGTAGGTTTCTTTGCAATCAATTTACACTGTCCTTTTATAATTGTGATCGAGATTTACTAAATTAATTCAAGAGAACGAGTTTACACAAGTTATTCAATTCAAAGAAATTTCAGATGAAAATACAGTTCAACCTACATGAATGCACCAACAGACAACGAGTAAAGGAATGCCCAGTTAAATATAAGTTTGGCGGATATCAATGCTTAAAGATTCTAAAACATACTGTTTCTTACAACGTGAGAGACCTGCCCTGCGAATAAGATTATTTACTAAAAATTAGTGCTTTCTTTCTAGATATATTTTCAATGATTTAAAAATAGTTTAACCTTTAACGATATACAAGGGACATTGTAGGAATAAATAAATCATGTTCTGACAAGTACAATGCATGACCACACATATACATTAAGAAGAACTGTTTTAAGTAATGAATTAAATCCTGACAACTACAACGCATTGACACATTAATGACATTAACTAATAACAATGAACTGTTCTTATCAATAAATTATATTCTGACAACAAATATGCATGGTCATACTTACACAAGACCAATTAACTATCAACTGCTAATTATGAATTGTATTCCGACAACTTACAAAACATTATGGTCAGAATAAAATCATGAACTAATATGAATGAATGAATGAATGAATGAATGAGGTTTACCGGGGAGTTTGGCACAATAATATTACGAGGGACAGATAGATTCCGTATTTCGATCACTGAGTTGGTTATTTTTTTCTCACTCAAGATCATTTCGATGTGTAAAAACGGGAAAGAAAGTTCACATAAAGAAAACACGATCAGCCGGTAAAATAAGCTTGTATCCATACGTCATTCGTGATCTTTTCACAGCTTAAAGAAGTTCGCAACTAACGCTCTAATTTGAAAAATTATTCAATCACCGATACTATTTTCTTACATGATAAAAATAGTTTTAATTCAACATACTGTCGCAAAACCAGAAATAAAAAGTATGACTTCATTTGCCATTGTTAGAATCTATTTGAAATAGAAGATCTTAGCTAATAATGAATGGATGTAAAAATAAAGTTCCATAAACCAATCAAAATGCAAGTTATTTATAGCAAAACTGTAATTCCCATGACCATAATGAAAACTTTAATATCCGGCATATCCCTGAAAGAACATGTTCTGACAACTTCAATACATGGTTTACACTGAGACATGAACCAATTACAATTAACTGTTTTGAATAATGAATTTCATTCTGACAACTTGATGTACAATACATACTAGCCATACTGATGTATGAATTTTCTTAACAATTAATTTTATTCTGCAACTACAATGTGCAAACGAACTAATAATTATTAACATTTTCTCAACTCATGGCCACATTAATAACATCTACATTTGTCTCAATAGTTATTCAGAATAGATAAGCATACACCAGATGTAGAGAGAGCTGTACTTTAAATCAAAACATTTAAAGGTGCAGTAGCACGTTTTTTGGGTGAATATAAGTTGATGTCAGGAAAATGAAAATTAATGGTTTCAATTGAAAGACAATGTATTTAAAGTAAATGGAGCAGTCATAATTCAAATATATAACGTAAAGTTTAGCCACGCGTTTCCTTTTTCTTACACAAAATGAATTAAAGGTGTTCACACAAAATGGCCGCCAATGGATTTTATGTGAATCTTCATATTATTTTTTTTATTTAAACATATTTTATTCATGATGAAAAGGATGAGGAACAAGTTCTCCAACTTAGAATACCTTCTCCTTCATACTTTGTCCTCTGACCATGGATGATTGGCATGTGTAATGAGATTTTTGACACTGTCAAAATAATACATTTAGCATTAACTTACAATTATTAGTGAAAATTTTAAAATATAAAATTATCCCAAAAAAGTGCTACTGCCCCTTTAAGATGTAGCTCGTTGATTTCCAGTTTTAGATATAGAAAGGCAACGAAGCAGATTATGTTTTCTACGAATATGGCCAAATTATTCAACGTTTTGGTTATCATTCTACTTAGTTAGAATTTAGTTATGGATCAAACCATTTCAATGTACTCATATGTTAATAATATTTTAAGTTTATTGTTTTACTTGGTAAGTATTAACTCGATTACGAACGTACAAACCTGCATTTAATCATGCTTCTTTTCTGCAACGCTTTCTTTTTGAACATGTCACTCAAATCAAATCAAATCAAAACCTTTATTCAGTAAGAGGTCCTTCGGTCACATTTACATACATATTCATGCAAAGATTGCATATTTTAAAGAAACATTTTCACGCCCAACTGCATATACAACATATAATCATTTAAAATAGGTGATTATAATAGGTGACTCCGCATTATTATAATTCTTTAATTCTACGCTCATAAGCATGTAATATAAACAGACTGGGCACTTTTAGACAATGTGTATCATTTGAGGTAACTAGATTTTACCTGATGTTAATAAAATTTATATGAAAGAATGAAAATCTTTCAATGATTCAATATTGCTACCTGTGATTAAAGGGATCACATACGTCAAATTTTGAAATCGATGTTATTACATCGGGAACCACTTACTGTTACTGAAAATTACAAGTTCAAGATCAATCGCTAAATTTGAGCGAAAATACGGCCATTCAAGTCGGGATTTTGATCGAAAACCGGACAATGTGGCTCGAGTGGCGCGCACTAATTCACCAAACGTAATTCTGAAACCTTATCAAAAGCTGACAGGAATATATATATTCGATAAATGATAGAAACTAAAGAGACGCAATTAACATTATGAGTATGCAAATGAGTACCTGTACGAATGTTTTGTATAGAAATCAAACTGTATTTTGTCGATATAAACGATATTTGAGTTGTAATAATAATTGTATCAATGAAAAAAATATATGTGGGAAAATTTAGCTGCCATTTCTCATACTGAAACAATCAGTGTCTGGCCTAAAAATAGGGGATTTTGACCGGAGAGAACAAAGGACGGCAAACCATGAGTTATCTCCCATCGCGTAATTCAGCGTTATAGGTCGGTTACTCGCCAAGAAGTTCAGCGTTATAAGTATGTTACTCGGCACGAAGTTCAGCGTTATAAGTCAGTTACTCGCCAAAAAGTAGAGCGTTATAAGACGGTTTCTTGCCACGAAGTTCAGCGTTATAAGTATGTTACTCGCCACGAAGTTCAGCGTTATAAGTCAGTTACTCGCCAAAAAGTAGAGCGTTATAAGACGGTTTCTTGCCACGAAGTTCAGCGTTATAAGTTTGTTACTCGCCACGAAGTTCAGCGTTATAAGTCGGTTACTCGCCAAAACGTTGAGCGTTATAAGACGGATTCTTGCCACGAAGTTCAACGTTATAAGTCTGTTACTCGCCACGAAGTTCAGCGTTATAAGTCTGATACGCCACGAAGTTCATCGTTATAAGTCGGTTACTCGCCAAAAAGTTGAGCGTTATAAGACGGTTACTTGCAACGAAGTTGAGCGTTATAAGACGGTTACTTGCAACGAAGTTCAGCGTTATAAGTCTGTTACTTGCCACGAAGTTCAGCGTTATATGTCGCCCTTGTATTTTATTTTTAAAGTAGGAAATTGTATGCCAACGTTTATTTTCCAAAGGACTTAACAAGCTTGGCAAATCGATGTGCTTATGTAATCAACGTTATGCCATTTATGTTTAATCACTGGATGGTCTCATAACCATTAAACTAAAAATAATGCGCTTAATGAAATTGAAAGAATATAATTATTAACATTTCAACAGAATGTTTGTGGGAACCTGCCTTCTGGTTTGAAAAATTGAACTTATAATTATAAAAAGAACGTTTTAAAAAGCATAAATCAAGGAAAACTCTTCCAAGTAGAATCATGACAAATTCTATATGACGGAAACATAATTTTTAATTTGTTTAGCATTAATACGTGAAAAAATATGTCGGGAGTAAGTATTTTAACGGTTTCAGTAATAATGTGTCTTAGTAGAAACAGCTTAGTTTATAAATGAAAACGAAGGTAGACATTGTAAATATATTTATTAAAAGTTTTATAAGTATCAATTAGTCAACCAGTAATGAGACTTTGGAATTGTTCTACTATTGTGATATTATATAATAATGATTAAAGAGTTTAAGCTACTATTATATCATGCATAATTGTCATTACAGGGAACGACAAAATAATAGTTGACACGTCATAGCGTGCATAGCTCTGTAACACTTTCGACCCTCAGAAACAAAGCACGAATACGTTAACAAACCTGTTGTCTGACCTGCAGGAATGAAAGGGTAGTATAGTGATCAAATGTAGCATTGTCTTGTTTGGAAAATAGTCAAAATTAAACGATGTCCGTTTAATAACATTTTATGAAACGAGTGAGTGGTTTGGTATTGGTGAGCGAAAGCGAGTTAGATATAACACAATTCAAGGATTAAGTGTTTTGATTTTTAATCGATAAATTACATCGTCAAAACTTTTAAGAATTTCGCAAGCATGACATTTTGACGTCATCATAAACTATAATGATGTTAATCTGACGTCACGTAATTCGGTCGGCGTGCGATGTTATTACACAATGAGTTACTTAACACAAAATATGTTTACATCGTCAAGGGTTTGGCACCTTGTTTAATAGAACAAGTAGGCTTTTTCGAGAAGTTTTATTTAAACTGATGCATTGTGTAAGTAATGCAATTAAGATAAGCTCTTGATGGAATTGTCATACATAGCTATAGCATATTCATCATTATTATCAAAAATAGATTTTTCTTAAGACATAACCCATTCAAATACCGGAAGTTATAACTTTAACGTAAACAATGCAGCAACATATGTATTAAGAAAATAAGAACGAATCACTTTCTGACCGCAAACCCAAACTCTTCGAAAATCGTAATATGGGCAGGTTCATCAAGTGTACCGGTCATATTTTAAAAATTAAAACTAAATGTCCATTTTCGTAAACGCCACAAATACGTAAGGGATGAAATTACAAAACAGTATTATGTACATTCATAAAACATTGTACGTTTCTGTATTACGAAAAATAGTTTTTGTTTGTATTTTCTTTAAAAAATGCCGTATTACAAACAAAGTTTTTTTATACTTTCTTTACTTTCATAAAACAGTGTCAGTGTCTCTTTTACAAAATAAGCTACATACTTCTAATATCTTCATAAATCAAGTGTTTATGGCATTGAACAGTATGTGCGCAAATAATTGATATGACACTGTGAATGATACTGTTGTGGTCAAACATGATAGCATCATATCTAAATGCCGTTTTTCGGAAGCGCTTGAATGTTTACCATAAAACTAAAACTGGAGCTGAACACAGTAGCTCCACACACTAGCTAAAACAGTACCTGTAAATGACACCTGTCAGTCATCTCGCCGTCTTTGCTCATGTTTATTTCGGTTGACATTTCAGCCCAGGATGCGAGTCATATTTTTCAGTAGCATCTCAATAAATTTGCAATCAAGGCGAGCAGGGGCCAAGAAGTCACGTTTGTTTACTTTGTCTGTCTTTATGAAAAAGCGAACAATGAGTTTTCATTAAGATTAAACAACGCCACTGAAGGAAATCAGTTTGTGCAATTTGTGATATTATTTTGCTGTTGTGCTTTCACTACATTGTCAACTATATTATCGCCTGACCAGCTCCTATTGTTCTTTGTTACAATGTTGATCGCTCTTATTCGTTCCATTAACAAAATTGGCACATTTCATTTTGGAGGATATCAAATATTTTTTCTGAAACTATAACAGATAAGGGATGGTGAGTTTGTTCTGACAATTGAGTTGTACATAAACAGATCTGAATCCGGTAGCATTTGAAGTGCCACTACTGAACAAGAAAAGTACGAATAGATTAATGTTACCCATATGATGAACATAAACAATATCGTAAACTATATATATCGATAAGTACACATATGTAAAATTATGACTTTATGAGCGTACTTGATTATATTTGACATAATTGACAATAAAGGGTGTGTCCCATGAGAAGTATGATGTGTATTGGCACATCTACCTTAATTCATAATAGTAAAGAAAACGTTCATCTTTTCGAAATTTTTGTAAATTTGTATATACATGTAATTTTGTTAGGATTGATGTCACTGTATATCGCGAAGTTATCATCAGATAATGATATCGTTACAATAATGGTTTAATAGAAGATCTAGATGTACGAAAGCGTACATGTTTATAACTCTTTAACGTACATTTTAACATATTAATGAGCTGGATATGTTGAATTACTTATGCGATACATCATGTAATAGTTACGGTTTTTATTCCCTTTTTTTGATTAAAACTTATCTTTTAAAAGATTACTTTTAAAAAAGGATTAAGAAATATATCTAACTTGATATGATAGAATTAATAAAAAATACAAAATACAAAATTTGATAACGAATATGTGTTTTGTGGTTTTTTGATTCGTGAATAAACGTTTGGTAATTGCCTAACTGAAACATCGGTTTAACTGTTTTAAGTCAGGTGTAAACATAGACAAATTGCTTTAAACAACATAACATTGTACAGACCGCAAAAATATATTCCATCAAAGATATGTAATACGAAAACAACATATGAAAATGAAACAATGAATCATTCCCCTCTCATGTCCTTACAGCTTAATTGTTTTATACTAAAGGGTTTATCAATAATTCTCCAACATTGAGTATTCATTTCTTCATGACGTATTTTGAATACGGTTTGCACAATTTTACAATGAATTTATTTTCTTGAGGACCTCCCCCCCTCCACCAATTCATTTGCCTTACCTTTCACATTTCAATGAAATAAAGATATTTTCCCATCTTTTACTCAAGTTCTAAGTTTGAGGAACATATTGCATGTTGAAAATATGCTCTGTGTCTAGTTATTTACTGCAATAACATTACATGATGTCAACATTTTATTTCAAATCAAAACTGTTTAAATGTCATGTTTCATAACTTTATTGAAATATGACATTTGCCAACACCTATAAACCACTAGATTATTTACACAATGATGCAATATTCCATATCAACGACGTGCACACTTTATAAACCACGAACTATGATAGCCACTTCACTCGTTTAATAACTCTAGTGGCGTAGATACAGGGCCCAAAAGCAATCGCTCTTGCATAAGGGGATAACGAAGCGTGTGAAATTCAACACCCGATACCTTGTCATGGTTCCCACAGTAGCCTATTTGACCATCAATATCCCTTGACCGGTGGTCAGTATTGGCGGGAGGGTTATCAGTGTCCTGCGTTATCTGTGGGGGAAGAAAGGAGGGGGATTTATCTACTTGAGAGGTAATTAAAGCGCCCTCATCTACAACTTTCTAAATATACCATTTACACCACTATCTTGACCACCGTATTTTGGGGTTTGGGAGGGGGTGGGGTATTGGAGGGGGTCAGCGTCTGGCGTTATCAATAGGGATTCAGGTACTCGAAGGTAAGTACTCTCACCTGTGGAAGGGGCTATTCCACACGGCTTAATAATTCATAAGAAACGGTTCTCATATCCATAATGTAAACAACACGTTATAAATTGCGATAACGGCCGTTTGACAACCCTGAAGAGATAGTTAGAGGCGTTTTAATGAAATGGGGGAGAGTTTATACCTGTTGGGTATTTGGTCAGGGCTGGTCGGAGCAATGGCGGGGATTGGTCATCTCACAGCTGTTATTTGCTCACGGACATTAAAACCTGGGGTACACACATAAATCTAAACATTTCTTACAGGTGACCAATTTCACTCATACCTGGGACCATCGTTTCCCTCTTATGATAGGTACTTGACATCTTATAAGCTTACCAATTTTGTGATAATGGGTACCATCTTGTATTGAATTCCAGCCCTTCACCATTCAGTGTCTTTATGGCAACCAATTTCATGATATGAAAAATCATCTGCCACGGACTGTCACACTTTTAAAACTACCTTGTATTTGGTAATCAAATCCATGATAATTGAAATAATCTACAACAGAATTCCAAGATATTTTATTCATATGGACATCATTTTCCCTTTGATTATAGAACTATGTACACCTTTTCATATAATGTTTTAAAATCACCCTCAACGGACTGAAACGTTAAAGATACTAAACATAAAGCTACGAATAACATAACATGTACATGTATATTATATTGATGAAATGAAAATAAATTATTTCAATTCAAATACAATGTATGTATAGTAAATGAAGCAGTAATAAATCAATTACATAATGTGAAGTACAGTCATGGGATTCCTTTTCCTTACACAAAATGAATTAAAGGTGTTCACACAAAAATGGCCGCCAATGGATTTTATGTGAATCTTTATAGTTTGTTCTCTGACTATGTATGATTGGTTTGAAAAATGACATTTTTGACATTATCAAAATAAAGCATTTAGCATTAACGTTCAATTATCAGTGAACAATTGAAAATATAAACTTTCAAAAACGTCCTACATTTTTACAACAATGATAAAAGAGTCAATGTTTAACGCCGCTTGGGTAATCCTACATCCATGAGAATCGCTTTGCATGACGACCAATGAGCTGTAATATTTCATCAATAATATTGGCACTTTACTAATTACTAAAAAATAAGGTTAAAATTAATCGTACAGACTCCCTATCATATAAGATATAAGAATAGGTCTCCGTTTGAATTCATTCAAACTTATTCCTTTTCGTTAAACTTTAATTCATATCTTTTTTTAATTAGAACATTATAGATCTGGCTATTTCAATAAATGACATCGGTCAAATGGTGCCCTCTACTTTAGGTGACGATATGACCTGCGTATTATTATAAAATGATATCATCAATAACTTAAGGAATATCTCCTTGGATTTTATAACATAACCAGTCATCCCGTCCCTTTAAAGGGGCAGTAGCACGTTTTTAGGGGGAATATGAGGTGATGTCAAGAAAATGAAAAGTAATGGTTCCAATTGAAAGACAATGTATTTAAACTAAATGGAGCAGTCATAATTCAAATATATATCGCCATGTGATTCCTTTTTCTTACACAAAATTAATTAAAGGTGTTCACACAAAATGGCCGCCAATGGATTTTATGTGAATCTTCATACTTTGTCCTCTGGTTATGGATGATTGGCTTGTGTAATGAGATTTTTAACACTGTCAAAATAATACTTTTAACATTAACTTACAATTATCAGTGAAAATTTTAAATTATAAAATTATCAAAAAACGTGCTACTGCCCCTTTAAGAGAATCATCGCTTATTTAAATATAACTATATTGTTTTCAGTATACTACCCGACTTTAAACATTTGTTCTATGCAATGAATCACCTTAATGGTACAAATATCTGAATGCTAACTCATATGCTACGACTCTCATGTTTAAAGGGACAATAAAATAATATCTAATTTATACATAATGGCCATATAATTCCGTCGTTACTGTTTATTGGTAAAGAAATATATTTTATTAGCAAAGTTCTAAAGAGACAGCGCTTCCCTTAAAAGTTAACTGTATTTGAAAGGTAGCAAAGTGGTTTTATGCATGATGATATTAGATCTAGGTTTGACGATAATGTCTTCATACGTGTTGAAGTACGGGTGGGGTACCGTCGTTTTCCACACATATGTTTATTACTTGCCAAATAAACACACCTAAATTAATGTAGTAAATTTGTCTGACATTTCCTCGTCACGTTTAATGGTTGATTGAGTATAATGGTAAGAGTGCCAATCAGTGCGATTTGAAATTTTATTAGTTAAACATGCATGCAGTTTTTTTATCTATACATGTATATTATTCATCTACACTAATTCTCATATACATTCTTTCTTTTTCTTCTAATGTATTCACATTTATGTTTCTATTCAATTATATATTTCATTCATTCATTCATTCATTCATTCATTCATTCATTCATTCATTCATTCATTCGTTCATTCATTCATTCATTCATTCATTCATTCATTCATTCAATCATTCAAAACTTTGTTCCATTCAACAGCACAAACCCACATAATATTTAGTTTATCAGTGCTTTCATGTATTTTTATGATTCAAGGTCTTTAATCCAACACGTACCATTGTTGCTGTTAATGCAGGCTATTTGTAGATATTGTTATCATCAAAGAGATAATAGTTTTAAAATAGCATTAAGATTTTGTGCAAATGATTCCTTGTTGTCGAGTAGAAAACGATTTGATGAATGTGGAAGTATCTTTGGAACATCACTTTAGTACAAGAAGCGTCTGTAATAGTTCTCAATCTATCGATTACTTTCAAAATCCTTGTTTTTGTCTAGATTTCAGGAGGTAAAGAGTTTCCGATTTGACAATAGTAAACAGTAATTTAAAACAGTTATTTCAAACCAAACCGTCACAAAAGAAGTGTTTAAATACAAATTATGACAATCGTAACATGTTGCAAGGTTTCAAGTTAAATCCATTCCGAAAATTCATTCAACCAACATCACGGAACAATTATCTATGAGCTGCAAAGAATGATTGTGTCAATACTCTATTAGAAAGGACCATGAAAAAAGGATTTTAGTTTAATTCAAACGTTTTTTCACGTTTTTTTATTAATTGTCAATATAAGTTCATAAGATATTGGAATAAAACTCATTTACCAAAATATGATTTGCAATATAAACCTTTCATAATTCTGAGATAAAAATCTTTTGGTTTTTTAATCAACTCATAACGCTAAGGGCAAAACTGAACTTCAGATTAAACAAAAGCAATATAAATACCAGTTATATGATGATAGAAGTACGAGTCTTTACATTATCTGTTTACCACAATTCAATTCTATGCATCCTCAAAATCATGATCTTAAACTATCAAGACAATCATGCCACCTGATTTGTCGGTCAAATACAAAAACCACATTGTGTTAACGTTTGAACCGTTAGCAAAATTTCCCTATCTCATGACCAAAACATTCTGCGGGGTGCTTTTATGAGAAATCTGCGAAGTTTGGAAGGAAAATTGTATTAGTTTGGGCAAATCAAGGGCGTGTTTGTTTACATTTATAGAGGGTTGTCCTATGTTAAAATGATAAAGTTATAGTGTCCATTTTGTTAGGCAAATATCTATGCAAGTAAGGCAAATATCCATTGGCTTTTTCTGACGTGTGCAATAATTTCGATTTTCATCCAGTTCTAGCCTAAACGTTGAATAATAGGATATCGACTGTAGACATTTGAACGACAGAACGATATGATTAGAATCGTCGGTACTATTATTGAGACTTGGACATTTTGTTTTCTGCTTTCTGTTTCTAAAATAGTTTGATAAATAAGAATCAGAAAGCCACAGTACATTCAAAACTCTCATAATTGTTTGAAACGTTAGAGAAAAAATTGACTTAAAAGGGGCAGTAGCACGTTTTAAGGGGGATATAAGGTGACGTCAGGAAAATGATAATAAATGGTTCCAATTGAAAGACAATGACTTAAAACTACATGAAGCATTAATAAATCAAATATTTAATGTAAATTTCAACCATGCGATTCCTTTTTCTTATACAAAATTAATTAAAGGTGTTCACATAAAAAATGGCAGCCAATTGACTTTATGTGAAACCTCATAATTTGTTCTCTGACTATTGATGATTGGCTTGTGTAATGAGATTCTTTGACACAAACAAACTAATACATTTAGCATTAACTTACAAATATCAGTGAAAAATTAAACAATAACGTGCTACTGCCCCTTTTAATTATGAACTATTTCCTTGCAATTCTAAGAGAATGACTTTAGGAATACCGGAACTTTAAGCCCTGGGCGACATAATATAAAAAATGAGAAAATGCTAAATGCTGCTTGATGCTACTCTTCGCTGAAAAATATTACGACACTTTCAATCCATTTTGTTTGAAAACATAAATATTTATCAGTCAAAGGGATCAGAGAAGCAGAGGCGAATTGTGAACTTGTAAGAATAGTTTTAGATGATCAGGCAAACTATTATAGTGAAAGTTTTAATTAATATTTCTTTACTCCATAATACTATATCAATACTTTGCAATGTGATAAATGTATAAGAATTAATTAATTATCTAAGGACAACATTTTGAACACTCTCTTCCCTCAGAGGTAGAGTAAGTAATAGATATACCCACACTTCCCGAGGTGTTTCGCTCAACATACCTCCTGTATACCTTTCTGGGTCTACGAGGCGTAGCGTATGTATATTTGTCTAAATGTATATTTGTCTTGACGCAACTAGATCAAAAATATATTAACAATACTCTTTTTAAAAACTTTTTAAGAAACATAAACTGACATCATTACGTTAAAATATGGTACAAACAAGTACTTATACATAGGCTTGTATAGGAAAATACAACAATCTAGACATGACACAACAAAATGTACCGCTACCAGATCGTTCACATTTCTCTAATAAATTTTACAACTTCGTTGATTTGCCAAAGTTGAAAATCTCTTTACCTGACTTAATGTGGGTGTGCAATAAAAAGTAGGTGTATTAGAAACGTTGAGGTGTATCGGTCAATACATCTACAGTTAGAACAAAGAAAACCATAGCAACGAGACCGGAAGTGGGATATAAGTCAGTTTACAAAACGACAGTGTCCCCTAGCGACACACAAACAATTTTAAACATGTCATCCAATGAAAACACTTCTCGCATGGAAAAGGTGCTTCTTATCACAAAACCTTAGCTATGATTAAGATACCAAAATGAAGACCTTTGAACAGCGTCGGTGATTCTCCCTTTCTAGCCCGTAGACTCGGCTAATTCAAACAGAGGCTAGATAAACATTTCATGACTTGATCTACCTCTGTTGGGAGATATGCACTTTGAATTGATTGTTATTATTTCTTTGTAATTTACGTAATTTAGAGCGGTATCCCGTTACTGAATCTACCCGTCACTTGAATCGAAAGCCATATAAGCGAAACCTTTATAACTGCAGAAAAACCCTATGTAAGTGAAGGTATAGTGTACCCGTACACCACCCGAGTACCGCCAGGGGGAAAGTAAGTGCTTTGCACCGGTATATGACTGCTTAACCCCACACTTGACAGACTCACAATTAGGGGAAAGAAATCACTACGTAACTACAAATAGGCCTTCAATTGACAAAACATAACAGATGACATGGCAGTCCGTGCCAGCGTGAGATCAGCAGGTAACGACACTCACGGGCTGCAGGTGTTCAATGTTCTAATGGCACTAAATCATTGCTAACTCGACCCTTAATGAGTGGTAAATTACCAAGAGGAAAAACAGCAAGTTTAGACAGCACTGCTTAAGGGTGATGCTTCAAAACCGTGATGTCGCTTTCAATGAAGAAATTTACAATGTAATAAGAGGTCAGAAATCGACACGCATTGTGTGATATCTTCGCAATAATACATGGATAAGTAGACGGGAAATTGACATTCCGCGAGCCTGTCGAGTGAGTTGTATATTTCACCACACAAGTAGCAAATTAACGTATCAGCGGACATCATAAGACAATTATTTGTACGAGTGCTTGTCGCTATCGTCGATGTCGTGCTGATAAAGCGGTATTCCGAACCCATTTGCGGCAGCACGTGTGTGTCGTTGAGGGAAGTGGGCGTGTCCCACGTACCCCGTTAGCTTAGCTACAGACCCCCTCGCCGGTCCACACACCTCATCCAGCGGACATGTGTACAGGTGTTCCAGCGATAAAAGCATTGAGAAGCACACCTCGGTGGAATTATAGCGCAATATATCACAGTTCAGGCCCCGAGACGAGCAGCAACTGTGCCCATGTTATTCTTCAAGGGAGATAATTGATAGAAGGCATTCCCTGAACAGATCGAGTTGTCTGGGTGAAGACACGGCGCTCTTCTTCCGGCAAGTTGTTGCAGATACTGGTGACAGCTCTCATGAGCGTCCAGCGAACCCGCCTCATGCACGTGCATCCCCCATTCCATATGCGTTTACAAAGGTTCCAGCACTTTTACCAAATGTCGTATTTGTAGTATGTCATGGTATCCAGAGAAACTGATTAAATCATACTTAAACGTTTTGCTAAGAAATTCCTGATATTCTCATTAGTTCTTTGACATTGTTCATAAACCCATGTCTAAAAATCTAACCATTCCTGAAGTCCTCTTTAGTTCTTTGAAATTGCTCATTAAACCGTATTTCAGATAAAAAAAACTATTCATTTAACAATTCTCAAATAAAAAGGACTGTTTGTTGAATCTCTTCTTGAAATTGAGTAAGCTGTATCCTTTTTAGAAGCTCACGACAATGATTTACTAGCAAGACTCTTGGCCATGAACTCTTTTCCCTGTGTATAGAGCAATATGTTGCTCATTTCTTAAAGTTAAATTTCCAAAGTATTGCCTCAAAGAAATGTTTTCTAATACTAATATCTAACGGTAACAAATTTTGAAGTGACGTTGCGCTTTGGTGTGATGTTCTTTTTTTTATAAAGACAAAACAAGCAAAGATCAACAGCAGCAGTGACAACAATGATGAGGACGAGACGAGACGAGACGAGACGAGACGGGAGAATGCGAGAATAGTCCACAGATCCTTGATCTATTCTTAGATGAAAATTCAGTCTTGGTGACGAGATAGGGTCCTTTCACAATTGGTACAAAGTTTCATATTGTTTAAGATTCGAGTGTTTTGCAATTTTAATTTGACAACAATGTTTTAATGCCTGTCGCATAAAGGCCATGTATACGTTGTCCTTATATTCATTCATTCACCTACCGTACTTAATTCCTCAAATCTAGTTATATGGGTTAAACTTATGCATTTTATTTTTATTTTAATGATAGAAGACGCACAATATAACTCATTGTACCTGTTGTCCTGTGTATATTTCATTAAACTGTTAACCCTTCCTCTGTCCACTACAAGAATGGTCATCTATGACTAACCCCTGATTAGCCATCAGCAAGTAGCCATTGCCCACTCGATGGTCACTTAATCCCTTCTCTGGGCCCATCTGGTCAGTAAGTGCTGCAAATGAGGAACCACTCCGGGTTGCCTGCCCTTTACTCTGGACAACAATACTGGTCAAGAGGTCATCTGCTGACTGGTCAGACTGTGTCCGGGAGGGTAGAAGCAACGGTCCGAAGAAACTGACCAGTACTGCCCCTTGGTCGGTATCATCCCTCTACAATACAAACAACTAATGGCCAATTTATCATTTCCTGATGGTTGGATTGTCTCCCCTTCCATACACAAGATATACGACGTTGCTAATAGATGGCGCTATTTGTCCATGTCACTTACTGCATTTACTGGTACGACTTGACCCAACATTTTGGGTGTAAATTTCTTCGGTAATTACTTGCTCAGTTGAAGCTATGATAGTAAGTAGAGTTATTGACCCCATACAGATCCATCCATCGCCTCGATTAACGGGATTATACATTCCCTGCCGAGAAAGTGCTTCTGTTAATTAATCTTGATGTCCTGGCATACACGTTACAGGCTACTGAAGAACCATTCCAGAGAGCGACAGGTCTTATTTCCGCTTTATGATCTCTACGATAGCTTTGATCAAAGAGATGACGCTTTGAAACGCATTTAATCATTTTATAACATGAAGAAGAAAACAAATGTGATAGATCTCTTATCATTATTGAATCCCTTAAAATGTAATTTTGTAACTTTGAATGCTGTCACTTGACAAGTTAGGTTTGTTAACGTTTCTTCGAAACGTTTGTGTTAAGCTGAAATATTATGCAAAACCGGTTAAGAGAATTTAGAAGTTCAGTGCTAATTTTATCTAAAATTGATCGGCACTATTACTTAGTATAAACAACCAATGGTGCTTTGATATTGCCTGAGTCTAATAGATGTACCTATTTTACGGTGTTCAATCACTTGATATCTCTTAAAGTTCCGATATTAAATCGCTCATAAATTATAGCCTTTTCATTTATTATGATGAATTTAAAACCTCTATAAACAGTTTTTACATACATGTAATCTGTTACATATTCTAAACCAATCTTCCAAACCTCCCTTTCAAAACTGCTCTTGTGTATATCCTCTTTGGGATCAATGGAGTGTTTTCAAAGCTTTACAAATCAGAAAATGAAAGAACCCGTTAATAAATCTATTCTGAAATGAATAGATGCTCCTAATTGAGTGAGCGAGAAGCGATGAAGAGCGAGCGATAGTCCATCACCAAACGCTGGTCCCCCCCTCAACGATCCGGTGATGAACGTTCATTAGTGACCAGGGGTCAGTCTGGCTTTGATCTAGTTGTACAAGTGATGAGGTGGTCACTGAAGATGCATCTCTACAGACTTGGTTCCTGCTTCCAATACAGACTGGTTCCCCGCTTCCGCGACGAACTGGGTTCCTGCTGATGTCTAAGACTGGGCCCCGCTGCCGCTATCTCTTCATGGAACCAGTCTGATGAGTGAACTACTGGCCTGAAGAATTAAGTAATTATCGCCATGTCAGAAAAGACTTCCAATTTAATTAATTACACTAATATGAAGGACAAATATTTGCCGGAGTGTCTTATTGTTGCTACTTGTGAGACTGACAAGGCACTTCGGAAGCAGGGCATTGATTAAACAAGGCCAAATTCTCGCCCATAATGAAATCAATATCGGTAATAATCATATTTCAGAAGATGTGGTTTAATTACATGCCCTGACTGCTCTTGCGAGAGGATGATGGTCACGTGATGTGATGACGTCACGAAGGATAGGATTTTTATTATTTTGAACTGATGCCACGACCTTTAAATTCTTCTGTTATTGTTTCGTTGCCTCGTTCTCTCTAGAAATAACCGATATTGGGTTCACAGTCACGTGTTTGAGAAGTAAAGATGTCTTTAAACTACGACCTTCCGCTTCATAAAAATCATCTTCTTTTGACAAAGCACTGTTGGTTTGATTACAAGGTTAGAGATGATCACTACACTAAAACCGTCCTCGCAAACATGATCCTTCCGGCCTTTGTGTTGACTCTGATCTATGACATAATAACCCTTTTATAAAAGATTAAAAACTTATCCTTTCAGTATTATTTAGTTGTTTTTTCTAAATAATGTTTGTTTTTACATTTGCACAAAAACCCAACATATTACCAGTCAGCTCGTTCGATTTCCATATTCATCCCCAAAAGCAAATTTTGATAATTACTTGTTTAAGATATCTTGTCCGGTTTGTGGTTAACATGAGTAGCTATTTGAGTCTGAATGTGTGCATTGAAATTATTATTGCAATCGTACGTGCACTCGTTACTTTTGACACACGTGACTTCAGTAACATACTCTATTCAAATTACCAATGTATATGTTAAATGCTTGTTTGAATTTTACAAAAAAATAACATGATGCCATTATTTGTTGCGCATATCAAGAGGGGTTTTCTAATTACTATAACATGACGAAAACTGTAACCTTTTTTTTTGTTATAATGATAAATTCGTAAAATGTTGTTCCAGTTGGCGTAACTTGTTTTCATGTCTTATCTTATCAACTGTACTGTGAATTATATTTTGTAAGCGACGAGATCACTTGATTTGAATCATTTGCCATGATTTGCTGTTATACAAAAAGGTGAAATCTAAAAAAGAAGAATTATGCTCATGTCTATCAAATCACTAATCACAAATTTCCATTTCCAAACGGATTTTTACAACGTACAGTGAGGAACATCCTGATTATTTTGTAAAGAAACCTATGTTCCGTTAGTTTTTAAATTTGCCATGATTTGCTGTTATACAAAAAGGTGAAATCTAAAAAAGAAGAATTATGCTCATGTCTATCAAATCACTAATCACAAATTTCCATTTCCAAACGGAATTTTACAACGTACAGTGAGGAACATCCTGATCATTTTGTAAAGAAACCTATGTTCCGTCTTTCTAATTATATAGATCTAAAGGCCTCCGAGTTATCCTTTTGATTATTTTTCACAACATGTATAGTTCATTAGCTCAAATACGAATGTTTGTTATTGTTAAGTAGTTCTAATCGTTGCTGTTCCAAACTATATGGATTTTGTCTATGATACTAATCTTAAGCTACAAAAACAGTATTTGTTACAGAAGTTTAACCATGGTTAAATAATTACATTAGGAGTCATCATACCACATAATATTCTTGAGAATTAAAAACTTACGAAAAGAAAACTAGACAGTTTCTGAAATATTCTGCACTATGATACAAATAGCAAAAAATATCATTACCAGTGAATAATCTGGAACTTTCTGAACCATTTTCTTGAAAAAGACCCCGCTTTGTCAAGAAGAGTGGCCAAAAGCCTGCAATAGTTCAAGATCATTCAGAAGACACTCGATCTTCGTGTACCTACACTCCTTGGCAGATGACATGTCACGTTTTTATCAAGAGATAAAAAAGAAAATACAAAAGGTGTCCTTGATTGACTATATCTTACAAATGTGACATTTTGTCTCATGTTTGTGTAATTTAAAAAATAAATCAGCTATATAATCAAAGATACAGCTATTGTTTAGAAAAGAATAGTAAACTAGTATTGAAATATGTTTGGTATTACAAATTGGTGGCTCATAAAGTTCGTTACCCTAAAACCTTTACAGCCATCGGAACAGCGGTAGGGAAACGTCCCTTTAAAATATCTTTAGAATCGTTTAAAACTCTAGGTGTTATATGCAATATTATTGAACTTTTTTGGATACATGAAATTGATCTCTTTTCATAACTACAGTCCTCAGCATTTTTGGCGAGTTTTGACATATGGAACCTAACTGAAGTGATGTCCTACAGAAATGGTCATAAAAGTCAAGGGTCAACTTTCCCAACCAGCAAGGTTTTAGATACCAAGTATCAGCACCACTGATATTGGGTAACGAGCTATTCTCGTCAGCTTGTGAAGCAGGTATTATCAGTTACATCCATTCACAGCCCAGTATCAGAGTTAGAACGGATGTAGCTACTGCTTCTCTATTGAGTAATTGGATTAACTCGTCGCGTCGTCATGCCCGGGCCTCAGCACCAGGGTGCGGAATGTGGGGTCAGATCAGTCAAACAGGTAACTACAGGGTTGCCCGGGGGTAGCAGCAGCCGGCGTTGCGCGAGAGGGGGGTGCGAGGGGGAGCAGGGTGGAAGAAGCACGTCCCCCACACACACCGGGACCATGCCCTGCCCTAGAACACGTACCTTTCTTTGTTTATCGCTAGGGCGATTGTTCGGAAATAGTTTTTCAAATACACATGAAATTGTTACGACAAACACATTAGTGGGGTTGCCGACATGGCCACCCTATCAGCGCCCAGGTGTGGGGACTTGCCGGCTTATACGCCGTTTGACTGGACGCTGCTAAGTTGTCTAGAAGGAAGGCCGGTGGTTGGGGAATTAACTAAGTAGTCCGAGTGTCAAGGGGTAAGCCACATTGCGTGAATGTAAACACACGGCCCCTCATCCCCACTGAGACCGAGGGTATATCCCAGCACTGGCACGGCTGGGGGCTCAAACTCGCTCACTAGCAGTGCTTTACGACATCTACATGTGTATGTTACTCCCCAATAGTATCCCCTTCTCTCCCTCCCTGTAACCCCAATTACACCAGCTTCTCCCCTTCTCAATGTCTTTCCATCGAACTGTTCTCTCCGTCCTTCCAGCGGGCTCTCTTAGTCTCCCATGTTTATCATGGTCTCTCATGGTCTTTCATGGTCTCGGTCTGATAGTTTCTCGAGGTCACTTGGTCCATCATGGCCCCTTCATGGTCTCTCGGTTTCTTATGGTCTATGGATCTTTCACGGTCTCTGAATTTCCAAAGATCTTCCAGCTTCTCATGGCCTCTCATGGTCTTTGAATCATTCATGATCTCTCAGCTTTTCATATTCTTTCATAGTCTCTGAATCTCTCATGGTCTCTGAATCTCTCATGGTCTCTCAGCCTTTCATAGTAGTTCATGGTTTCTGAATCCCTCATGGTTTCTGAATCTCTCATGGTCTCTCAGCCTTTCATAGTAGTTCATAGTCTCTGAATCTCTCATGGTTTCTGAATCTCTCATGGTTTCTGAATCTCTCATGGTCTCTGAATCTCTCATGGTTTCTGAATCTCTCATGGTCTCTCAGCCTTTCATAGTAGTTCATAGTCTCTGAATCTCTCATGGTCTCTGAATCTCTCATGGTTTCTGAATCTCTCATGGTTTCTGAATCTCCCATGGTTTCTGAATCTCTCATGGTTTCTGAATCTCTCATGGTCTCTCAGCCTTTCATAGTAGTTCATAGTCTCTGAATCTCTCATGGTCTCTGAATCTCTCATGGTTTCTGAATCTCTCATGGTTTCTGAATCTCTCATGGTCTCTGAATCTCTCATGGTTTCTGAATCTCTCATGGTCTCTCAGCCTTTCATAGTAGTTCATGGTTTCTGAATCTCTCATGGTCTCTGAATCTCTCATGGTCTCTGAATCTCTCATGGTCTCTGAATCTCTCATGGTCTCTGAATCTCTCATAGTCTCTGAATCTCTCATGGTCTCTGAATCTCTCATGGTTTCTGAATCTCTCATGGTTTCTGAATCTCTCATGGTTTCTGAATCTCTCATGGTTTCTGAATCTCCCATGGTCTCTCAGCTTCTCTTGGTCTCTCGTGGTCTCTGAATCTCTCATGGTCTCTGAATCTCTCATAGTCTCTGAATCTCTCATAGTCTCTGAATCTCTCATGGTCTCTGAATCTCTCATGGTTTCTGAATCTCTCATGGTTTCTGAATCTCCCATGGTCTCTCAGCTTCTCTTGGTCTCTCGTGGTCTCTGAATCTCTCATGGTATCTCATGGTCTCTGAATCCATCATCATCTCCCATCTTCTCGTGGTCTCTGAATCTCTCATGATCTCTAATGGTTCCTTGTGGTCTCTGAAACTCTCATGTCTCTCATAGTCTTCCATGGTCTCTCAATGTCTCTTTTTGCTGCCAGTATCACATGGTCTCCCGTTCTCACATGTCAATTTGCTTAATATGGACTCTCCGTCTTTCTGATCTCTGGTCAACAAGCCATATGGCTGTTCTGAACATCGTTCCCTAATGCAACAGAAAGCCGGACAAAAAATATACATTAAAATTAAGAAGATACAATTAATGAACACACCATCTTTATAGTCAACTCAGTGTAAATCAGGCACAAGGTTGATTGAGATTAATGATTTGCTTTACCATTAATGATCAAGTATATACTGAAGAAAACATATGTGGGTAACTACTATATGATTCAAAAGGAAATGGATATTTTTACTTATAAACTGATGTAAGGATTTTAGGGTATTGCTGTTTTTTTTATTGCCTAAGGATTCGTTTACGTTCAATAATGTTCTAACGTCAAGACATTGTGGATAGAAAACATGTTTATTCTAAGGCCATGGTAGTTTCGTAATCACGTTTTGGAAGAATCACCATATATTGTACTGTTATATTTATGCATTGTTATACCTTGTATACGACCCTGGCCTTTAGACAAATAAAATACTTGACTTGACATACATGTACAGACAGCTAGTGAAACACGTCTTCATTATAATGGCCAGAAGAACACCTAGATTTTTTAGATAAATATATGTTATATATATATATATACATATATATATATATATGCATCCACACCTCTCTCTGTATATATCTCTCTCTCTTTCTATATCTCTCTCTCTCTTTTTCTCTCTCTCTCTTTCCTCTCTCTCTATCTCTCTCTTTCTCTCTTTCTTCTCCCACACGCAATGACTAAACGCTCGTAATCTGGTCTCAACCTTCAGCTAAATTAAAAATTTCAGGTTCCTAAACAGATTAAGATTTGATTGTGCCAGGTGTTGCAGGGTTTGTGAGGGCCATAAACCACTTGTAGCGAGTCGAGGAGGTAAACAAGTGCTGATAGACCGACGATTGAATGGACCATTGAATTCTCCCTTCTAAAGGCATTATTTTACATGTTAACTTTCTCCTTAACACACTCTTTCAGCTTTTTATGGGCGTTATATCATATTATATTATCATATTTAGTTTGTAATATTAGTTTTGCTTATTTTCCAAAACATGTTGACTTGGGTATCAGTTAAATTTACAACTATAATTTTGACATTGACGTGTTAGATTAATATAAATTTTCGATGTTACAAATATGTTCATATGACCTAAGTTATTTATTCATTTCAATGGATTATATTTTTTAAAGGCGTTGATCGTGTTCAATTGGCCGTTGTGTAGGTTTTAGGGGAAAATAAAACCGTCAATAATCTTTAAGATTATCTAACAAGATTGGTATGAACTGCAGTTACAGCTGGACATGGAGTGTAATATGGCATTGGGTACTTTAATAGTGATTATTTGTCTCGAACATTTGGCATACATATTCTTGTAAACAAATCAACACAATTATGATGATAATTATGACATTTTCATCATCAATTCGGTATTGGATAAAAAAATTAAAAAATAACAATTTCTGATTATTCTGTCTCTTTCATTTTGCCAAATTTGAAACTAACATTTCTAGATCCGGAAGGGAGTGTTCACCCCTCCCAAGAGAGTTTTAAAAATATATCTTGTTGAGATTATTAGTTCTATTACATAACAAACCACTTGTATATGAAAAGTTTTGGGCATGATACTTAAATTCTTGACTTGATACTCTAGTGTTAACAAATCAGTGCTAACTAGTGCTGTGGATGTCATCAACAAGAAAAGCAAAAGACAACGCCAAAGTTGTTAATCACAAATATTTATTAATGTTATAAAATAATTATATCTATACCACTCATGTCATTCAATAAATATATCCATGTCATTCATGTGTTTTTATTACTTTTGGGTCTATTCCACTATTCTAGTAGGGGTCACAGGAGCTAATTAACCTGTTTACTGAACCGTTAAAGTGTCTGCGAAATGAATCGTCGGCGTTTTGGGAGCCGACCCTTAAATTCTGTACAAACTAATTTTCCTTTTGACACATATTCTGTAATCCAAAGTAATCATTTCAAAGATTGCACTTGTGACACCCTTGTCTAAACATGAATCCTGTTTCCGCCCATGAATCAGTGACGTGATGGGCTAATGGTGATTTTGAAAATGTTTATATACATGTACTTGGACTAAAGACGATTCGGCGACAGTGCAGTGGAATGATGCAATTAACGGTCAGGCGAAATCGACATTTCGTACCATAAGACGCAGACAAATGAACAGATGTTCACACAACAGCTGTAGATTCCGAGATTAGTAAATATTAGGACAGAGAAAAGATGTTAAACTGTGATGAGCAATTAAATTGCAGAAATTAAAACAGCATGGGTATTAGAAATAAGAAGCGAGATAGTTAACCACACTAAGAACGCCACTTACACTTAAATTAAGCGTTCAAACTGCTAGAGGTTAGGAGCGGGTTAAAGGGGAGCGACTTCCAACACAAACCCCAACCCAATTCTTTCAAGTTTCGATTGACTCCTAATTTGATTAGAACAGAAGAGAATTAAAATGCTACCTTCAAATTGAATTGTCATTAAAGCTGCAATTGAGCGCTGGCTACTTGATAAGATTGAATTCAAACATTTCGGTCTGTCACATGATTTTCCTGATTACCCCCAATCATCAAAGAGACGGCCGGGGAGGAAGTAGGTAGTTTATGTACGGGTCGAGCTTCAGCTGATAAATACCGTTCTGGAACCAATCTAAAGCTAATCAGGGGACACAAACTCGCAGCCAGGGGGGACATTACCCCCGGTAATCTCGGCGTTAAGTGGAACCGTTAATTTAATCAGTTTTCGTTCTGTGATTTAACTTTAAATTATTGAATGTAATAGAGTTGTACATATGGAAAAATGGTAATCGTTTAATTCTTTGGTAAATTTCGTTTACAATCTTAGATGATAATTAAAACTTTAAATTTGAAGTCGTGTACAAATTTACTGGGTTTCCTGGTTTCTGATTGGGTTCATTTGTGAACAGTGATGATCATTCTCTCTTTATAGCTGTGAGTTCAAATTGCTTCTAATTATAATATTTTAATTATTAATTTATCATTGTTTGACTATAGAATACCTCCAAATCTCAATCAGGGTGCTATTTAACTTAGATGTATTTTTAAATGTGCAAATACAACCAGAATGTAGTGAGACGTTGTAGATGGTTTTTTTTCTATTTGCAGTGTGTCTCTTCTTCCCATATTTAATTTTAAGATATCAAACACCTTTGTAATCGATTAAGATTTTAACAAATGCTGATCAAGAACAACCGTCTCATAAAAACGCACCACTTCATGCTCAAAACAAGGGTCAATGAAACTGTTTGTATCGTCAAAAGGATGTGATGAAATGTGATCGAACTGTATAAGGTGGTTTAGTATCATATGCATTTTAATGAACATTTTGAACACAGAAATTACTACCATGATGTTGCTTTTAACAATGAAAGTTGTCCCTGTTGACTTATCTTCGTCTTATTAATTGGAATAAAGAACATTTTTAAATTTAAGTCAGTAACATTTAGGGTTTGTCCTTTTAAAGTTATTTGCTGTAAATAATTGAATTAGTCGGTTTTAAAATCAGAAAATATTGAAATTAATACAAATGTATTGCAGATGTTGCGAATAAATACGATTGTTTACATATTAACTTATAAAAGTTTTTTAAAAATGTTTATTCAAAATAGTTCCAAAGTCTAGGATAAGCGATGTAAGCTTACAATGTATTACAAATCAGTGCATTTTAGTTATTCTTACAGTATGATAAAACAAGTAAAAATTCAATTTTCAGCATTAAATTTGTAAATTGTAATATCAGATGAGAAGTTATTCACATTTCAGTGTATAAAAACGTTGAATTTCTCGATGAGGCTGGTGTAGAAAACCGTAAGATTTTACGAGCGCGTCCGGTGAGTTTCTGAATGTCCAGATGGTATGCATTCTCTCCCCACAGAGGCAACTCAGTCATACCCCAGTTAGCCTCTGTTCCATTACGCCAAAATCCTGGGGTTCCGGCAGATCGCCCTAGCGGCAAAAAGTTGTTACTTGAGATATCTCCCTTATTTGCAGCCAATGAAAACACCTTTTGGATGTCCACGACTTCGGGAATACTCAACGGTCGCTCAGAGACTTTCAAACGAATCGTGCCTTTAGGTTTCTTTTTCATTAACAGTGTGAGTCTCAGAGAGGGAAACTATTTCAAAATCAGATATGGATAGGGTTTTTCATTAGAAACATATTGTTTTATAATTGTGTAAATTGTTCTTCGTTTTATGATAAATTTTATTTTAATAATTCACCAAATAAAAACCAATGAGAAGGTAAAAAGCGATTGTTTTGTAGAAGGAAAAGTTATCTCCCTTTGGTGCGAATCCACACGGAAATAGCCGAACTTTTTCGAATGACCACTTTTGAAACGGCGTCGCTGATTGCACAACTAACTTCGATTGCCTCCAATCAGATTTCTACCTTTCTATCCCGTATGTTAGCCGTAATAGAACAGAGGCTAACTGGGGTATGACTGAGTTGCCTCTGTGGGGAGAGAATGGATGGTATGGGAACTTCCACATATAAATTATTTATCACATATCTTAAATAGTCAAGTGCACGTGTTGATGAAAGTATACACATCTGAGTTATAACCTCACACGTCAATTCATTGTTTTTATGTGGATTACAAAGTTGTTATGGCAACTTCTGTTAAATGGATCATACCGTTTAGACATTGTTTTAGGTAGCAAAATGGTCATAGAATGAACACGTTTCGTATTTTCCTAAAAAAGTTCATTTTAAACTTTTAAGGATCTTCCAATGATTACGTAAAAAGTCAACAATCTTGAAATTGTAACCTAATTTATGATAATTATGCATAGGATTGGTCCCTTAATTGTATTCTATAGCTCTTAATGCGGCTGGGCAATACAAGGGAGGCAACTCCACTCGGCATGACTACAATCAAAAAGTAATTTTTAATCAGTGGCAAAGTGAATGGGATAGGGGCAGTTCTGCTAACATTATGCATACATAGCTAATGTAAAGCACGCTAAGATTCGCCGATAGAACCGTAGAGACGAAATTATTCTCAACCGTTTTTAAGACATAGTCATTGTGGACTAAACGCTTTTTTTTGCACATTTTAGACAAAGATTTATCTCCTTCAAGTCTTCATAGTTTTTTCTTTTAGTATTTTGTTGATCATCGTTAAGACCTCATAGAATATGTAAAGTTTGAATCAAACAATTTATCAAAATATTAAAATATGTTATAACTTATTGTCTAAGAGTCTAAAAATCATTTAAAATTGTATCTCATGTTGTCTCATGTTGTAATTAATTTACCATTTAAACATGTTTTAATTACCTCAGAATGTTCACTGTTACTGCCGACCGCATGAAGGTCATTTTTGATCTAAACGTCACCCTAAGCTCACCTTCCCACCTACCTTCTCACTTTTACCGAACGTGCATTAACATCGCTCATAGACACATGTTGTTTTCTTAACAGTATTCAATATGTTATTTAATTGCTATATTGAATTCTAAACATAGCAATATAAACCTCTATGTACATCTTGTTTTAAAATGTTTTGGTCAAAATATGTTTTGTATAGCAATTAACCTGAATTCAAAACTCCTTCGTACAAGAAATTGTTTGTTTCATAGTAAATACTAGGAATTTCTGTTCTTTTAATTTAGAAATTTAACAATATCAAAATAACCAAAAGCAAACAACGATGAAATTGTTTTATATACATAGTAGTCGTTAAAAACTACTCGCAGAAATTCTGTAAAAGAGAATTTTATTAACGCTTCTTTTCGCTCTCTAGAGTGAAGCCATTTCACAGTAGTCTCCCTTTGACTGCTGTATTTCTCTACTTGAAGTTATTGCAGTGGCGAGAATTCTAGTGTTAAGCCACTTTCAAGAATAGTCTTAGGCCTAGAAACATAACATATTTTATTTATAGTATCCGCCCGCGTCAGTTTCAACTCCAAGGTTTAAACAAAGGTTTTTACAAGGTTAAAAATTGAACCTTTTTCTCGTTGTCTTGAAAATCATTAAAACATTAACTCTTCAAATGTAACTCGTTCCTGTTCATGTTAGCCTTTAAAGATGCTTTTTCGTGAAAATAAATTAATATCACGCTTATATTCGACTCCATATCCAGTTTTGTTCAAATGTTTTATTTTCATTTTTAAAAACAACGGGTGGAAACTAAAATAGATCCGCGTCATCGCATCAGCTTTGGTTATCTGTAAAGACCAGGGGCCGTATTTATAAAGATTCTTAGAATTTTCGTATTTTTACACTTAGAGTACATAAAATAGTTATTAGTTAAAAGTTACTCTTAAGAAATATTTATAATGGGTCTTAGAGTAACTTTTAACTAAGAATGGGAGTTCGGTCTTAAGAAAATCTAAACACTTAAGAGTGAATCTTAGGTAATTCTTAGATTTTTGTTGACTTAAGAATTCTTGAGAACTCTAAGAATTTTTATAAATGCGGCCCCAGAAACATTTTTGTTCTTGGCCTAATTATATAACAGGGAGTATAACTGCAAGGTAGACTCTTGTTGCTTGGCGGTGTTACCTCGAAACACGCACTGGAGCTTGCAAACAGTGTTGTATTACACCTAAACTTAAATAGACACCCCTTGATTTGAGCCAAATGGTATTTAATTGGTATGGTAATAATTCTTGATCCAGAACAAATGCCAAATATATTACAATTACTAGTTTTGAATGAAAACCTATCCAAAACCATATGTATGTAACGTGGTCCCCCACTTAACACAAATTTTAATGATAGGACTTTTCAGTCATCATATCAATTTAAATTATAACCTACCTACGAAAGATAAGTTTCCAGAATTGCGTTGACTATATAATGATCGCCATTGTATCCAACCCTTCCAGGAAGTGGATATGGGATTATAGGAGATAATCCCCTTAAGAAACGGTGCTATTAATCAGGATCTTACAATTATTTGGCGTTTTAAGCATCATAGATGTATGTATGAGAATGTATGTAGGACAAAACTAATAAGGGATATATCCAATTTTTGGGAAAATGATGAATATATAGATATATTTGATCTTTGGCCAGTTGGTGAAATATTAATCATTAAACTACATGTATTTCATGTATAGTCTAATTAGGTAAAATAATGTTCGGGGACTCAAGAAATAGTTTAAATTATTATTATTTGCTTACACTTTTACAAATCCTATTTTCAGTTAATCCAAGAATGAGAATACAATTGGTGATTAGATTATAGAAATATATGACGATTTATAAAATGAAAAGCATATTTTTATTATCTTGACACTAATAATATTATGAAAACATTACCTATTCAAGAATAATGACCCAAGATAAAGAATAGCCTACAATCCTGTCAAACGGTGATTGATTTATATACATACGATATAAAAGATATTCTCTCATGATATATCTTAATGAATACATAAGTTATTCAAGAATGACATTTTATGTACCTAAGATTTATTTGACTTATGAAATACCTCCAACGTTTAAACCCGTTCATAATCCATTAAAATGTCATTAATAACCTGCAAGTAATCACATACATTATGTTTGATTTTCTGATACCCTCTTTATTCATTATTCAATTGATCAATATTGAAAAATAAACCATCAGTTATGTATCATTAACCCTTTTTCTTGTTGTTACAAGTTTCCATATGTTTTTAGATAATAACGCTTATGGGGATAATTTATCATACACGTTACACGGCAATAAACAGTAATGATGTTTGTTATAATTTGCCCTACAAGCTTAAACGTATTTCTGTTCTCTGTCAGCTTACGATGAAGGGAATTTTTCAAACAATAAAAAACAAACCTGGTGTTTTTCAATTACAAAGACCCGTTTAGTTAACCATTGTAATTACGCTTAAAGAGGCTTACGGTCGTCCCTGTGGACACTTATATTACATGTATTTCCTTACTTTTGATGACAGTGTTTAATCAATGTCTTATCCCAGTCTAATTTCGCGGGACCTAGGCGATATAATGTTGTACATAGCTTGATCTTTGACATATTGTTTATTTCTCACAGCTGTGTGATATATACCGTATCACATTTCAGGCTGAAATATACAACATCAATCTAGCTGACACTCATAACAGCGCTAATCACCCGCGGCAAGTCTTCTCGCTTACTCAACGCAACAATGTTAAGTATTATCCCGCGTTCTATTAGCTATAAACATATCTGGGTCGCCAAAAGATCTTGTGTCTAGATCTAAGATAAGAAGCATCGCCTATCAACTTCACAGTTTAAGAGTAATGCTATATCATATACTAGAACACTATGCCCGTTGTTCCGTGAGCTCAGAACTCCTAACTCCGCGGTTCGGAGCTGGCGCGTTAACCGTATGGGTCTCGGGTATTCGTGTTAATAAAGCGCGGGCTAATTCTAGGCTATAGCGACAGCTCATCAGTCACCCCGGGTAGAGAGGCAAGGAGCGGGTATAATGGAGATATAGCAAGCTACCCTTATAAGATTAATGTCACAGGCAGAAGAGCTAAAATTACACATAATATCCAAATTGCGAGTTAAGGTCAAAGGTCTAGGGATGCGTAACGAATAGAAGCGATATAGTAGTTGATAGGAACCCCAGTCGTTTGTATCTGTCCGGCTCTGTATGCAAAGAAGATGATGCTCACGACTTTAACAGTCACGTCTGTCAGTTTCATGTCGTCTGCCGATGCACCTTTCGTACCAACTTCCGGTATCGTCAACCAAACGATTAAAACTGTTTTGATCAATGACATGGATTTCTTAGTAATATAGGAACATAAGGGTAAATTATTTAAATTCTGTTATCGATCATTAGATAATTCTAATAATTAAAGGTCTTCAATAAGTGAGATTATATCGGTAGGGCCTATATATATATAATGACAGTTTCAGTTTTATTAACATCTGTGGATGTTTTGAAATTGATTTTATGCAATTCTCTCATTTTTTTCTTCGGCATTTTCGATATCTAAAAATATTATTTTCAATTCAATTATTCAATATTGTCTTCTCATATTCGTCTGATCTGTCTAAAACTGTACGTGTTATGAATTCATTAAATATAAACAGAAATCTATATTGTCTGTTAATCGTATCGTTTTAAAGCTTAAAGTTTTTCTTTTTTTGATAAATTAAAACAGAGATGTACATTGTGGCTGTAAGCATAGACGTTTACAACTGATGTTAATGTAGGATGACCTAATTATCCAGTTTGCCAAAACCATAAAACACAATCGTTTATATCAAATGGTCTTTAGCTACACTTCGCTATAATCTGCGTAACGTAGTGAAGAAAAGGATGATCTATTTTAAATGAGATTGAAACCCCAACTTCTTCGTTTATCTGTAAACGTTTAGTTTTTAAGTTTAAGTGTATATGATCTTTCGGTTATACATGTAGGTACAACCAAAGACGTAAATAGAATGTACGTCGTTGGTACAGCATGTTTCAGTTCTGTTAAGTTCTGTTAGTGAAGATATGCAATCGTGCAATTTCATGATACAATAATAAAGTCTTCGTATATGATGACGTAGACGACAATAAGGTCAGGAAGAATGTACATATCATATTAACTACCTCCTGTTGTATCAATGAACGAACATGCTTTGTTGATACAGTACAGCACGAATGGAAGGTGTTCGGAAAATATATCAGGGACTTGGAAAAAACGTGTTCGGGAAGTTTTTGATTTAAGGTATCATATATTACGAAGAAAAAAACATTTGATTGTTATTCAAGTGCCTCTTTGTTTCTTAGCACCGACTGCTCATTCAATGGAGATGAATCTTTGAGATATCTTTCCTGTTAGCCCACTCATTTGTTTTTCACTTTAATCAGATACAACAATGCAATTATTATATAACGTGATACAATGGAAGCATACATCATGTTTATGTTTGCATTTGGAGTATACACCTTAACACTATAAAATACGTTAAAACATACAACAAAGCACCAACATTTCTTGAAAATCATTGATATCTAAAGTCCGTGAGTACTAAAATGTTACAAAATGTGTTGCTGAAATGTATGCTCGAGTAGATATGTTCTATAAATTCTGGTCTTCTTGTCATTTTCTGTTTATGTAAATGATCTATGTGGTTGATACCCTTTGTATTTTGAAATAAAAGTTTAATAAAAAAATAAATAAAAAAACATTTCTTGAAAACATCTACATGCGTAGACAGGGATAAATTGTGTAAGTTAGTCGGTGAGAAATCTTTATAGTCATATGCCATTAAAACCAAATAAATAAACTTTTAAACTCTGATTTCCCAATTGAACATGCAGGTTTAGGTTCAGGTTTACATTGACAATTTAAAAGAACATCTTCTGAGACATACAACTGTTTTATGCATAACTGATTCACAATTGCGTAGGTTTAAATCGAAGTTTTACAATAATTTCTCAATTAATAGCCAATGTATAAAATGTACAGCGATGCAAAATCGTTCGTAATTACGTTACACAATAGCCGTCATAGGTTTACGTAATGAAACCTTTAGTTTAGTATGATAACACCGTTGTTGTCCAGTACAATATGATGACGACATCTCTCAAGGTTTAACAGGTGTCAACAACATAAACACGCGAACGCCATTCACATTTCACATCCCTGGAATGAACAGCTAATCTAACATCACAGTTGAGAGCCTACAAAATCATTTCTATTTCGCGTTCACAAAATTTTAAAGATGCACAATTTCAATTTAAAGCCACCAGTATAAACAAAGCATATGTCCAGATGTCCAGTTGAAGACAGTGACATCTCTGTCAGGCCACCGATGAGCGTATTTGTGTCAGGGTGTCGAGACAAGTCTGATATATGGGGGTGAGGCCCGACAACCCCCTCCCCCACCTCTCGAACCTACCCACAGGGCAGTCTAAACATAGCCTGCATCAGCCGTGATTGCACCCTGGGGTCTGTGGGAGATTTATTGAGTATGGGAACGATGCGCCGACCGTCGGGAGATCTGTGTTTATGGCTTCGGCTATGCCTGGACAAGGGACTGCGTATCTGGGATAGGTCGTAGCTCAATTCTCTTCTAATCAAACTGATGAACAAACGCCGAATCCTAGAGATTGAAACTCAAGATAAGTTTGACAACATATTAGCTTCCTCTTTGGAGCTCTCTTTTCCATAGAGGCGCAAAAAGGTCCAGTGGCCTGGAACTGAGGTCATCGGTTGGAGCCCGGGGCTAAAGGATCAACGTTAGTGCTATCATGTTGGGGGATCGAACAACTTTATATCCTTGTATGGTCCCCCTTTGTCAAAACATGGGGTAACACGAGCAAGTGACTCATACCAATATACCGCTGTCGTTTTTACACTCGGATTCAGGTGTTTGATCTTGGCGGCATTGAGTGACCCCTTTTTCTATCACAGCGGTATTATGTTTCCGCCAAGATTTCAGATAACGCGAGTGGGGGAAAGGGGTACTGGGGGGACCGACTACGGTTGTAACCAAACCTCAACTGGACTTACATTGGGAGAGGTTCTGGCGCTTGATGTACGAAGGTATCCCCCAATAACTCGTCTTCCCCTGACAAATGGGCAGGTAATGACCCCCATTCCCCCCTCTGTCTCATAGTGCTATCACAAGCCTAAGACTTTAAGCCTGTTTATAGTTTACCACGAAGATCGCTTTATGATGTAATTTGATCGCTTATTGTAGCAAGTTAATCCAGTCCCCCCACTTGGACTACACTAGAAATTGCAGCTTGTGAGAGGCATTCAAGTAATTTGTGATAGCTTTGACAAGTCGTTACTTAAATGACTCTCACATAAGTGCCAGATCTGTCTCCATCAACTCCTGATGAAATGTGACGATAATAATGACACTGATGCGTCTATCCTCCACACAGGCAATAACTGATGCGTCTATCCTCAACACAGCCAATAATACACCCTGAAGATGAAGACATAATATGTTGCAGGCGTTGAAGACTATTGACATATCCAGCAATGGGACCGTATTGATGTGATTGAATATTTTACCAAATAATTCAACCTTCTACAGTGATTCCTATATATGACGTTAGTCTTGCGAAATGCTAATGTATGTTTGGCTGCAATTGCATCGTTGCAACATTGATACCATCGTCAAAGTTGTATTGCGGAAATATCAGTTTTACAATGCTGCAGAAAAATAGGCTAGATGCATAGATGAATAACAATTATTATAAACGATAAGTTTTCTATATAATAGAATTTCAATAATAAAATAATAACTCGTAAATTATGTTATATCAAAATTGCTCTCCCAAATATTTGAACTTGCTTTACACTATCTCAAACTTATTTTACAAAAATAATCTTACATGGATTGGCGTTTAGAATCCTGAAATCCTGAAATTGGATTTCCAAAGTTTGTTTTAGCTTTTTCCACTGACGACAGTCTCCTGTCACTTACATAATCATTTGAAGGTATTTTAAACTACACAAATCTGCTAGAGGCGAAGCTTAAGTTTTGGTTACGATTCATATTTCTTATTTATCTTGGCGTTACAATTTTGAGTTATGATGGGTGACTGTTGTAATATAACAGTTAAATTCATCCACTGTAATGTTTAAGATAAGGAAAGGAATAATCTTGTTTATGTTAAGATGAAAATACCTTATCAGTGTCAAAATAACTACTCCATTATTTCAAAATAATGTGCATGTTTGATATCATATCATAATAATTTATAGATTAATCAGATATGTCTTATTGCTCCATAAATAAAATAATGCATGATATGGTAATCAAATCAATTTCTAGTTTGAAAAAACCTTACGATGAACTCATCACTTGCTTGACAACGACATACATTAGAATATATGTGGAAACGTCGCTTTCACAGAATAGAGAATTTATACATCAATACGAAATCTCAATTTGACGATCTCCCAATAAATTTTAAAATCATTTTATAAAAAGATATATGTATGATATACGAAACGACACCATAGGAGAGACGACAACGACGATGGTGAAGATGGTGACGGTGATGACGGCGTTCCTGTGAGGGGTGACACTTGGTGACGCCTCCCCTCGTTCTCCGTCACCTCCCCCTCCCAACTCAACACCGGGCTATTGAGGTGTCAGTCACCAAGCCCTCATACTCTCAAGTACTGCAGTGACGAATGTAACAATTATCATCTGATATGTCTTTATATTCCCAGTCTCTTTTCCCCAGCCGACAAAGCGTATCGCCTGTTAGCGAGGAAGGCGCTGTATTGCTATGTATGGTCGTACGTATCTACCACAGGAACTCGACATGTTCTAAACCATCGGTGCTAATTAAGTTTGACGTCGTTTATTGGTAATTAAAGTTGTCAGGAAAGTTGTCTTTGAAAATCGCAAGTGAGTCGAGATAGTTAGAACATGTCATATCTAAAATAACTACCATGGAAAGAAGGTTTTTTGTGCTAATACACGTCAACGTAAATTATCATATAAAGAAATTCTTGGATATTCAACTCGATTTCCGATATTATGCCGAACCCCATGACCCTTATAGAAAATTCAAAATTTGACGTTTATTTCAAAAGACAGTTTGAATTTAAAAGTTATTTAGATATCTTGCACGTTCATAACTGGTAAACTATTGGTATAATTCTTAATATCTTTGTAGCAAAATAAATTCTATTCATTTTTATCATATCAAACAATATGCAGAATTTTGCAATTTGTCTGAAAAAGTAATGATAATCGTTTCAAATTCGAGCATTGCAGTGTTTGTCGCAATTTGTAAAACACAAAATAATTGTTAAATATCTGTAAAGGTAACATTTACAAGATCGTTGAGAACTGTAACATTTGAGATTTGGTTACTTCATTGTCATAGATTCAAAAGGTTGTTAATTCAACGTGACAAGTGACATGAAAGACTAGAAGACCACGATCAATTTACTTTTGTCATTCATATTGACCAAAATTTGTTCATTTACTCCTTCTTAATGCAATCAGGTTTATAAATCATTTATACCAAAAAGTTGTGAATTCAAAAGAATTAATACATTACCTCTGCAATAACTACCTCATATTACAGATTAAGTTTTCGTCAAGACTTTTAAATAACAAAGCCCAAACATAACACCTTCTACAGTTTCAAACCGATACCGACAGAGTTGTCTTCCCTGTGTCATGGCCTAACGGCAGCCATTTCCGCTTCCGTCAGCGATGCACGTGCATGCACGTGACGTACACGTGCGTCATCATTAACACTCAATTCACGCCTCGAGTGCACGTGCATGACTGCCACAGTTGAAAATGAGGTTATAAATATGCTAGTTTGGTCTTTGTTGAGTTTATTGTTTGTGTAACGTGTTTCTCTGAAAATATTCTGACCCAAAATAACACCTTTGTTGATTGAATTACATAATGCAAAATACAACAAATAGAATGGTTGTGAAATTGTACACGGAAAAAAGGCCATGATGATGAAATGATATATCTTTTATCTCATAAACTGAAGCATGTTGAGTCTTTATGTGTAATGAAAACATTTAATTATGTAGGAAGCGAGGATATTTGAGTATTATATAGTTCCAACACTCGTGTTTTGATTTAATCTATCTTTATTGACCAAATTAATTATATCTTTAAACTGTTAATTTATCGAATGATTTGAAAAGTAAATATATGCCTTTTTTAGCAAACACTATCACCAGTTGTGTATACATTTATTTAAAACTTGAAAGCCAACGATTAAACATTAATTTGTCCAAAACCTGTCTTACTGGAAAAACTATTAACTGAGATAATGGTTCTTTTGTTGTATGTTAATATATTTGAATATCTTTATTTTCTCTATGTTTTGAAAACGGGGAAAAATCATTTAAAATTTCATTTTTGCATCTTATGACAAGTTTAATATTTTGAATCGATGTGCTTGTATCGTGTATGATTGTAATGCTCTTCGTGTATGCCATTGACCACAGTATCAGATGGGATGTCTTTATAAACATCTAGACAAACGAATATAAAATATTTGAAAGCTATATACAAATACACAATTCATGTGTCATATATGGATACAAGTGATATCAAACGCCAGTTTCATATTTCGTAATCGTGTCAATTGTCAATATTTTACACCTACGTATTCCGAACAATTGCCACGTGCGTTGTAAAACGTTTACCTCACAAACTAACGAAAATGGGTTGTTATGACGCAAGCGACTGTTTATGTGACGTAATAAAATCGAAGTACTGTTTACCACGCAGCTGCCCGTAATTGTATCTCGACAGAAACTATTTGACATATAACCTATTACAACGTCAAACCGTTACTTGAAGGGCTGGCGAGCAATTGTCGCTTTTGCCACAACCATGTCAATTTTCGGGAGAAATTGCTTGTGTAAAATTTAAATCGTTGTATAGCAGCGAAGCGTGATGAAGGAAGCGCCATGACTGTCACAACCCCATCCTTTTCTCCAATAATTCGTGCAGCACGTGCTACGGCTGATATAGACATCACGAATATCCCGATTTAAGGGGGCCATTAACCGCATCGCTGATAATGACATCAATTTCCACATGTAATTGACAACTGATGGGATGACGAGATATTTATATGGTGTTGATATACACAAGAGATAGACGTTTGATAAAGAAAGTATTCTATTTTCCCTGTTGAACATACATTATTTTGAATGCTTTGATGATATGATATTAGTATCCATATTTGAATTTACTAAGATCGTTTGATTACTGGATAATCGCCTACATCTTAGGTTAATACATTAAAGAAAGTTTTGAAACAGTATGACTATTGTTACAAAAGTGCTGAAACATAGAAACAATATTCATTTGTACTTGAAGTCGACGAGGATTAAGAGTCTCTGAAAGTGGGAGGGAGTATGGGTAAAGGGACACAACTCTTGATGCACTGGGCGGTTTCTCAATAGTGGCTTCTCATTTTGATTGAGTTACAAGAATGATGTGTATAATATGAATGAGAGAAAGTGGTGAACGAACAGATAATAGTGTAAGATATGCATGTACTACTTGATTACAAAAGGAGAAGGAAGAAGTAATACAGACGAACAATATACTTGTGCTTACGTTTTCTCTCTCTCTCTCTCTCTCTCTCTCTCTCTCTCTCTCTCTCTCTCTCTCTCTCTCTCTCTCTCTCTCTCTCTCTCTCTCTCTCTCCACCTCTCTCTCTCTCTCTCTCTCTCTCTCTCTCTCTCTCTCTCTCTCTCTCTCTCTCTCTCTCTCTCCACCATTTCTGTATAACAGTTTGTCTGTCTATCCCCCTCTCTCTTGATCTTTTTTCTCCTCTCTCTTCTTAGCTTTTTCTCTCTTTCCATCTCTCCCCACCACTCTACCTTTCCTTCTCACTCTCCCCATCTCTCTCTCAATCCCAGTCTCTAATCCTCCCTCGGCCTAGTCGACAGATCACGCAAGTGTTTTGTGTGGGGTGAGGAAGCAGAACTAACGGATCTTGAAGGGTGTACATGTATGTCTGTCTCTCTCACCCTTAGGCACACTGCACCTCACACCGCTTACCCTACCTACCCGTCCGTCCGTCCGTCCGTCCATCTGTCCAACCCTTTGTCAATCCATCCTTCTAATATTCTACAACTTGCATCCGGCCTGATCGCCCAGTCTGAACGCACTCTGTCACTTTTGCTTTGGACATAATCTGTTGTAAAACCTTACACGATGTTTATTTACAAGACTATTTGTCATTTAGGTGTTCGATCGACAGTAGGTATACAGAGGTTTAATACATTTTTAAATTTAATATCTTGATGTATACTTATCAAGCACAGTTCGTAGCAGTAACGTAGGTGTCGGCAATATTTTTTCCTAACAACTTTTTTTATTTCAGATTCATGCAATTAATTTAGGTGGAAACTCCTTTCATTTGTGTGCTTTTAGCGATCAAATGTTTCTGCAAGATATGTATTGTAACCCGGTACTCGGTTCAATTATGTTCCTAGTCAATTCAATAAGCCTAACGTTAGCTGGGTGAAACTATAAATATCCAAGAATTAAGTTTGACATTGTCTTTTTAAGTTGTGTTTTGCTTCATAAGCATAGTTAAATGCGTCCATGATGAATGTTTGTTTTGTTTTATTGATATTAAACTACGTGTAAAAATCCCTTGAATTTGTCTATTGTTTGACGTTGTAATAAAATACCTTGCTTAACCTATTATTTGAATAAATGTGTCTGGAAAGCTTCCTAAAGATATTGCATTTAAATCTCTATATTTGAACGATTGTAATATGTCATGTTAGCGTCTTTATTAAGTGAGTAATATTTTAACATTTCAAAAATGAATTTCCACCAAACCATATATTTAGGTATTATAATTGAACACATTCTTGGTTTCGGGCAAACTTACCAAATTAAATGAACGGTTTATAGAGATCGTGAGCTTATGTTAACAACGCTGATAAAAACAATTGTCCAGTTTTAACATTGATCAGATATTTTATTACCATGATAACATACATATACTAATGTAAATAGCTATCCTCAGTGATAGTGATAACATGGTTCGTTCTATTCAACAATGAAAGCAAAGTACACAATTATGACATACTCGTTGCTCAATGTTTTTCAAAATAACATGCATGTAAATTGTATTTCATCAAGTATATCTTTACAATATTGATATATGTCTCCGATAAACCGAAGTATTCCTTAGACTCTACATTAAAATTACATATCAAATGAAGTAAGTAATTTAAATACGCCTGATTTAAGAAAAACGGGTCGCTCAAAGATACGAAAGGATTTCATGGCAAATTCTCGTTTTTGCAAATTGATCAATTCGAAAGGTGTAAGTTTGACTTCAGTTAAAAAAACACCATGCACCTACGGCATAAGAACTCAAATTTGAATAAAAGAAAAATAAACAATCTCGCTTTAATTGTTTCAAACCTCGTCACATTATTGTCAAACTTGACAACCTGCATCAAACGTACCCTGGTGTTTAAAATAACCAACCATGACATCAGTCATCTTCAAGGAGTTAAAGTCTTTAACCTTAAGGAGCCTATGTTGCCCCTGGGTTAATGATGTGACTGAAATACCCTTCTATGTGGCATACTCGTGCCAAGTCTTTAGATAGTCTTTAGTCGCGAGTCCCGCATGCATATGGCAGAGAGCGTTAGCGCTTCACTAATGAAGTGGGTAGTTACTCTCATATTCATATTGCAATTCTCATTTACCAAACCCTACATTCTATGTGTCTATACATTTTGGACTTTGTGTCTTCATTGTTGACAGATTATTTTTTGTGAAGTTGATATTTGTATTCGCTTTTATAAATGTTTTAAAATATGTGAATAAACTATGTTTTGTTAATATCTTTGTGGTTCTTTTAACAATAGAGTTTTGGAAATATATATGCATTTCGTTTGTTTTTATGTATTCTTTTAGTCATATGTGATTTTAAATGCAAGTATGTATGTGAAAATCTTTTGAGTATCAAATGTCTTTTGAATAAAGGCCTTGTTTAGAATATCTGTATTATTTTTTTATTTTACCCTCTCCGGAAAAATAAGGTCACCATTTATATTCTCAATAATCAAATCAAATATATGTTGTTTGGTATCACACTTTTACAAAGATTTAACTTTCATGTATAAAATCCTTTAAGTTGAATTTTGAATATAGTGTTTAATTTTCCTTTCATCATCTTCTACTGTATTTCCTCAAAAACATCTTTAGTCTTAAACATTAAATTGTTACAAATTAGTAAGGGATATGTATATACAATTCAATAATTTAAATATACATATATGTCTTCAGTATCCACTTGATATCAATAATACATATTAAAGCAGCACGTACTTATTCAGTGTATATATACAACTAAATCGACGAAGGTAGGAAAGATGTATCCCAAAACCTTGAGCTTGATTACAGACCTCGGATGAGGTGCTGAAGAAAGACATCTGATTGTAATGTACTGGAGGAATACCATACCCACAAGGTGACGATGCTTCTCCAATGTTGACAGATCACTTTTTCTGTCATCATTGTGGATTCGTTTTTTATCATTCCGTGTATCTTTAAACATTCCTCATCTGGCAAATTTTCGATAGGACGTCTCAATTTATGATTTACAAAGACCAATTTGGTGGAAACGGTATAGACACCATCACTATGTATCACAAGTTTATAACAATGACAGTTATCTACCCTACAAGATATCCTTATCATACTAGAAGAGCATGTTATTAAATAGGTTTAATACATACAAGTAATCATCATATACTACATTGGCAACACTGTATGGGATGAAGTTGAAACATGGACATTTTAACATGAAACGGTGATAGTGATAACATTGTGATGAAATGTTGCCGTAAACTACAACGTTCATGATTACCATAACGTTACTGATAATGACAACAACGATGTTGATGATAATCATTACCATCGCTTGTTTACAATATATGCATCAAAATGACGATTGCCGTATCAATGTTAACGGTCTTGACTACGATGACACCGATGTTGATGATAACCATGACAATAAAAGACATCAACGACGATGATGTTAATGATAATCATGACAATAAAAGACATCAATGACGATGATGTTGATGATAACCATGACAATAAAAGACACGGTGATGTTGATGATGGTCATATATGACGATAATTGCGGTTACGCTACCCACATCAATAAAAACCATGATTAAGAATATGAAAAGATGAATATTTAAGAGGAGGAGTGGTTGGTCCGATTCATCATAAGGCTATGGTCCATTACACGGTCCTCCAAGAGCGTTTAGTGATTAATAACCTTTGTTTTACTCGTGGCATTAATGAAGTTCCCCTAATGTGTTTCTAGGGGATGATCTAAACTGACATGTCCCCCATTGCACGTGTGTCGACCCCCCTCCACACAGCGCCGCTCATGATGAAGCACGCGATGCCAAATGAAACTTCTCTGCTGGAGTCGAACTAAAACAATCAGCAGTAACCCTACCCTCCGAGCCAGGATAAAACATTACAGGGACACTGCAAGAAAACACAAAACAGGACTGGGGAGATTTCCAGAAACACGTAACTGGAATAGGGGTGGGCATGTTGTTAGATCATTATTTATGGTAACAATATCCGTGGACGAAGCCCGCATATATTTGCAATTGTAGTGTTCATATGTTGCGTTGACACACACTTCTTGGTAAAAAGCAACCCGTTTGATCATAAATCATGTGGATGTTCGTGGTTGACTTGGGGCTTTAAACTGTTCCATGAATAATATTACATAAACACATTATTGGATAATGTTGAAATTAGCCTTTCACTGACCGTACACACTGTTCGATGTTTGTGATCAAATTCTAGGGAAGGATTCCCTTTGGATTTTTTTCATCTTATGAAAATACACTCATTTTAAGAAATTGCTCCTTTTGTTTTCTAAATGTTCTTGATCCTATTTAATACAAAACAGATTTTATATTCAAATGTTTTTAAAGGCACTTAAATTCGACACCAAAATATTTCGTCAAGTAATGCCAAAACTTTAGTAATTAATGCAAGGCAAATGAATATCTCTCGATATGTACTAATTATCCACAGTTACCCGGTAGGTTATCTATCATATATTAGTTATCTAGAAAATATGTACGTGAACAAGTTATGAAGTAAATTCTAAAAGACCAGAATTATATAAAAGGACGTTTTAAGGAAATTATAGTGATCTAAAAAAAATAATGTTTCCAATTGCAAAACAATGTTCCTTAGTCAAATGTATCTGTTCAAGAAGGAAGACATCGTTAATGGCTGCAATATTGCCCAAGCGGCGTAAAACAATAACTCACTCCCCCTAAAGGAGCTTACTGTGTTCAGTAAAGCTATCCGAATTTATTTTCCCAACCTCAAATGAACAACAGATGTAATATCGCATTTGATGATGAGTTCTTTATTTTTCTAATATGGATCATCGGTTGATTCATAAGCTCATATATAATTTATAATAGGGAAAATTTAAAGAAATATAATTTCAGAAAAAAACGTGCCACTGCCCCGTTAATACAACGTTGCATTTAATCAGCACAGTTTTCTATATCGCAAATCTTTAGATGTTACAAATAGCCTGAAACTCAAAACAGCAACCTATATATTTCATGCAAAACCACGCGCACTGATCTTGTGTATAAGAAATCGGTAAAGTTGCAGATCTATCTTTAAAAGAAAAGTGTCCCTCATTTGTATAGTTTAGCCCTTTTTAACAATATTTTTTTTTCAAAGTGAGTGAACAGACTCTATGGCCATGATAACGTATTTATCATAAACCGGAGATGAAATATTGGAGAGTAAGTATTATTGCATTAATAGAAGGTAAAGGTAAGTGAAAATGTCCTCAAATGTCCTTGAATAACTAATTTGAACTAAAAGTGTGCTACAGTTTCAATTCGGCCGACAATTTACGTGTAAACATATAACATTGGATCTCTGAACTTCAAACATTCAATAGGGAAACCAAACCCGGACAGAAATAATCAATTGGCGAGAATTTCGTAAAATTCCACCGGGATCCAAATTGCACTAAAATCGGTTCTCGCGAAAACATTGAAAGAGTCTGAAAATAGGTTCCTGAGACTACAAACCCGGCAGCGTCACACTCGGAGAATGGTTCTAATGTCTTTGAGTCGGTGCCTCGTCTTTGATCGATACAAGACTATCCTGCGAGTAGGCACTGTCTAATAGTTCTAGTCAAACAGCACCGTTATTAAGCTACAATTACACTGAAACGGGGGCCCTAGCCGGGGGATATGTGGACAAGAATAGGGTCTCTACTTCCACGCCGGAACCACCCCGAGACGGCAGTTAACCATCGCCTTCCCTTCCTTTCGTCTTCTCGAGGTCTGTGGTTAGTGTGTCCGGCTATAGAGCAGGAGGTCCGGGTTCGAACCATTTCTTGTTTAATGTTTTACCCGTTAACATTTCTAGCGTTTCACTTGGCTCAAAATGGAGAAAAAAGGATGAGTTTTGAATAATTCCAAGTCGACAGTCTTCATGTGATTGGTATTCGTCTCAAGTCATACAATTTTGGAGGAACAACATTGTCCTGATTTAGGCTTCTTTCAATATTCAAAAGTACAATTTCAGTTGATTTAATATAAAACTCTTGAACATCGTAATAAGAAAACTCTTAAAGTAAATGTACTTCATAAGGCGTTTAGGTAGTGACGTTTTGTTAAAACTTTATTGGATTTCTTCCTGGATTATTTATTAGAAATTTTGGATATTATTTCAATGCCTTGAAATATCATTACTTGGAACTCAAGGATTGATTTGATACGTACTCCGTTTGTCTTTGAAATAAATACTTGAAATAGATCGAGTCACTGAGTATGAACAACTTAACAAGTCAACGAGTATGCGTATGGGGATTGTAACAACTGATCACGACTTCGGCAACAAAGAAAGGATAAATTCGTTTTAGCGGCAATTCATTTTGTTTAACTAGACATTACCCAGAGAACAGGCCACAACCGTCCCAAGTGAATTAGTTAAATTCCTTTTTGGAACTCTTGCATTTCGGTGGTTTGGATTAAAGTATAGGCTTCCCCTCTTAATAATCAAATTAAGCCGGTTGAATTGATAACTAAACCGCAAACTTATTGCTTTTCGTGGTTTTTGACCAACGAGTTAAGGCAGTAACAACTTCACATGACACATGTATTTGTGAATTAGCTTTCTATTTCATAAATATCTGTGTATTATATTTTGATTGCGGCTTAACAACGGCAAGGTGACACTTTCTCCCAAACTTGACGTGAATTGGACCCTGTAATTTGTTTGGTAGGCGGTAAAAGTTTGATTGAAAACTTCAAGAGGAGTGTCTAACTATCTTCTACTCGTCATATAACGTAGTGCGTCACACGGCGTCTTGTCGTAATTCAATTGACGTCAGGGAGGTGGCAATTAAATGCAAATGGCGACATTTGAGACGGCCCCTCTCTGTGTACGGCTCGCATAGAGTATGTTCATCGCTACGGGGACAAGACTTACGAAGCCTTTGGAAGCCTACAGAAGCCAGATGGCCTGACGCTGGCAGGAAAGAAACCTAAAGCTGAAACATCGTCTCATACTATAGCTCTTGCTCAATCTTATTATCGTATAATTCCATAATCATCGGTGAGTTTAATTGGTCGATACTGTTCACGACTCTTTAACAAACGGATCAGTCTTCGAAAATCCTTTTTACACAAAGATACGTGAAGCGGTTCTGTGTTACTGCTGATACATTGGAGGACCAATTGGGCATGAGGTACGAACAAACGAAAGTGCTATTTGGATATATTCCTCACATTTGTTTAACAAATAGATCAGTCTTCTTATCTCTTCTCTCACAACAAGATTAGTTCTAACTGACTTACATCCAACCTAAAACAAGTCTGGAATTGTTCTTACACATCTTTGTTAGATTGTTTAACATACGTCAGGACCCCAACTTATTGGAAGATAAGCATCGATTTTGAAGGAAATGAATCCATAATGGAAGGAATGGAAAACACTGCTTATCGTAAATCAAACGCGGTGATATCGATAGTAACTTTATCATGAAGACACTTCAACAGGAACAAAGTCCATTGGCTTTTTATCATGTGTTGATCATTTGAACATGACGTATAAAACCTAGAATTTGATTCGTTGAGAATCCTGGGATGGGGTCCCAATGGTTCTAAGTAAGGTAGTGAAGAACGGATATGCCTTAGGTAATTCAAATTACGATGGTTCAATTGTTTACAACAGTGTCTGACTGTTTAACAAGCTCATTATACGATTGTGTGGAATACGTCTACATGTACATATTGGTAGCCAAATGAACAAGAGTTATGATCAATCGAAATCATTGCGATTACAGCATTTTAAATGCAAGATTTGTCATCAAAGTTCTTTAACGTTATTAGCATATAGGCAATCGATTTAACCTACATTATTCGTAGTGTGTGCATACGTTGTAATGGTTTTGCGCTGCGTATGTCATATCTTGGAGTGAAACATTGTAGTTTTTCCTTATGCCTCTACGCCTGAACCTAAGTTAAAACACGAGGTGAACTGGGGAAAGTGTTTTAACAACGGGTTGACACCGTATCTACGATAATGCTTTTAGACCAATAGAACATGAGTTAGAATAATAAAACAATAAAAAAGTCAAAATGTTTAAAATCGTTACGACACTGGTAAACCACATTGTCTTAGAAAGTTAAGCGTAGATCGAGTTAACATGAATCTCATAAATAATTATAATGCCCCAGTGTGAATGAATGATAATGTTACGATTTTTGTGCACAATAAATCTTTAATGGTCCTGAAATTCATCTGAAATAGTCAAAACATTCGATCACCTTTGAACTGTTAATTAATGTTAGGAGAAAAAGGTATCCGATTGATCCAACTTTCATATTCTGTGTATGGTAACAAATTGAATGTTGGCAGGCGAAGAAGTCTTAGGGGAAATATTCGACGAATCTTACTTTCCTTTAACGTATAATGTAACAAGTTGAGCATAAGCGTGTTGTATCTTGAAATGAATGGATAGTGGAATTGTTTTGAAGGCATAAACGTTCGGGATTTGTATATAGAAAACAATGGATGGACAATCAGAAGTGTATTAGAGGGTGATATATTTGTTTGATTCACGAGACGGTAATAACAGGTTGTTATCTTATTTTTTGTTAACGTTCTTGTAGATATTGACATCTGATATTAACAACAGCATGTTGTTGTGACTACCTACAAATGATTCTCTTACATTCGATATTGCTTTATTTCAGACATAAAATACAAAGTAGAAACGTTTAGTTTAGTTTATTTTCTTTCTCCTTTATTAAACTATGTAAACTGCGCTTATAGTTTTAAATATCTTGTCCCTGATGTTTATGATTTTATATTCGCATTTAGTTTCCATAAAAAATAAACAAGTATGGTTAAACTTGTCATTTCAGTAAATGGATAATTTTCATGGAAGTGATCCAACATTGTTTTTGCAGAATATAGTTCTTAAACGTTTAACAGTTGAAAATTTCTCAATCTTAATCACTATTATCAGAAAATGTTAAGTATAAAGATATCGCTTTTAAATTGTATTTTACATATTTGTTTTCTATATTCGAGCCTGAAAGTTTATGTTTCTCCCTATAAAATTCTTAAAACATTGATGATAAAACACTTTTTCCGAAAAAGCATTATGATTGAGTTGTGTTATTTGCTAAATGCGTTATAGGCCTACTACAATACGAACTTTCTATTGCCAAGTCATATCATCTGTATTCCATATGAAACGACAGCACACATAAACATTTAATCGAAAACAAATATATTAATCATGGCTGCAAAAATTCAAACAGAATAAACTAGCCATTTGAAAAACAATCCATTTCATCGTTCTTGTAGTAGCAAGTAAATCAAATCAAGCTGAACAATTTATCTTTTATTATTAAAAAATTAACATAGATCACAGAAAAAGCAAAATAACATTTATGGGTGAAAAATATATGTAAGCGAAAGTTTGAATTATTTGGATCTTAATCGTATCTGAAGTTCTAGATTGAATTAAAGATAGCAAATTGGTCTTCGATGTTCCTTATTTTCCTCAAATAAATATCTATTATAAATGATCTCATTGATACGTGTTGTAACCTGTCCACACGTGTAGTATGTAAAAGCATATTAAATGTATCTATTATAAACTAGTGAATGCATGTTTCCTTACAACAAATCAAAATTGTATGTACTTTTTATACAAATGAAAAAATATACATTTGTTATTTTTGCAATTACTTTTATAAAGCTGAATGTTATAAAAGCGTTGAACCAGCTTTTGTTTTCTATTAAATAAAAAACTACTTCATATAGAAACAAAATATACACAAATCAAATTTAAACTGAAAAGTCTACTACGGGAATGGTTCACTTTTAAGAAATGTATTTACATAAGTTTACTGAAACAGAATATAAACATTGAATGATGACAAAATATAAGAAAATATCTATGCTTTGTTTCTTCCTTTAGTATCTATTGCAGCACCATGCATAAGAACAATGATTCGATTTCGTCTGGGCATTCTTTGCTGTCCTTTGAACAACCTTTCTAAGCTCCTTAGAGCAACGAAAGGCATCGGCAAACGATTGATGTGACGTCAAAATTACCCTCTTTGATATGGGACTCCACGACACCTCATGCAAAGACAGAGTGGGGAGTTAACATTCATAATACAAAATATGAAAATAACAGGGCACTGGAAAAAAGCATTGTATTTTGGAAGCGTTTAATTTATCGAGATGGTTAAATCATTCATTTATTCAATTATTAATTCATTTAATATTTTGTTTGAAATATGTTGTTCATTGGTTGGTGTCGTTCAGAATGTTTCCATGAAGCTTACATTCTCCAGCTTACAAGGTAATTATACCAATTGATAATATGGTTTCAGAAAGATAACCGATTACAAACATGTAATAGAATATTAAAGGTAATACAAATAGTTTACTGTCTCAGATTAAAATTATAAACTCTGTACTGTTATCTGACATTACACGATTAATTCCATATTCAAACAAATATTCAAAATTCAATTAAAATTACATAACCATGTTCGAATTTCAACAACAAAATTATGATAACAACGTACATATAGTGAGATATTGTTAAAATGCTTCGCAACATTTCACTGGTAAGAACCCTAATATACCTACGTCATTAACTTTCATTGATGCTGGCTTTTAACAATATTAGTAATGCAGTTTCAATCATTCCTGTACAAATATGTCGTTTGATGTTACTTTGTTACTTTAGGCCCATATAATAACTCAACATATTTTGCATTTAAATTGACTAACACAATATAAACTTTAACAAGACTACTGTTCCAACACCCTTTATCAATAGCAGAAAGAAAATAAAACTGCGAGAAAAAATGTTAAACGTTGAAATAAAATGTTCCATGAAATCAAGTTTGTCAGTTGGATAGACAGCCTCAACTTCGCCATTATCTTATATAGTCAAATCAGTCAAACTTAAATAGTCAAACAAGGAGTCCTCTTGAGAGTCATGTTGGGGTTTCCTTCTTGTCAAACATCAACCTTCAACACCTTCAACACCTTCAACACCTTCAACATCCACAAATACGATACACATGTGAAATAGTTGACATTTTATCCCTAACGTGTTGAAAGCCACTGAGGGAGGTGAATGTTCAATTGCAATACGATCTGTCCAACGTTCAAGTATTGAATGAAGGTGCGCTTGTGGAAGTTGTGTTTTCGTCTCTGTTACATTTCGTGACCGACCAGTGCCAGCAGATCAAGTATCGTGTGGTTTCTCTCGCAAATAGCCAGTGTCCAGCTCCATTAGTGACCACATAATTAATACTGTCAAACCAATTGCCGTCCTTCCAGAGTTTGATGACCACTCAACCCAACACCCAATTACTAAAGCTGAGAGAATGAACATGGTAAAGAATGAAAAAAAGATTCAGTTAAAATTCAAATTGGTTCCATTATAACGTGATACCTGCCCCGCCCCCTACCCAACCTCCGACACCCCGGGGGTCTATACCCTCCCCTAGACCCCCTTAAATGAGATTTGTAGACTTGATTCGTTTCGTTATTTCATCCTTTTAAGTTTTGTATTCTTGGCATTTGACCCGTGACCTTCACGTATCTGACGCGCAGTAGAATTGGCCATTAAAACTACATTTAAGCGGGTGGACGATCAGCTACAACTGGGGGCTATAATGGAATCGTTAACACGCCACTGTTCTCCCTCTTAATTGCCTTCATCAGGGAGGAACCATCAAGTCACAGCGCTCCACTGTACAGCAGCGCACACTTAAACCATTGCCAAGAGCCATCAAATCGTGTGTCTCCCTTGAACACCAACAAATGTTTACAACTGTAAAGGACTTTCTTACAACTGCCGTGACCGACTTGTGCGAGGGTTTAGGGTGTGACACGACAATTAGAAACCTCTCTGATTCTTCATATCGAAAATAGAAATAACAGCGACGAAGACAATGATATTGATACAGTATATAATAATTTGAATGTTTGAAATACTGCATGAGTTGAAAACGTTATGTTCGGAATTTGCAACTATGACATGCCTGTTCATAGAAACAATTCATTAGCTTGGGAAAAAAACGTTCTCATAAACATCATATGCGCACCAGTGTAAAATGACCATCTACTTGTGGGTTTTGTTTCCGATTGGTTCGTTTTCGTTTCTACATACCATGTGATTGTGTGACTTCCTATATTACAGGGGGGGGGGGGGGGAAATAGTCATGTATATTGCTCAAATCTAACTCACTGATGAGAGTTCAGATAAAAAACATAATACAGCTATACATTTAATTAGCTAGAAAGTATAAACCTCTTAAACACAAACTCTCTCTTTCTTTAAAAATACAAAACTTCAAACACATTTGCAAAAACTCGTATGGCACACTCACTTATGTAAAAATCTCATCATGGTCTGTCGACGAATCTAATGAAAGTCAAACGACAGCGCATCAGAGATGTTTGAAGCGTTTAATACATCATGAATTAGCTTCCCGTAAAGCATGAAGCTGAGGACGACTACCTGACACTAAGGTGTAAGTTTCCCAGTAAGACCTGTATGATTTAATATCGCTGTCATACCGGAGTGCTGGGCATCACTAACGAGCGATCTCGACGTTCCCCTTACAAGATGTCTATGTTTACTTTATCTACGTGGAAATCCACACCGTGTATGGAGCGATAGGGAGAAGAGACACATTATCTCCCTCGGTGCCTACCTCACAAACACTGTATCATCTTTGTCACGGGGATGAGAGCCCGTTATGTGCTTGACTTTACCTCTCCTTAATATGATAATTTCCTTCAGCTAAGCAGATCAGTTTTGGAGACTAATCACTCATATACCCCCAATCTCTGGCCAATCTCTCGGGTCCCAGGTCTGCCTTCTACCCCTCAGGTCTCAGGTTTCAAGATTCCAGTGTCCAGCGCCTGTCCCTCGCAGGATGAAAAACGAGCCATGTCCAGCGTGATTTAAGAGTGTTGGCGATGCTATGTGGGTAGAGAATAGCTTACCGGGAGGATATAGAGGGGTGAACTCCCTGCACAATGAGAAGGAGGAAGGGGAGGATTGAGACCCCGGGTGGCCGACAGGGGGTGAGGGATGGGGTATGCGGACCTGCCTGATGGACACTGGTCAGTATGACACTCGGACAGAGTGCTGGAGGGACAGGTGCGCCAAGGGGTCCGTGGTATCAAATATGTAATAATAACCTTCAACTGATACGTATTTATGTACGATGGGAGATGTATATAAGATGTAGATATATATAAATGTCTTAAATCTTTTTTTTAATCTTTAAGTTTACTTTTTTGTCTTGATGTGTTTGAAAAACCATAAACACCACTACGAAGACTAATTATAGACTGTCTGGGATTCCCAATATGATTAAAGAATTTGCCAACGTATCCATTTTAAAGTTTGTCAGACGAACAATCAGCAATAGTTCAATAGTTTTATAAGTGAGGAAATGAGCATCACTTCAATAGTTTGCTAGAGGTAAAAAAACATCACTTGAATTGGTTCTTATGGAGCAATCCGCGTCACGTTGGTAAATTAGCAAGGAAAGAGTATCTTTTTGAAATTTCCTGAACATAGGCAAATTGAAGATGACATCAGGCAAACGTTTCATATAGAAAACAAGAATTGGGTATTTTGACTTGTCAATCTGAACAACAGCAAATCCTAAACCATCACTTGCAATGACAGTTCTCATAAAGCAATTATTATCGAAAATGCTAATGTGTATTCATTTAGAAATTCAGTTATGATCAGGAAAGAAGACATAAATTATGTTTTAACATAAAACGTAGTATGAAGTATCCAATATAAGCTAATATGTACCGATCTACCGGTGTTACCCGTCAAAACAAACACATCTTGTAAGTGACAGCCACACAGCGCGTTATCTCCCTTCAAGCTGCCATCTCCCTCAAAGAAGACATGTTCCCCCAAATCCCGACGGATTCGTCTGGGGGGACATGTGTGGTGTAGGGTGACACGGGGCATGTCGGAGAGACGGGGACAGGCCAGGGGATACTCTCGACACCTCCGTGCAGCCCCTCTAGACGCCAGTTGGACAGGAAACATGTCCCTTTTCGGCCAGGAACACATCCACCATCTGACCTGTTCAGGAAGGGAGGCAAAGCGGGCGCTCAAGATCACTAACCTTTGTGAACGGACGTGGAGAAGAGCCTGAAGAGTTACCTAGAAAGAGTTTCCCGGAGGATATCATTTCCCAACGTACTTGATGGTGGTAGAATTACGTAGAAATGGTTTCACCGGAGAGTTCCAATTCTAACGTACTTGTTAAAGGTAGAATTACCTATAAAGGGTTTCAAAGGAGGAAACTGTTTTCCAACGTACTTGTTTAAAGTAGAATTAAGTAGCAAGAGCCTTATCAATTTCATACACACTGTATTTTGGAAATGAAACATTATTCGACCTGAAGTATTAAGCGATTTGTATATGAGCCTAAGATACTTCATTTCCAAACAGTCAGCACACGAATTAAGTAATAAAGTCCTTTTCAAATCTCCGTATGAAAAATACTAAATTCTATAAAATGATTCTTATTTTATTGAATTAGCATTTGTTGTCGTTCGTAAAGGAAAACTGCTCGAGAAAGTGGTGGGGAAGGCTACATGAGCGCTGTATAAATGAACACTCCCTTGAAAGCGCCTTGAAACAAGCAAGGGTAACCTGAACCGGGAACTCAGTGATATGATCCCGGAGTTGGACAACATGATCCAGAGATTTGGTCAAGCTGATCCCGTGAAGAGAACAGCTGGATGTGGTCTGGCACTGAGTCCTGCTCGGGGAGTGGACATTGGTCAAATAGCCTGGACACAGGACACTTCTCTGCTGACCACATGTCATGTTGTGTGGGTTCTAGCAGGATTAGTGCCAGAATCAAACTCAGACCAATACTGACAGCCAACAAACCTGATATACACGGGACCACATCTGTCATTCAAATGGACAACAACTTGTTTACTTTTGAACGAAACTCTTGAATAGACGTTGATGAATAAATGACAAGATTTGTCTAGCTATTTACTAATCGTTTGCTTGAGAATGGTAAATAATTACCATTTCACAGAAAATATGGTAATAAGTTGAGACAAGGACATCCCCTCGTGCGACTTTTCACTACAGAAAGCATGATAATCGGAAAAAAAGTGACAGGAAAAAAGTAACAGTTTTTGCTAGGAAAAAAAGTAAAAGATGTTTTTGTTCAATCTGATGTTCTGACCGATGCCTGTCAGGATGGATGTGTTGCCTTATGTGTACAGAGTTCACAGTGCCTTCAGTCTACGTTGGAGGGCTTCCATGTTCTTCTTCCTTCTGGTCTTGGGCAGTATGTCATCACTTAACAATCCATGCTAACATCCGTTCAAAAGTTGAAGCTTACTATCACAAGATAAAGCAGTGAGTATCACACCTTACTGCAAGTAGATCAGTAACTGGATACGGAACAGTGAGACAGATTTGCTTGAGGAATGGATCCCGTATAACCATCACATAAATATATGTATATATATATGAATATTATTTTTTCATAGAAATATTTGTAGACACTTTAAGGCGTGATGTGTCGACTTTCTCTATGATATATTTGATAATAATCATACACCAGGTATGATGTATGAAGCCCGTTCACTTATTTCTCAGGGTTTCACGTTACCGAGTCCCCACCACGGACACACATCTGATCTCTAGGGGTGTGAGCTGTGGGCTGCTTCGCAAAACTACATCAACAGACATGTCAACAAATATATAGCCAACTAGTCAACTACATGAATGATTAACTATACGAAATTTTAGTATATTATGAATTACAATATTTCATTCATGAAAAACTAATTACCTGAAAACTGATTTTTAAATGCTTTGAGTTTTTTATGTGCCGCTCCAACACAATATAATTAATAATCAAAATCAAAACTTCCAAAGTAACGGGAACAGTATTCAATGGCAAAATAGGCAGACAGTAATAAACGGCGGAAAGTCAACTTTTAAATGTTCGTATACAACCGCAGCATACGTTTCTTATTCCAGTCACCTTATACATGATATTTCACCTCAGACGATCATCTTTGCTATCCTTGTTATCAAATCGTTATTGTTATTGCTAATTCATTCATTGCTATTGCTAACAGTGAGGTTAATATGTCTCATCCCCATTTCAATCTATTCAGAAATTGTCATGGATGAAATAATTGTTCCAACACCAGATGATATTGAATTCCAATATAATATAATCTGTCTTTTTTCAATTAAATAATAATCTGAATACTTAAATACTAAGCATTTGATAAGTTCATATTATTTTATATGTCTCGAACTGTTATCTTTATTGCCTATTAATAATGTTGTGTGAGGTATCTGCACCTATCTGTTAAGGTGCTTCACAATAGTTTTTTAAGTACCAAAATAAAAAAAACGTAAAAAAAACCAGAAGCTCGATAATACTGTAGCTACCGTCTCTCCCTTCCAAATTAAACATCTAGTAATGGCAATACTAGGTTCACTCAACCGAGTCCATGAGAGATGGTTTGATTAATGTCACGTGACTCGTATCTGTTTTCATTGTGCTTCGACACGGTCGTTTTTTATGATTATGTCTTAATGAGAGGCAAGGGGAAATCAGCGTTGAAACGTTACCATGAAATCTATAGGGGCGGAAATTTTTCATTGATTTTTCTCCTGTAAATTGCCTTCTATTCAAGCGTTGCACCCATTTAACCGCATATTAAAATAAATATTCCTGCATCTTGTTGAGGTTTCGTGTGCTGTATTAATCTAATTTCCTTTCCATGTCAGGGGAAATAAGCTAAAGACACCCTGCAACCCTAGAGCATTGCCTGGAATCACAGAGCTGTTTGTACGGCACTGCTCTTTTCCATGGTCCTACGGTGGATTTTAGTTTGTGTTGTTGGTGCTTTGAAACTAACACAAAGCTAAACGACAATGATGCGTTAATGACCGATTATGAAGCCTATTAAATATCACAGGTCGACCTGACCTTTCCAATAATTATGAATGCTAACTACATCTCCTGACATCTGATTGGCAGCTTGTACATTACACAGCGCCAAGTGTTTGCTAAGGACGTTTTTGACTTTTTGCACCGTGTTTACTGAAATAATAGATTAAGTGCTTTGGCAGACTAAACGTGGTCAATAATTCTTCTCAAGTACGTCCCGTTGGGACTGAATCCTAAAATGACCTCATTGGTCACTTAGTGGTCAAAGAACTTCACTTTGGTCCAAGCAATTGATTCCAAACCAGCCACGTTTGCAACTTTTGGCACGTTTCAAACAAGACACCGATACACGTACAGATGTTATACAAACACAGTGTGTGACAACGTTTATTTCTCTGAGTATGAAGCCCCCTGCAAATTCTTATACTTTGATAAAGCAAACAATATGCGTGTGTGCATGTACATTTATTGACTCCTAGGTATCGATGAATTTGTTCAGTACATCTTTATACACACGGTTTACATTGCATTCATGGCAAGACAAATTCACCTGAGAACAGCTTATATATTTACACTGAAAGGTTGTTGCATCCATTGCAACACAAGAATTCGTTGATCCACACATTATGTTATTCTGTTTCTCGCAATTTTATATGATACATTTAAAAACTCATTCTGAGGGAACATATGTCATATTTCAAATTTTACAACTTCGATAAAGAGGTAAGGACCATGCTTATAACACGACTCAACTTGAAATATGTTTTTAAAGGGGCAGTAGCACGGTTTCTTTAAATTTTATATTTTAAATTTTTCACTGATAATTGTAAGTTAATACTTAATGCATTATTTTGATAGAGGCAAAAATCTTTTTACCCAAGACATTTATCCATAGTCAGAGGACAAAGATTAACATAAAATTCATCGGCGGCCATTTTATGAAAACACCTTTAATTCATTTTGTGTAAGAAAAAGGAATCGCATGGCTAAAGTTTACATTAGAATATAAGTTATAACATTGCTTAGCGGGTTGCATTGTTATTTATTATTCCCGCGAAATGTTTTATGCAACGAGCGGAACGCGAGTTGCATAAAACCTTTCAAGGGAATAATAAATACCTATGCAACCCGCTAAGCAATGTTATAACGAATTTATCTCGCCGAATGTTTAAACACAACGCATATTTAAAAACTGCTTAGGCACATGACAAAGGTCAGGGTCACAAACCGGAAGTGTTGTTTTGAAAACTACATCATCAATCGTGTCAGTGCCTCGCTTAGTCAGAGACATTTATTTTTATGAACACAGTTCCTGAAGCATAATTTCGATGTTAAACGACTTTCCTTGCAAGACACCAACGAAACAGTGAGTGAATACTGATATTTCGAATAATGTGAACCGATTCTCATATGCAATGATCAAGAAAGCCGCGACACAATATTGACATGTTTAAACACCAAATTTTAGATTAATAAGCTAATTATGGCAATATACATGTATGTTTTTTGCATTTATATAGCTTGCAATTACATTGACTTTAGTTTGCATAAAGCTACATATTATTTGAGCAAAGGTATCATCAATGTATTCAACGAAACATACTTTTCAAGGAGCTCAATCTGCACGCTTTTTTCATGGCGGGGTATTAATAAGTTCAATTTTCACGCTTTTTACGTGATTGGTTCATGGCGGGGTATAAATAATTTATCATCCCGCTCAAGAGGGTGATATCAGTGGTTATCCAGGGTCACGTGAACCAATCAGAGATCGAGATTCTTACATGAGGCAGGATAAATCTGATTCATTACTGTTCCATTTAGTTTAAATACATTGTCTTTCAATTGGAACCATTAATTTTCATTTTCCTGACATCACCTTGTATTCCCCATAAAACTAAAACGTGCTACTGCGACCAGAAAATACCGGACTTAAAACAGGAAGGAGTGGTTTAAACATCCAAAACTGTATACATTATATGATAAAAGTCGTCAAATGTTTTAAGTAATTGTGCAGACAATATATTATGAATATAAGGTTGTATAAGGTTTTCATCAATAGACAATATGAATGAAATAGTATTAACAAAATTATGTTTAATGTTTTAAATGATACTTTATATGAAAATTTGTTACACACTTAATTGTGCCTTAAGTTTGTAACAGAAATTCTGCCCTATTATCTGTCATAAAATTTAAATAAACGATATAAATAACACTAATACTAGTAACTGTAAAAACATCGAACCATTTGCAACCAACGTTGGTTTAGACATTCGAGCTTTAATAAACAATACGTTCATGTAGTTGCTGAAATAACGCTTTGGTCTAAGGTAACAACTATACATTATAAAGGTAATTCATATCTTATGAAGCATATCTTATATGTTAACCATATCATATAAGTCACAAAAAATACTCTGGAAAATATGGCATGCGGCATTTACGAAACGCGTGGAGGTTTTCTCTCCGAGCGAGAGTTTATTGAGAGTTTATTTAGAGTTTATTTAAAACCCATATGATACAACTTCGGGTGAACTTAACTATTGATTACTTTTTTTATTCCATCAGAATCGCAGACAAATAAGCAAAAGATCCTAGACAACTCCCCTTGCGACGGCCGCTTCACTAATAATTGTTATATTGACGACACAAGCGTGCACGTCGAAATACTAGAACTCGTGGTGAAAAATCGTTACATCTGAAAAAGATGACACGACTTATGTTTAACTTTATGAGAAATATAACAAGTTCATACTATAAAAGTCTAGCAAATCTGAGTTGAACACCCGAACACATAAAACACTTGTGACCGGATTAACTGTGTGAAACAATTTTATAGTAAAACATATATTTGGAGCTTTATGGTGTTTTTATTGCCAAAATGTGTGACACGTGAATGAAATATTCTCCTTTGTACAGTTGCTGTGTGATGTAAAGGCAATTTCCCAGCTGCGAGGTTGGCATTTGCAACATGACACAGGCATCAATGCGGACGGCACTTGGAAAGGACAGCGTTGGCTTAATTATACAAAATTGACCAATTATTTGCAATTATCAGGTCTATTGTTCTGGAAAATATGTTTATAAATACCGAACTGATACCGAAAGTCAAGCGCGCCTAATTTCCAACACGCAAAATATGAAACCGTGTTGGATTGAAGAGGAATGAAAATTCATGAACGTGTTCCATTCACATTTAGCATTCTCTATTGTATGTTGAAATGTCCCCATGTAAATCTGCTCAGTGTTTTTCTTAAAGGCTCATTTTACATTTCGGTCCGTTTTGCATATAAAATGTCAACCATCGTTGCAATGTGAAATGACTGAAAAGATTATACGTGATTAAAATCTCATCAATTTGGACAGATAAGTACTCGAACGTCAGACAAATGACATATGTTTATGTGAGTAATGTATATTAGCTTTATCACTGACCTTTGTAACTAAACACTGTATAATAAAAGGCATTATCGCATATTGATAGGTATCACTGATTATCATTTTGCTAACTCGTTTATCAGCACGTTATTAAATGTTACAATTATTACAACCAATTTATGAAAGTAAAAGGGTATAGTTAAAGTAACGGTTGAAGAACAGACCGCATCATGATGATACCGTTTACCTCAATAGATCTACATAAGTTCTAATTGTATGTTATAGATAGGTATCTAAGTAAAATAACATCATTAACTCTATAAAATCACTACACCTGCTAAAATACAAGTTGCACTACAATTTGCGTGACTCTTTCTTTAAATACTTGTTATAATAAATGCTTAATTAAGTGGTATAAATCATTGAGACACTCAAAATTATAACCTACACCATCATAATACGTTTGAGCTATTTTTTGACGGATATAAATGAACCATTTTCTGTACAATTTTCACATAACCAAAAAGATGCCATATGTAAATTAACGTTAGCCTAACGTTTTGTTCTGAGGAAAACATATGTATTATTTACTTACGGCATGATAAACATACAGCACTTTAAATATGATTTTAAAATCAACCACTGAGAAGTTAGGTTAATAAAAGTATCACATTGTTCACGTCAGATTTTGGTATAACCGAGTTCACGAAATATCTAATTTTAAAATAACGAATGTTCTGTATATGCCAAAATACAAACCATTTGAAAAAAATCAAATATTTCATTTGAATTAAAGCATCTCACTCTCAAATTTCAGTTCTTATTAGGATTGTTAGTGTTTGGGTTAACGTTTCTTTAAACACGTCTACAATCGATATACATGTGCATAAATGTTTGTATGTAATAGGTTTTATTTCGATATATCTTGTTAGGAAAAGACCGCATCTTTCAAACCATTTCCATAAAGCCAAAATTGAAAATAAACGTCTATAATTAATGAATTGTTTTTGAAAAGTGAATATATTTTTTACAAATTATTATATATTTTTTAGTCAATTCAAGTAACATTGTATACTTGTATTGAAGCAAACTATAAGATTGAATGTTAATATTGTTTTGTAACGTAACGTTTATAGAGGCATTTGGAAGTTGATGATCTGAAAATTCTGAAATTGATGCACAAAAATAATGAAAACGTCTTTATTGAATGACAGCATTTTTACATAATAAACGAGTAAATTTAAGCTATATATGAGCATAATGTTATAAAACATGTGTCAAATATCCATAAACTTATTTATACTTGTTAAATTAAATGATTTGATAACGTCGCAATAAACAAACATGAAGAAGTTGAAGTTGACAATCCTTGAAAGCTTGTGACCATACTTTTGATGACGCTAAAACATGTTTTTGCACGTTTTACTTTCCTTAATAACAAACTTCAAACCTGACATTAAATGAATTCTAATAATATGGTTACATGTAAGTAACTATTGCAATCTATACTTATTTAAATTTTTATTTTATTTGTAGGGAAATCCTGTGAAAAGACATCAAACATGATATATTTCAGGGGTCATGTAAGCATCCCATAATCTTTGACATACAAGGTAAAAACATTATTTAGGAATGTTTTTATTTCATCTTAGTCTTAAGGCAATAACAATAACACTTCTCATCACCAATTTTATATATGTATATGTATATGTAAATGAAAACAAGAAACTTTAAATAAAGAAATGGTATAGTTTAAAGGGGCAGTAGCACGTTTTTAGGGGGAATTAAGGTGATGTCGGGAAAATAAAAATTAATGGTTCCAATTGAAAGACAATATATCTAAACTAAATGGAGCAGTAATAATTCAAATATATAACGTAAAGATTAGCCATGCGATTCTTTTTTCTTACATAAAATGAATTAAAGGTGTTCACAAAAAATGGCCGCCAATGGATTTTGTGTGAATCTTCATACTTAGTCTTCTGACTATGGATAATTGACTTGTGTAATGAGATTTTTTACACTGTCAAATAATACATTTAACATTAACTTACAATTATCAGTGAACATTTAATATAAAATTATCAAAAAACGTGCTACTGCCCCTTTAAAAGATTAAGAAGTAGCAATCACGAACAAGAATTGATCATTTAATTGTAAAAGACAGAGCCAAATTATAATTGAGCCCCGAATTGACATTAAAGTCGGCAATATGTTATATTAATCATAAATAACTAAAGCCTAACACAAATTTTAAACAAGTGCAAATGAAAATACATATTCCATTTATTTCTATTGCAAGTGAAAGATAAAATCTTATCAAAGCAAAAGAATATGCGCGTAAATAAAAGTATTTTGCAATACTTTTGGGAATTCATTTATAAACAACTCAAAATAAATAAATAATGATTTTAAAATCAATAAAAGAAATTAAGTTTCGTGTGTGCATTTTCCGCAATCTTTCAGTTCTGAAGGTTGCATTCGAAATTAATGTTACATTTTTGAACAAGTGTAAAAAATCAAATCATAATGGAATCAACAATAATTGGGCTGATATATGAAATGTTCAATATTCATGAATGCCGGGTACTTTGAATCGAGGTTTGACTAATACGCCAGCTAAATGCCATACGGACGCTACAAAGCGCTGCCTCCTTTGATGTGCCGACATCTGAAGAAGGCTTCTTACAAAAGCCAACAAATACAAAGCGTTTTCAAGCAACAAGCAGTGTTGAGTATTTTTGTTGTTGAAAAATCCTATCACTAGCGATAATCGTGAAATAATAAGTCGGACCTTCAGCCCACATTCATGTGCGGAATACCGTCGGTTATTCCCGTGCGCTATCGAAAGAATTTCCTCCAAGATTTTCATCGCTATATCAATCGGAAAACAAAATAATTAACGTTGTGATTTTCTGTTTTTCTGTAAGGCTTTTGGTTTGATAAACAACCATTCTTTTCGTTGACAAATATAATATTTACCGATTTAAGTTTTAGCATACATATCAGCTTAAATGGTTGTACTTTTCGGAGTTAACGTGTTGATTTTATTAATTGAATTTAATAGAACATCTAACATCAACCGTTAATTAATAACTAAACTACGATTTTTCTTGTATTATATTGTATATATTTAATTTTTGGAAAGTTTTATTTTTATCTGTTAGGTATTTCATTTCAAATAAGAGTTTTTGTAAACATAACGACGATTACGCGGAACATACTAACACAAAGTTTATTCTTGACTACGCTTCTACTATATAACTGCATCGGGGAGTTGGTTATCCTTTCTCTTGATTTCAAATATTATTTTCTCTTCTATTATTCTTAATGAAGAAAGCAGAGGAACATTTGAACAATAACAAGTTACATGTCGATGAAAAAATAATGAATCAAACAATGACATTCATATCAAATCATTTTGTAAAATTTAATGAAAGTATATAAAAAAAACATCTACAACCAAACTATAATTTCCGTGCACGTTATAGAGGTGTCGAACATTTCATTCTTTTACAATTTAAAAAAATAACTGATCATGAAGTATCGATACATTTCTACGGTGAAAGATAAAATTGAATATTCCGATTACCATAAACCAGATGACGACTATCCTTGTGTTTAATTACCGATATACGACAGAGAGACGACACGCAAGAAGTGCACTCGATGAATCCACAGTTAAAAAACTCCGGGTGTCAAATTTCACGGGTGTTGGGATTTGGCCAACAAGAGGCGTATCAAGTGCTCGTTTTCTATGGCGGTGTACGCGACTAAATTGATAGTTCCTTTGATTCGAAGACTATCCAATTGCCGATGTGATATATGATAATGTTAAAACGCCTTACCTGGAAACGAATTGAGAAAAATAACTTATCTTTTTACCTTGTCTTTTATGTGAAACAGCATTACAGACTCGGTCTCGTCTCCTGTTGTTTACGTGGTTCCGTCACGCATATACGCTCTTCTTTTTACTCCATGAAATGCACGGGTAAAGCACTTTGTTCCTTTTTCACGTTTTAAAAGAAAGATATGATGTATTTAGGAAAATTATATTTACCACTTTAGTTGTATAAACCATATTCAATGTTCACACATCAATTCGAATTTTCAATGTAAGGCTTATTATTTCTAGCTCATTTTCTTTTACCCTCTCTTACTTTTATTATGTCCTGAATGGAAAAGGGAATTATTTTTAGTATCAAAAATATTTCTAGATTTTTGTCCAACCATTATGGTTTATTCTTTGAAAATTTGAAAAAAATAAAAAATCAACATCCCATGGAAGGGAATGGCATGTCGACATCCCAGGAGACGGTTGTTATTTATTTTTCTTCTTCTACCTAAACTTCTCTTTATTTCATAAACTTCAGTATTTACAATCAGCACCGATATATATTTTCATATGTTGTAATATTAAGAGGAAGAAGTTTCATTTCGAAAACGTTAAAACTTTACTGACACTAGAGCGCATTTCCCGGGCTTATTCTCTGTACATGAAATAGAACGAATAACATGTCTGCCAATACTAGTATTCTATACCATTCATGTATTACTGAGGTTCACTTTTTGTAGAAAAGGGTGTTATTTATAAAGAGCACTGGAATCATTATTATTCATTTGAATTAACAGTATAAGGAAAATATTGAAAAAAGGGAAGATAAAATATTTCCTGAATACTGATGAAGATATATTTTCAGTCTATTGGACCTGTTGAAATATTTGTATATAATTTCATGTATATCAAGAATAAAAAACAATCTAACAAAAAATTTATATAAAATGAAACATCATTATTATATCTATGATTTAAATACCGCGTACTTATGTTAACCTCAAAAACAAGTTCACAATTAATTTATTATCTATATTTTGAGGCAATACCCAAAAATGGCAAAATATGTACATTATATTATGTATATTACATTATCTTATCATAATTCTAGATTAATAAAATCATTAATATTTAGGTATCACGCATTATCATTTAAACAATTGTCCTTATTTTTCAGTTTAATGATCAACATGTTGGGGGTAAATAATACGATGGCTTTTAATATCTTCTCAAAAACCACCTTTTTATTGTATTTATAACTTGATAGGTATAGGTTTCATTACAATACGAAACAAAAAACAAATGTGTATCGAAAACATAGGGAAAACTTGGACCATAGTTCTGTTGCGATATATGTAGTACATGTCCGATTAATAAAATATATATTTAGCTAGTATATCTAATTAAAGTGTATATATAAGTTTTAAATGTTTTTGTTGTTGTTAAATTCAATTAATTATCTTAACATCGCATGGAATTATTTTATTTCATATTAGTCATATTAGTTATGATTTCTTAAAACAAGCTCTGTTTAAATGCATTATCCAAAAGAAATGGAAAGGATTGTTGCATTTTCCAGACGGTATCTATCACGCAAATACTATTCATAAAACGGAGCATCTGTAACAAATAGTACTATTGAAACAGTTTTCATGATTTGTTCAAAAGTATTTGTCTATTTATCACTCAATCGAATTAATTACAGAAATATCTTCGATAAACTTGTTTAAATGTTCATTGTTGAATAAATCCAATTATCTAAGAAAACCATCATGTACACAAATCCCGATCCCAGATGGTGTTCCACATCCAAGACACAGAAGGAGATCCATGGATCCGATTGGATGAAACCTTCCAGAACTCTTTGGCCAGCGAATGGTCACTCCTCAGAATTCCAGAGAATATCAGAAATACATGTCGGTACCAAATGGTCAACACTGGTCACTTTCGGTCAAGTCACATAGTAAATGCTCCGTGTGTATCTCTTCACAATATTCCCTCAAGAATTAAATCAAATTTGTATATATCAAGAATAGATCTTTACCATCGGCCGTACTCCAATGTTAAACAAAAGCAGGCAACGATGCATGTGCTTTTAAGACAGAAGAAGCTTCCCAACTAACGTCACTACACGGTTCAAGTCGATGAAGATAGTAATTTTAACGTCCCGACACCAATTTAGTTCATTATCTGTCTTCGTTTCCCTGGTTATAAACGAAATATTGAGTCGACTAAAAGAGGTATAATCAAGCAAATGCGACATTATGCCCGATAAATGCTTTACTTGTGAAGCACGACTACATCCGGGCGTTCAAACGCCAGCCAAAAAATTACTTATAATCTACTATCATTTTATTTAATTCCCAACATTAACGATACATTAATATGCTGTGATTTTATTTAATTTGAAACAGTAGAGATCTGAGAAGCGTGTTCAGTGGGAAAAAATCTATAATTCTATCAATTACGTGAATAGAGACGGTTTCTACTTGGCCAATACGAGGAATTATCTACCGAGGCAGATTTCATGTTAACAGTCCTACTGAGATGCGGGAGTGTTAATTAAACACTGCTCTTAATGAGGCTACTGCAACCGGCGCCGTAAGATTTAAACGTTATGAATAATTTATTCAGTGAGTGCTTTTCGTGATGGCTCCGACCCCATGAAAATTCATATCAAGCGCCCTCCCGCTAAAATCGTGCAAATCAACATAGAACAGACTCCTTATGGAAATAAATATGTACATATAATAGACTGGGGCACTATCAAAGCACCAGTGGCGGTTTATCTAAAGTAATCTGACTGAGACATGGCAGAAAAAGCTTCGGTGTAGCTCCGGTGTAGTAGGATTGTCAATGCCAGCGCTATTATCTATAATCAAGGCCGGAAAATGGCGCAGATGAAATTATCGTAATTTAGTGGTCAATTTTCTGTAATTTTCATGCTGAGACTAAACGGCTTTTAGGATTAGGAGTAGCTGGTTCCAGAGTCCACGATGCGTTTGTGACGTTCTGTAAATGTTAGGGATGTCATCGGAGCCAGAGAGAGACGGAGTTAGAGATGACATTTGCTGTGTACTGATACACTATTTGGATGCAGGACTCGTACAAAAGATGTCTCGACGAAAACATGCAGCTATATCCTTGTTAAACATAACTTATCTTCCTCTTGTGGAAGATACTTGAAACGGAGCTGATAGATACACACTATAAAGTGTTTGAAGAACTCTTTGACGGTTCTGGATTTGATTCAATTATGTTACCATTGAAGGTGTGATATATTTTGACACGAAGAAATCTAAAAGAAGGTATTGCTAGAAATAAAAAATCTTTGAAATACTACCATGAAACACATTTGGCACCAACTATTTTGTTTTAAAAGTGATACTACGAGTTACGATAATATGAATGTTTTATCACTCTTAACATGAAAAAAGGAGAGTTGGTGAATAATTTCTTCAAAAAAGAAAATCCAACAGCAATCTGTATGGCTCCTGCGCAGAAAGTACGTACACTCTAGGTTTCAGATATCAAAAACAACATTTGTGTTACCAATTTCATTTACACACATCAAAACATCTTTTAATTTTCATGATAAGGAAGTCACTGGTGGTTATTATAATCCCAATTTTCAACAATAATTACCAGATGTTGACCAAAAAAGGTCTATGATCAAACGATTTTTGTTAATTCTGGATTTTGTTGAAATCCTTTAATTAGACACTCCTTTCTTTCGAGGGGTCAGTACAGTTAAGGATGACGATATTTTATTATAAGGGTATTTGTTTTTATGGAATATGTCATTTTGAATGTTTAGAGTGATCTCACTAGTGAGTTACTAAAGTTTTACCAAAATGGAATAACTCACATTACAACAACTGATATTTCATTTCATTTCGAAGGATAAAATAACTTTTTTTACATAAAAATATTCCAATTTTATAAATGCGAATATCCATAAGACACGAAACGGTATTTGAAAGATATCTTTATTTTCTTAACTGCAAAATTGTGATTCTATTGTATCATTATTTCATCGAATAGTTATCTTCTTAACCTGCAACTTTTGCCGGTGAAAAAGTGGTGGGGGTTTCTTAACTATTTTCCATATGTTAATGAAAGAATTCTTTTAGATAGTTTTAAAATTAAAGTTATCGATATTTAGATATCAAATAAAGGGACTTTTAAAATGACACTGGGCCCTTGAGTATAAATTGATTGATAAAGTTTGATGCAGATGTTCAGCAAATCTTCTGGAAAACTACAGAAATCCTGTGACGAACTAGCAAGAGTATAAAACATGTTTTCAATATTTATCATATAATTTCTTAAAGGTACATTTTCAAAATAGCACAAAATGTCTATAGGGCAAGCTGACCGAGGTTCGGACAGTGTTCCGGTCCAAATATTTTCAACGATAACATTGTTATATATCATCTGAGGAAAATTATTTAAAGCAAGATTTTTGATCGTTATACACACAGGTTTATTATATTCATCTAAATGGTTCCTGTTATCACAAACATGTATTAAGTAATCTATATACAATAATATAACAGTATTTCGCAAACATGAATCAATATTTTTAATTACATTCTTTCCAATGACAAATATCCGGCAAATCCCGCTTTCGTAGCTTGAATTTGATGACGTCACAATGGCATTTTCGAGCTTTGACGCAAAAACATTGTAAAAGCTAAACCATATGTTTTCAAAGTAAAATGTTTCGTCATATATGTTGCTTGAATGTTTCTTTTTGTTTCCTTTGCATTTTTTGGAGAAAAAAATTAATAATACAAATTCCTATAAAGATAATTAATAAGTGTCCGAACCATGGTCAGAACTGTCCGAACCAAGGTCATTTTGATATATTTTTTTAAAGTCTCGATTTTTCTTCCAAATTTATTTTAAACTGCAAATATCAATAACAGTTTGATTGTTTAGTAGTTTCTCTTTCAAAATAGAAATAATCTATGATGTTTTGGCGCTCCCTTCATTTCCTCAACTTTGAGTAAACATTTACATATAAACAAATATTTTGCCAATTTCTTCCGTGAATCGGTAAAATGTCCCTATTTTAAAAACTTTGTTGATAAATATGTCAGATGATAAAATGTTATTTGTAAGAAATTGATACCAAAACAGATTGAAACAAAACATTTTGAAACATATGGAATGCAGAAACTAATAATATAATTGCGTCAGCTCCTAATCAAAAGTGTCCGAAGTTCGGGCGACCTCGGGTGGTGTCCGAACCTCGGTCAGTTCGCCCTAATCCAAATTTCATTATATTTCTTCTTATTAAGGACTTTTAAAATAATTAAACATCAGTGATATTACAAGTAAACATATGGTTTGAACAGAACCAGAAAATAATAATAAAAATTTACTATGAATAGATTTATTTTGTACAAAGCAATTAAAAGCACAAGTATCAATATTTTGGAATAAACATAGGTAAATACATATGATAATGTTGATAGCTTTGACTTGATTTGGTATAAAAGAATCTGCGGTTAAACTATTTCCCAACTCTTAATAAACCTTAATGTATTGTCAGTTAAAACTATGCCTCCAAACAAGTCATTTCAGATGATTTCTGGTTACCACGAAACTTTGCATGGGAATTTTTTTTAACAATCGTTTACACGAGTTGAATATAATTGGAAAAAAATCCTATTTTAAAAGACAGCATCAAGAATGTGATAGTAAAAAACATCATTATCTATGAGACATATAGTGGGTCTTCAAAAACCTTTTCCAAACCAAATCACAACAACCTAACATGACATAGCTATTTACCTGCATCAGAAATTTTGTGTAATAAAAGGTTAATAATTTTGAACTTTTTCTTACAAAAACAACACTTTCATAGCATAACATTAGTGAATGAAGACACAGATATCATAAAGAACATTGTAAGAATAAATGATAAAACCCATTTATTTGCGCCACCAAATGTCGCCATCATTAATATAAAGTGCTTGCAGCAGTTCTTATAAGAATCAACACGCAATGTTTGCATTGTATTTGAAAATCATTATTGTAAGTCGATCAGATTAGCATCATTCTATTACTGATAAGTCTACTAACTTTTTTGACATCCAACATCTCATAAGTATAGCACTTACAAAAATGACCATGAGCAGTCCTTACATTTTGTGATCAAATTCGTAGGTGAATATTAATATAATTAGATAAAGGCAAACATATAACATTTTGCTGAACCGAATAACGTATTTTTAGAAAGGACTTGATGTGAACGAACGGAGAACAGTATGGAAAGTTGTGTAGCAAAATATAAAATAGTTCTATTATATAAAATACCAAATATACCGTCTTCAAGAATGCGCCACCATTGCAAGTACTAAGTGATGTCCCTCTGCGTTGTACCAGTCTACATACATCAGTGATAAGTGCTCTCTATTTCTCTATATTTTTGCGAAGAGTTGCAAAATATGAGTTTACATCGGTTATCCTTTGATTAGACTAACACTTAGTCCCTGAAAAAAAGAGTTCTTTATTAATTTGATTATAATTATAATTTAGATTTCATATTTGAAAGGAAATAAAAAGGAGCCCTGAACTATGCTTAATTCCAGGCCTAAAGCTGAGGTATCTAGACTTGCCAATATTTACAAGATTTAAAAGGCTCCTTTTTTTTCTTTTTTTTTTCTTTTTGCTTGAGGGTCTGGATAACAGACTATCCTTTCAAATTAGAAATTACATTTACTCTTTATTTCATTTCATATTCAAATTAAAGCTTTTATCAATTTAATGAAGGAAGTCATAATGACATATTGATCTTGTCTTACTGACATAGTTTGGTAGCTTGGTTGTCCTGGGTTTAACATATTATACTTCTCGTTATATTCCTCATTGTTATCTAAACCTATCAATATGTCTACTTTTCATACGTTGCTGTTGAGTTTGCAAAGAACTTCGACTTGAACGAACAAATCAGTTTTGACTTTCTGTAGTGTATGATTTACAAAAGAAAAGAAAAGAACATCACGATTTCTTTTAATAACGACATCAAAATTGTGTAAAAATGACATTTAAGACTGATAAATGCCTCTCAGAGAAATCTGAGAATCTATGCTTATAATTACTACTTCATTGCAAAAATACGACGTTTCGAAGAATATACCTCATGACTTAGAAAGTATATACTCTGAAGATAAAACAACAAATAATTTGTTTAGCAAACAATAGTTGTTGTTTTTTGTATTCCCTTTCTAAATGCCATTCAAAAGCTTGGGGATAAAGATACGCAAGTGCACGCTGAAAGGTTACTCGATTCTGAACATGTACGTTATGACTTGGAATTGTCCACGGAAGTAGCACCAATGCCCCCAGTGAAGACAGTTATCAGTTAGGTACATGTGATCTACCGGAATGCACGATCAGATGAAGGTTCAACAGATGTCGTGTACCAAACATTCGAGCAGCGAGACTTTCAAAGTGACCATCATGGTAAATTAGCACTTCATTAGCAAAGCGTGCACCCGACTACCTGTGAGCGAGGATATCTTCATTATCGCCGTGATTGTATATTGCCGATAATGATAGCTTTGCGCCCAGATGGAGCGATTATCATAGCAGAGAGAAGCAGGCAGTTCGTGACGTCTCGAACACGACAATCTGGCCAGCAGTGTAGACAAGCGGTTGCGAGTGTGTTGACGAGTTGGAATGCAGAGAAACTGTAGATCAAAGACAAGAAGGAGATCACGTTCCTGCAGATGTCACCGATACACAGCCGCATATGCCGTAACGTATGCTCGACAGAGACTTGACCGAGACAAAAACACCAACGTTTACACCAAATCACAACTGAGAAAGTGGTTAATTATCACCGTTTGTTGCTTATGAGCGCCACTGGCGTAACGGCTGGTCATATGGGCTAGTGGTATGTCATATACTGCCGGAAAGCTGAGAAACAGCAAAGTCGTTCCACTTTAATACAACGACAGAAGACCCGTGCGAGAACCCTGTCACAGACCTAGTCCCGGCGTAAGGGGACACCCTCAGCCCGTCCCCCGCGGTCTCTCTGTCGCCGAGGTGGCGTAAGCGTTCGTCTCGCTATTGACACCCTCCAAACCTTCCTCCCCCTTGGAAACGCCCCTCATCCCCGTCTTCTATACATCATCTACCTCCTTACGCAACCGCGGAATACAGGCATTCAGCTCCGGTTGTCATTACGCCTCGCCACAATGATGTGTGAAAATGTTACAACTTATCTCTGTATTACATATCTTTTCACGTGGTCAGGTATATAGTGGCTTATAATTAAGTACCGTAAACCTGTATAACTCGTAAATACTCTTATGCTATAGTTTGGCATTGGTGGCATTTGAAATGTTATCGGGAATCGTTATATGTTCAAATCCATTTAAATGTTAACTCACTTGTATCAGGACAATATAGTGTTTTATTCTCCTTTGTACTAATTTCGTTAGGATATTTAATAAGAGTATATTTTACCATTTATTGATAGCTTTAACTCTTGAATATACATAGAGCATTACACCATTTTATGAAAACACTCAATATGAATGAATGAATGGTTTATTCTCATGAAGATCACAAAAAGTGACATGGAGGGACAATACAAATAAACAGGTTTGTTTATGGGAGCATACCTAGACAGGTTTTGATATAATTGCATTATTTCAATTGAAGAGTTTATGCTCACATAACGTTAATGATGGATATTTACAATTATATTTAGGAAATAATGAATCTCTTACTTCGTTAAGAAATGGACAATACAAAATGATATGGGCCTCATCACCGATTGATTTTTTACAGAGTACACACAATCTCTCTTCTTTTCTAATGTTATATAATGTTATGTTAAATATAAAGATACGATTCGCCATGCAGACGGTTGAATACTCTATGTTAATCACATATCAATAGCTTCCATCCCATCATCTCATATACGGCAGTTAAATTACTATTAAGATGATTGAATATTCAATTGAGAACGGCGTGAATCTGTCACTCTCAGTGAAATCACTGTCAGAAATACACATCATTAACTAATTGAGACGAATTAATGAAGTCCAATCGTGAAGTCTGAAATCACGGTAGCCACACCTGAATGGCAGGTAAAAGTGTTACCTGGCAAGCTTACCTGGCTAATTAACTATGTCTAATGTGCCAAAATTGCACCTTAGCAAGTGCCAGCATACGGTCTTCATTGTTGGAGTAATCTGTAGGCCAGAGGACAGTAGCAGGTACTTAAACTGTATGTAATTTCAACAATCAACAATACCTTACACTGACGTGTTCCCATGTCATACATGTACATTAGCATCTGATTCGTCAACCGTGATAGACGGAGAGAAAGAAGAACAAATAGATAATGTTTATTTAAGTATCAAATAGAATGACAAGCTAACGATATGTACACAGAATTAAAATATAGTGTACATTATCCGGCCAGTATGAGACACTTCAAACATTCTAAACCAGATTATTAATTAAAAAACAGATAGGCTACATGTAGTAAAATTGACTCAAAATTAATTCATACTTTCACCACAGCATTGTACTACATTAAGTAAAGTGATATCAAAATGTAAACTTTTATCAACAAATAACATAATGGAATATGACAAATTAAGGACCAGCTGGTAAAACATCAAGGAAGAAAGGAGATAACGTTAGGAAACAGTAACAGGGGTTGGCAGAGGGGAAAGTGAGGGAGAGATGAATGGATAGAGACAGACGGAAAGACAGAAATACTTTTTTTAAAGTTCAACAATTCAGTTACAAAAAGACATATATTTGATTTAAATTTCTAAACATGAGAAACTTTAAACATTAGACAAGCAACCTATTTTATTAAAATCAATGTAATTTTCAATCAGAATTCGACTTTTATACCCAAATAAACATTTCAGTTCGTCTTTCTGAATATTGTCTCGAATAGATCCACATCTTAAATCAATTCTAATCTACATATCTAGTAATGTTCCGTGTATCGTTATATTCATCACTCATGTCGATTTTAAAGGGGCAGTAGCACGTTTTTTGATGATTTTAGATTTTAGATTTTTCACTGATGATTGTACGTTAATGCTTAATGTATTATTTTGATAGTGTCAAAAATCTCAAAACAGAAACCAATTATTCATAGTCAGAGGACAAAGTATGAAAATTCACCTTAAATCCATGGGCGGCCATTTTGTGTGAACACCTTTAATTCATATTGTGTAAGAAAAAGGAATGGCATGGCTAAACTCTACATTATATTATCACTGCTTTACTTAGTTTCAATACATTGTCTTTAAATTGGAACCATTAATTTTGATATTCCTGACATCACCTTATAATCCCCCTAAAAACGTGCTACTGCCCTTTTAAACTACCAATTCGACTTTGGCTTTTTTTGCTAATGTTATTTGATAGCATTAATGTATACAAAATTAAAACATCGCAAATGCTAATTAAAAGCAGACATTGTTTAAAATGTTGTCATCGATTTTTACCGCGTTTATATGCCTAAATTGATTTGAAGCTTTTTTCCAAAACCCATATGATTTTAAGAGATTTTATAACTGCAATAACCTCATCTAGCATCAGAAATTACAACCGAATAAAGAAAGTCTCGTGCATTCTTCCGAACTTAATGCACAGCACGTGCTTTGCAGAAAACATATCTCAGTCATCTCAAAAACGATGCAGGTAGTATGCGACTAGAATCAAACACTGCGCATGCGAACAGTGGTGTGCGGAGTTCTCATCAATCAGGCGGGCGGAAATACCCGGGGTTTGACTCCACTCGGCTGTGACGGATATGGCCGAAGTTTTACCGAATATTTACGAACACGCCACAAGGGCAAAGTCTAACCGGAAGTTGTGTTAAATGGAAAGTATTGACGTCGTTGATGTTTTGCGTGGCGGGAAACTAAATATCCCTTACCGGAAGTTGGGCGTTTGATAAGTGCTGCCAGGCCGTCGATGCAGCGAAAAGATACGAATGCCTTGCGAGAAAACTCTGATCAAATTGTTGATATAGTTTCAGGCTTCGCTGATTTTTGACAGTTACAAAACAAATTGCTGTCCTACCAAGGAAAACGTATCATGTTCTACACAAAGGCAAAGTAACTGCCATAAAATGATATCAGCTTCGTTTTTAAATGGTTTTCTATTAAAAGGGTTATAAAATCATTTGATTTCTTCTGTTTATCATCAGAATACCTTTCGTGAAAAAAACGAAATTACCATTGTTGCACAAGTATTCATTTTGATACAGCCACCCTGTGTATCTCTGATTATACAGACTTGTGTGATTCTTAAAGGGGCAGTAGCATGTTTTTATGAGGAGAAAAAGGTGATGTCGGGAAAATGAAAATTAATGGTTCCAATTGAAAGACAATGTATTTCAACAGAAGCAGTATTAATTCAAATATATAACGTAAAGTTTAGCGCTGCGCTTACTTTTTTTACACAAAATGAATTAAAGTTGTTCGCTCAAAATGGCCGCCAGTGGATTTAATGTGAATCTCCATACTTTGTCCTCTAACTATGGATGATTGTCTTGTGTAATGTGATTTTTGACACTGTCAAATTAATACATTTAACATCAACTTACACTTATCAGTGAAATATAAGATAGTGAAAGTTAAGATATAAAATTATTAAAAAAAACGTGCTACTGCCCCTTTAAACTACAATTTTATATACGTGAATGAACTGCTACACAGAAGAATAAATGGTTAGTTACATGTTGAGTATTGTTGATATCAAGCACCTGATGACATGAACAATGCAATGGTGTATAATCAAAGGAAAGAAGAAATGTTCGAAACAATGTATCGCAATGCAAATGTTGAGCAAAAGTCGAAAGTTTTCATCTTTCGCAATATTTCAAACATAGAAGGGAAACATTTATTTGACATAGACTATTTTATTTCAAAGCAAAACAGGAAATAAAAATTGGCGAACACACAGCTCCTATACATCAATGGTGACACTAGACACAGATACAGGTGTAAACATTCAAAACTAAGGAAAGGACATTCATGTAGATATTTACAAATAAGTTAAAAGAGGTTTTCAAATTCTGTTGGGTATGCCTAGTAATAAGGCTGGCTGCAGTCCTAGATTAGACAGAAGAAGGAGAAGAAAATAAGGAAAAGGTGTATGTAAGTGTCGTACAACATACAACATTGGATAATGTCGGACACATTTCAAAATACATGAATTGCATAAACATATGCTGCTCGGCGAAACATGATCTAAAACATATACAAAGATAATATTATATAAACAAAACAAATTGAATAAATTTGAAAAATAATTACCAAACAAATTTATACATTCCTACTTTAGACAAATAAGGTTCAAAATTGTTAACATAATTGGAGAATGACTCAGATTATCGTTGCGTGAATATATAAATATATATCGCTACTTGAAGTTTGATGATTCTTACAAATATACGAATTTGTTCGTTACTTTATGTAGGAAAGGAACAAGCATAAACTTCTAGTCCTTTTTAATTCGGATAAGAACAAAAAATCAAATTCGATGATGATCTGGCAGCAAAATATATGTTAGGTAGTTATATATGATGATCTTGCATTCATTCTGATTCAAATAAAAATGTTATCTGAAGGTGGAATATGGATTTTGTTGGAATTATAAAACACATCATCGTCACATAATAACAAACATATTATATATTCATAATTATGACTCCTTGCGTAAATGAGGTCATACACCAGGATCATAAAGGACAAACTCAATTCGTAAATACTCTAAATAACATCCTAAAACAATTATAAACTACAGTAAAACCGATCCATCGACTCTGTGTCTCACAATAAATACATCATTTTCATAATTCGCACCTCAAAGTAGACAGATGACATCAACTGTAGACGGGAGATCTGGTATCACAATCTGTAGCAATCTGATACGTCAAACCTTTGTCTTACATCCGTCTAAGTCATGGCATATGAAGACGTTATATGTTGTATAAGTTTGTAAACGAGATAATGATAAACAGCATAATAGGAGACACAACGTCTTTGCACTGGCAGTCCACAATATGACACTGAAGAGACAATATCGTCAGTAACGGATCCGTGAAGAATATTGTAAATATAAATAGACGTTTTAGACATTTATTGATGAACTTGTATGTATGTATATCTGTTTGTAAGTTAAACATTAATTGCTGAAATGAATATTTGTATGTGGCACATGCGAAAATTTCCCCTTAAAAAATCTCCAAAAATGAGGTGGTGTAATATTTCTAAGCGTCCAGACCGTTTTAAAAACGATTCGCTTAGGTTTACTCTACATTTGTTGGACCAGGTTGATCGGAGATATTAGAAAGACTTACTTTCACGAGAGATAATGATGAATGGTACATTTGATTTTCTATATTCATTTCTTGACTTTCATTGAATTTTGCATAAAATAATTAGGCTATCGTTAAAGGGTTAAGCAATCCCAACCAAAGCAATACTAAAAGCAAAGGCTAATATTGGAAGACCCCAAAAAATGGAACAAAACCTCGTTTTAAGATTGCATATCTGGTTTGTAGGGGGATATGGTGAGATGAGGAATAATCCCTCCCTCGTCAGGTGTGTCCGAACTCTCGCCGAGATCTCGTTCTCACGGTAAGGTGTGAGACGTCCGTCTCGACCCACTGGTCAGCAGAAACTGGACACAGCAAACTGTGGTCAACTCTGGCGTGTCTTGTCTAATTACCCAAATTACTTGTTTAGGAAAACAGTCATTATCAGACATATGGTATGAAGCTGTGAGAAATAGCTCAACTGACATTTACCATATACCAATACAACATTCTATAATTATCAGGTAAATAAATGGATGGATTGTCCTGTTATTGAAAAGTGTTGTGATTGTAGATGTGAGCATATGAATTATCAGAAAACCATTGGTGATGCAACGGAAATGATATAAGAAGGGTCAATATTTCATAACGAATGACTTTAAAATAGACTTTGTTTGTTTTATTATCAGTTGCAACACATACTTTTTTATCATTCATAAACTGACCTTGAAAAACTTGTCAACTTATGCATAAGTGCTGTAAGATATAAAATTTATAAATCCTAATTTAGTCATTCGTTTACACGTTGAAGAATATGAATAATAATTTAACGTTTCCAATATATGACGCGAACTGAAGGAATAATTGTTACTTTTTCTGTAAACACGATTAGTATATTTCTCAGCGATATAATAAAACAACGATATACATTTCTGCGGTATAAAGCACTACGGAGGAAAGCAATACAAATAGTTCAATCTAAGACAAACAAATATATCTCAAATATAGATATATAATCAATTCATTCTTATCTCATTTTGTGAAATAAAAATATGTTTTAACCTAATTTATAAAAGAAAAAGAAAATAACTTAAAAACAATTTTAATTCAAAGAATATAAGTATGATAAATACAGTTTTTCATTTTCTCATTTTTCCAAATATATGTTTTTCGTATTTTATATGAAAATAAGTAATGAAATGACATGTATTTACATTCATATGAACTAATTAGGATGCATAAAATCTATGGATCGTCTCCATTCTGTCTCGCACGTATTTTAGGTGTTAACAACAGCACCGCTGGATCCTAATTCTTGATCATCATAATGAACTCATGCTATTAATTGATACACTCATTTCTAATAGCATTATGTCCTAGTAGACTCAAAGTCTATTAAATACTAATTAAGGGCAAAGAGCAAGTAAATGATCATGTGATAGTTAGAGATCAAACCACCCAGCTCCATGTGAATCAACAGTTTGCCTAACACCAGATATGTGTGTTTATTGATTGTAGATTCGACGGGATGCTTGACTCTCATGTTTGACACCTCGTTGAGGATATCATGGTGTTTAAGGACATAAACTACATCATAATTATAATTTCAAGCATAAATCACTAAATAAAAAATCGACAAGTTCGTAAAAATGTAAGTCTCATTAAAGAACGATCTGTAATCATCAACATAATCGTCATAATATTTATTCAAGTGATAAATCATAGCAAATTATGGATCCAGCTATTTGATAAATCTGTGTAGTACGTTTTAAATAGTACATTGAAAGGAAGATACAAAGAGTATTTAATGACAATATACAATTAGATACAAACGTTTTGTGTGAATTTCTGTGTGGTTTATGATGTTGTACTTTTAATACTTATCGTATACATATATATCAGAGACAATATTTTGCAAACACTTTTGAGGGGAACTTTCAGACCTTTTATGTCTTGGAATATTCTACCTAACGATTGTATTTTGATTTACATTATGCCAATTCTCGGATAAAATTTATGCATAAGGAACAAAACATAACAGGAAATAATATTCATAGAGCCCTAAATGTCCGCATTTACCTACAGATTGATCAGGTTATTGACCCAAAGGTTGGAGATATTGTTTATAATGACGTCAGTGTTGACATGTTTGTTGACGTCACCATGACACATGACACGCGCATCTCTCAGTTTGTATAAGACTGTTACAGCCACACTGTTGGTATCTATAGGTAATTTGGGTAACAATGCACCCTCAGTCACAAAGATTCACTTGCATGTTGAGTTGATAATAAGATCAACTCTCCCTGAATTATAGTTTTGATTTTGTTAAATATATGTATAAATTAATTCATATGTTATAGAATTGACTCTTACAATTCCTTTAAACTTTTGTAAAGATTATTTGTTGAACTTTCTATGGTGAATATACATATGTGTTTCAACTAAATGTTACATGAACAAAAAATTGTTTACAATATCTCACTTTCCATATGTACATAATTTATTGACTGCATTATGCATTAATTACTAAATTATGCCTGCCTCATAATTGAGAGTCTTACGCACTAATGTCGAGTGCTCTATACGACCAATTACTGCCTCTTGGCGCTCCTTTTAGTTCTGCAGTATTTGCCCGACAACGTTTTATCACTGTTTGAAGTCTGGCGAGTTTCACTCAAGCACAGTCTCTACATTCAAGGATTTTTCGGCAAATAATAAATAATAGTTCAAGATTTAAGGATGACAAAACATTAAACAAAAGAGGTTTGGAGAGCGGGCACCCAGCAAGGGGAGACAATACCTCGACAGCGCCCCCTGGCGAGCGGAACACAAGGTCGCCGTAAGAGGGCGCTCGCCCGCGGCCATGTTGTAACGTCAGGCCTGATCATGGCGACGCTTCCTGCGGTTTGTTTCTCGCCGGGTTTGCGAGATTTCGACGGCAGACAGACGCCATTTTTCGGCAGAATCTCTCCAGTGAATACAGTGAAAGACCTGTCACTTGCAGTTGAGATCATTTTACTCACAGCGCGGAAGAAGTGTTGACAATACAGAAACCTGTCGTTCGTCTGGTCGCGCCCCTCGGAAGGGCTTGGGGCATTCAGTCTTTACAGTTTTTACATGACTTAATTGTGTACACAGGCTAGTTACAAAAACTTGTTTGAACATTTGACCGTGTAGCATAGACGGGGAATTCCAAGAAAGAAACATGGATTGAAGCTTGCTGTAATTTCTTCAAAATGAGAGATATCTGAGAAAGATATCAATTGTTCAGAATGTTTTTACTGATTTACTGCAAAATACGTTTTGGAATGGAATAAAAATCCAAGATTATACAATTGTCCCTATGACTGCCTTTTGTTTCTGGATATTTTGCCTTTTTAAGTTATTCTAACGAGGCTATACATTTGTTAAGGTGTTTTTTCAACCCAAACCGCTTTTATCAATTCTAAAATATGATGTGTTTATTCTGAAAGAAGACCGTGTAAATGACCTTGTGGCCTTTGACCCGACAGCCTCGACCCGTGACGGGCTAAGTGTCTGCTTAGCACCCATGAAATCGGGTTAGAAATGCACGGGTTGAACAAGGGGAAACCGGGAACATTCTACTTGAACCTAATCGCTCGTGTTGTTTGTTTTTCTTCCTAGTATCCATAATCCGTGTTAAACTTCTCACTCTTCTGAGATTAACGTCCAAGAGTTAACCGTCGATATATATATATATATATATATATGGCATCAAACGTGGAAGTTCTGTCGGACTTCGTGATGTAAGCCAAAACGAATACTTGTGTATAAATATTCATTTATATATATTCATTAAATATTCATAACAATTTAACCAAATACGTATCACCTTGATTGTTTTGGTGTACACATCGTGTGAGAACGATGTTCAAACAATAATGAGTTTGAAATCGCTTGATTTAAAAGACATTTATTTTCAATTCAACAACATACTCTTTACACTGGAATGATAAGTACACTGTCATTTAGCATACTTTAAGGTCATTTTTGAACGTTAATGACTCAAAACAAAGGTTACACATAGAAGCGTTTATCTTTGTCTGCATTGATGTTTTAAACAGATACTTTACTGAATTAACAAGTTTTTATTAATTTTATGAAGTAAAATCTTGCTACTGCGTGAAGTTACCTGATTTATTTATTTTGATTTTTAGATTTAGAAGTTATGGGATTTTTAATAGAGTCCCTTGCAGGAATCGACCCAAAACCATCGACCCTCAAACTTTTGGCATTAATATGGCATATTATATATTACCGAACAGGCAGTTGATAAAATAATGAACTACCTGATAACATTTCAAGTCTACTTATGACATTCCATATAACTATAACGGAAAAATAAGGTTAGGATATTATAGGTTTTATGATTGACAATTTATCTCTCAAAAACTATCTATCTTCCATATAAATCCAATATTTAAGCATTATTCCTAACTATTTGTATACAATATACTTCAACAACAATGAAAAATTCAAAACAAAATAAGCCAAGCATTTATTCTGATGTGAATGTTAATCCCGTGTTATAACTGTGCAAAAGAGCTGACAAATGATTATCATAATATGATAGTGTCCAAATGGTGTTGTTGGTTTGTCATTTCCATTTTGATAATAGTGTCTGAAAAGCAAAAGGTAAAATGTTCAATATATACATGTACATATTATGGTATGTCAATTACGTAAATTATAAATGGTATGTTTATTGATCAACGTTTATTAATAAGGACCTCCTTTTGTTCAGGAAGAGCTGAAATGATTATGAATACCAGTTGAACATATGTAGTTGCCACTTCGTGTTGATTTGACCAAAGGCAAGAAGGGCCCTTGTGGTCTGGCAATAGATCCCAAGATCTTACCCCTGGCGATTATCACACACAGCGTTCAGTAATCCTTATCAGTTACGGATCATTGAAAATCCTAAAGCTGAACAAATCCTCCTGAATGGCCAGTTTCAGAAACCACTTTATTACCTCAAGTACCTCTTATTGTAAACACTAACATTTACTGAAACATATGTAATTTTCCTTTTTTATCTTATTATCTCTGTACTTTTATTGAATTGACTTATTTTATGTGTAATGTAGTTAATTGTCATTAACGCGATAGCTATAACATACCATCGAGAAAATGGAATTAAGCAAACTGTTGTTTTTAATTATACACATTAAAGTACAACTCTTTATAACCCTAAGATCCCCTCGAACTTTCGTCCCAGTCAATATCCAAAATATTTGATGAAGAGGCAATTTCAACACAGATAAAAATAGATAATGTCTTATTTGCCCACCTGTTTTTATACTTTCGTATATTCATTTATATTATATCTCTCCCTTAACTCTATTGTACCTCCCACAAAAATTCGGTTCGTCTATCCCTCTCCTCTCCCTTCCTCCCCTTTCCCTTCTCCCCCCTCTATCTCCGTACACCATGCACCATAAATCAATACAGTGCTATGCAGTAGAAGTAGCACACAGCAAGCTCTGCCAGACTGAATGCTTAGTTCCACCCATTGAAGTTCCTGCATTATAATTATCCGTGATGGCTGCCGTATTGTAACGAACGTTATCTCACAAATACACTGTGTAATTTCGCATCGATTTTAAACAGTTATGTTTTATTAATTGAGATTTAGAAAATAATTCTTAACGTAGAATTAAACTATTTCAAGTATGATTCAATCATTGTTTTAATCTTTTATTGTAATATTTGGTTCTGTCTTCTTACGATTTTCAGTATTGTTCGGTAAACGTTTTATGTTGCAATCTCTCACAGTATTTTTTTAATCTTTATGGTTTTGTTTTGATTGTTTAAGATATTGTTATTGTTCGTGAATTAGTTCAAGCCTTGAGATACGAGTGGAGCAAGGCTGGAGGAGGGTGTTACTACACGTGTATTTACACGTCAGGGATTGTCTTAACGAGGGCGGCTCATCAGAGGGTAAAGACAATCGAGGGGGAGGGGACGGAGGGACCTACAGATTAACCAGCTACTGTCCTAGGGGTGGGGCTCAGACGTCCTGAACAAATAAACAGACAATAAACAAACATACTGATGGTTCAGTCTCACAACAAACAGGGCAATATGGCGAGAGGCAAAATATTCAATTCATATATACAAGACTGTCTCGGATTTCTTGTTTCACGGTAGCCACGTAAACAGGGCTATGTGACGAGATGTTAAACAGTTTCTGTCTGTCTTGCTACTTTAAGATAAATAAATTAGCTATCTCAAGGAGGTTGAAATCAGACAAACTGACAATACTGTCTATGGTTCTTAATGTTCTTCCCTTGAAGGAACAGAATAAACATGCTTTTAGATTTTACTTTTTATAATAATGATCATAATTATAAACTCTACGTTAGGATATAAATTTCAAGTAATTTCAATACTTTCATTACACGTTTTCTATAATGATATATCTATTAATTAAACTGTAAAGCAATTAGATATTGAATGATTTATGTATATGATTATCATACCCAATTTGTAATCTCTAAAAAGGAAAGGTTTGTTGATAATATAGGAATATCAATGTAAACATGTTGTTCAAAATGGTGAGGTGATCATGTATATTATCATTATTTGTTTGTAGCTATCCTTTACTGACATTTTATCATAATCATAATTATTTTGAACAAAGATAAAATATATTCATTGAGACACGAAGTTCTTCCAAAGAAATGTGAAACACGAAATAATTTAAAATATATTTATTAAAGAGAAAGTGCACCAGTTCAAAACTGTACATTTAAAACGTTATGTAATGACATGTTTACAATAATCTCAATAAATCTTCAATACTCAACATGCACAAAGTTGATGCATGTATTCAAAGTGCAATCGATTCAACCATATTTCATACACGTAAAGATGGAGTAAGCGAACAAATTATTCATAGTTCATATGTTTCACTATTACAAAAATGCATATGTGTACATTTACTGTGGTATTCAAAACAACGGAAACTGTTATCTTTATATTGAAATGTATAACATTCAAAACTCTTTAACGAAAACTCTTAAAATATGCAAATAACTTCGATAAATTCGTCAGATTTTTAACTTTCAATTCCTCTTCAATATTTTTATAAGATCGATTTTTATTTATTCATATGGTAAAGATTCCTCCCTTCCCTGAAATATATTTTTATGAATGCAATATCAGTCATAACTGTATTCCACATGGCTGATAAGTTCTTCATATGTGACAGTTATGAACAGGCATTATTATCCTGTCAAGAAATCCATTCTCTATGCACATTGCTCTGCCAGAATCGACCCGACAATAATACAAGGAAGCATGCCGATAAATTACACTTTCACAGCGACTGTGTAGGAAAGTTTTAGATCAAATGGTTTGATAGAGTTAATGCTTGGAAAGAGCAGTTGTATGCAGAAGTTGAAGATGATTTTAAGATGAGATTTTAGTGACAATGGATAATTTAAATACAAATCAAATGTTTTGCACTGTTAAGTAAGAAAAGAAATGTTTAAATGTATCTTTGAACATAGCACTGATGAACATTAGAAAAACGAAATATTTTGGGGTTTTTTTAACCTCATTATTGGAATTGAATACCATTCTAGTAGTATAAGCTTTCATCAAGAAAACTGTCTTGCAGAAAACATATATCTTAAACGGCATATACACAATGATTTTAACAGTATGTTAACCCGAAATAAAGTACAAGGAATTGAAATAAATACAAACTTTAAAGGACATGGATCAGCAAACAACCTATCACAATAAATAGGTTTTTTAAATGCTGGAAAAGGACGAAATAGTTTAACATTTTGATTATTGGATATTTCAGTGACGACTAATAGAAATTCCTTTAGTTTGATTTCCTATGAAATTTCATAATGATAGAAAATGCAAAGTCACTATATATTCTCTATTATCATGAAATTAATTTACATTATTTGTAATTCCATTCATTGTAATTTGCAGTAATGTTTTAACCTCAACAAAACACCAATATCTATTGCTCTTACTATTTGAATGTCTTAATGCCCGTTTACAAGGACAATAAAATAAAATTGTAAGAAGAGAATATTTATCCAAATTGTACCATACCATATTAAGCTGAAAATGTTATTGACACCGAATGATTCTATTCAAATCGTTTATACAATTTTGGGTATTTTAAATTTGCATATGTTTTCAACATATTGATAGAATCGTAAATTTGAAATTTTTGGTTTATCAAAAAGCATTTCTATACGTGCATATGCATATTCATATGCATTTATATCCACGGGTTAAACTACCATATAAATGTATGATTTGTATTCGTTTTCAACATAATAATAATAATGATTGCTTGTTCACGTTCTCACAAAACAACATAGTTACTAAATCAAATCAAGATATTTCTGTTCTTACTTTTGTGTTTAGTCAAAGTCTGCTTACACCTCTATCTAAAGATATTTTAAATAATGCATATTTTTAAAGAAAGTTTTCATATTCGTTAAATTAAAACCAAATTGTGCTCCTAAACATATCGCCAGTGTCCCCAAGTGTCCCCGCGTTGATTTGTTTACACTGATGGGTCGAGATGAGGAGGGTAAACAAATTAGTCTTGCTCTGACCGGATAGTTTAAGACGATCACCTAACCACTTAACCATCAATCGCTATACCCTATCCTCAGCCAACAAAAGCACGTGCTTGTTTGTTTACCCTGGCCCCTACTCCAATCGTAACACAAAGAGTCGAAGATTATCAATCAAGCCGTCTATCGCCATTTTTCTAAAACTCAAATGAAACTCCTGCAATGGTGAAAAGCGTCCTAAAACGTCAGTATTCAAATATGATACTGACTTGACAGATATGAATTGGTGTAATTTTTGTATTTTTCTTGCGTATTTCAGTGAAATGGATACGGTTTATAGGGGCTCGTATTACCCCTATTAGGAAACAGTATTGTAATCATATTTAGCACTGGAGCAGAAAGTGGAATAAACACTCTGATATAGGGGTGAAATTGAACATTAATGAAAACCTTTATTTGTTAATTTTGTCAGATAATTAAAGCCGCAAATTAAATGTAAAAAAGTCAAGAGATTTAGCGGATATTGTGGTTTAACACATCTTCATGTGACAGACAGGCGCTTAATCTTTACACGCGACTTTTAAATATCATTAACCACAATATACAAAGGGAAAATTTACAATCTTCACTTTTGTCATGATAATACAAATTCTGATTTGAATTAAAATATCTCAACCCTGAAACATCGTCATTTCTTTTCGATTTTCAAGAAATAAGCTGGTATTTGCAAAAATATTATTATTTATCTATCATTAATATTATTGCTGAATATATGTTCGGTAACCTAAACAATTAATAACAAATTTCATCCTTCATTCCATGTCCATTTCAAACGTCGATATCTAAAATGCCATGTCGTCGTGTAAAGATTCTGCCTTTATGTAAAAGGATTGTCATAATACGGCTATATTCATATGACTGACACAAATTCTATTCTGTATTATTTGCTTGTTTGTTTTCAGTGACAGGCATCAAAGTCCAGCCTGACATATGACAATGGACAGTCGGACATCGCTGGACATAGCTCCTCCGACCTCGTCATCTTCTATCCCACACAGCCACAATATGTTTTGATTTTTTAAAACCTCTTTAAGCAGGGCTCGATTGGCCATTGTTCTCTTCTCGAACAGATTGCAAAACGTGGTTATTGGGAACAATTGTTTTAGCATGAACACACTCCGCCACTACGACAGAGGATCTAAGCGCTGCGGCCGAGTCTTGATAGGGCGGGAGCTAGACGCGCTACCTTAGGCTAGTAGTCCTGTAAGCCTCTTAGCGGCCCATTCAACACAATAGTCCGTCTTTGCCGTGTTGTCTCTCGCAGTCAGCCATCCACTCGCGGCTCGTCCTAGACTGCCAGCCACTGATTGACAGGCCTTGTTCCGCTCAGCCAATGAGCGATAGCGGTGGGCGGGGCTATGGTCACGGGGAGTATGTATTGGTATATTTTGGGGGCCGACTTGGCTGATTTAAGTGGTAGTTTGAAGAACCGAGGACTAGCAGTATACTTGGATTGAGAACGGTGGACAGGCCATATTTATCTGAAAATTACCCCTAATAACATTGAAGTAGACGCGATGTTGAACATGGCGGGTGCGATGGACGGCTTGGAACAAGAGATGGTGGGCAAGTCGGCCTTCATGGAGTTACAACAGCAGATGCCGCCGTCCATGGGACACCCGGCCTACCCTATACGTTCGGGCTACCCGCCTCAACACTCTCAACATGACGGAGTCTTCACATCTCAGCCTACCCGACCCCTGGCCTACCCGTTTCCTATGAACACTATGGCTCCATCTTCCTACAATCCACCTTCCAGCCATCCGTTCTCCATGTCTCCCTACCAGGCCCCCTCGCCACCACGAGAAGGTAAGAACATGTCTCTCTGTCTCTCCGTCTCTCCGTCCCATTCCTTACTTCCTAATTCTAGCGTATACATGTCGTTATAGGCAGCGAAATTACACTTAAAAACTATCATCATCGTTCAAAATTACGTGCCGGTAAACACCGCAATTGTATGTGGAAATTGGAAGGTTTGGCTACGGCAAATGCCTATTTAAACTCATTATATGTCATCCCTAAATCGGAAAATGATTAAGTCATTATGTTTGTCTTTAATGGCCACGGCAATCGGTTTGCAATTACCACGCAACTAAACAACTGAAAATAAAGCCGCGCTGAGAGACAAACGTTTTTATTTCTATTGTCTCAAAGAAACGGCGATCTGATTTTCGAAATCAGATTTCTCTCGAAGCAAACTTAGGATTTGATAATTTTTCTCTCACGACTTACTGTATGTACTGAATGACAGTTCTGCTTGATGTACATCATACTCCACTACGTAGACTCTACCATAATACGTTCTGGATGGTAGGACAACAACAGTCCCACCAACTCACATAATCGTAAACTGCTCGGAAAGGAACATTGATTACCCCTTAGCCACAGGAACATCTAGATATAATGTTCGTCTCTACATTGACAACTTTCTAATGAAATGTTTAAATCATGACAACGCAAAATCAGTTCACATGATTTCCATACCAAACGAATGATCTAACTACAGTCCAGCGGAATTTGTCTACATGGTTAGAGTAGTCTAGATCTTATATTGTCAACACTACTATTTGTCAACATCAAGTTGCAGAATTTCTGCTATGCTATCCCGTATCAATATCTTACTTCTAACAACACAAGCTACTGAACATAAAAGCAATGAAATTGAATTTGTTTTGATTCATTCTCTTACATTAAATAAAAGGTACGTAGCGTCAATTTTAAAAACCGTAAACGGGTAACCGTAATATTACTTATTCATATTTTTATTATAGAAAGAGAAGGTTCACAATTCTTTTATTTAAGTAGATAGGGTACGATACATTCCTTTTATTGACATCTTGAACATCTTCTGTACATTTTTGTTTCGCAACAGTTCGGTAATATTTTTGTACTTCATTTTTGCCATAAATAAATTAGGAGTTCTATTTTAACAAATTTATTTGCATTAGATAGTTAGCCTTAAACCTTACTCCATTCCTTATAGCAATGAACGGGAATTGTTAAAATCTTATCTATTTGCAAAGCATTGTTGTCATTTTAATGTAAAATTAATAGAATCTTTTCTTTTCTATCAAATACATATTGTACATCAGGATGGTTTATTCCATAGTTCTACTTGTGTCTTCTCCTTTATTTTGTGACTAACAACATATAAACACATTTTAGTTTTATCCGCTTATTTCCTGCAGTACTTGGACAACTTTTAACTTAATCTATTCACTTGTGGCAAAAGACTTGGAAGGTTCTGCAAGACGTGTTAAGTATCGCATTTGACATTTGATATTGAATTGGAACAATTTTATATCTTACCATGTCCGAAGTCAAAGTTAATAATAATTGCTGTAATTCTCAAAGCCTGACAAATATGTTGTACCAATTGTAATCTCACTCGTATGGGTACAAAACAGACGGGGTTTTTTCTTCTAAAAGGATAGAAGATGAATGAGGGTAATGTACCTCGTTTGAACGTCAAAGGAGATTGCATTATTAGATGTGTTCTCTTCATGTATCAACTTTTCCAATGAAAAATGAAATCTATTGCAACAAGTTGAATGTAAAATAGAATATTTTAATCAGCGGTAACAAAGGTTCACAAATTACCTGAACAAATTGAAAATGTCCAAAACTGATAAATGTTTAACACAACATCATTAAAATTTTAAGATATCATTTTTGTTGGAGGCGTAAAGTGAAATTTTTTGGAATAAGCATCTTTCCTATCATAAATAAGAATAGAAAAAAGAGAGAACAAATAGAAGAAGTGTAGAAAAAGGGAATGTAAAAATGATAATAAAAGAATAATGACATCTTGTAAAGTTGTCCAACTGAAAATATGAAACATGGCAAAAATACGCCAAACAAAATTCTCCAAAGATTAAAAATCACAAAATTCCATGAATCCTTAACATTAGCATCCAAAGAAATTTTCCACCACATGTCACCAAAACGAAAACTGAAATAATCCTTGAAAATTTGTCAAGACACAATATCACTGCCATTGAAATAATCCTTGAAATTTTGTTCCACAGAAAAACCTCAGTTGGACGATCAGCTTCGAATCAACGGCAAAGGCAAGAAGATGAGGAAACCTCGCACCATATATTCCAGTCTTCAGTTGCAACAGCTAAACCGTCGGTTCCAGAGAACCCAGTACCTAGCTCTCCCTGAGCGAGCTGAACTGGCTGCCTCTCTCGGGCTCACTCAAACTCAGGTAGGACGCTCTTCACTGCCGCCAGCCCGGGCCCCGCTTATATACTTCGACAAAATTGACCAATTTTTGCAAAGGAATCATTTTCTACTGTTAGAAGGGACATTTAACATATTTGATTGGAGCAAAGTATTAGTTTTGTCAACATCAAAATTTGCCTTGATTATACGCAATTTTCCCCAACGCCGAGGCTTAAAATTTCATAATAGTCTGTGATTAGGTGTTTTAGCATTGCCTGCTTAATTTATTTGACAAGACAGCGCACTTAGGGACAACAAATGAGGCTATATTTACGAAATCTTTCATCAACAAATAACAGGCCAAGATACGCCATTGATTTTTGTCTAAATTGTAGTGTTCAAAATAATAACTGGAATGGGAGCGAATTAAACATTATTTTCTGCTATTCCGCGACTGGTCGATACGAAAGTAGCAATCTGTGTGAAGATCAAACTAGCTCGGCTATCACAGGTTGGTTTACAGAGCGAGCCCACCTTGACGGCTTACGTCACAGCAACTACAACTACCACGTACACTGAAGTCTACCACTACCCAGCACTTAACCTCGCTTCTTGGCCCGTACCATTCTCACTTGGATCCTCCACACTGTAACCCAAAACTACATCTCGCCATGGCAACTTAAACCGTACTTGCTTTTACAAAACTTTTTCCAGAACACGGCTCATCATCTAACTCAGCCAAAATTCCAACTTGCTTTTGCAAACCTACAATTTCACTTCACGTATTTATTCCACTTTCAGATTTTACTAAATAAAATACAGTTTTCAAAACCAAACTCTTTTAAACCAAAGTGATGTTCTCTACATTACAATTACAACAGTTAGTTTAGGTCCAATATAATCCATCGCGACCTATACATTTCACCAAGGTAACTACATACAGATTGGTTTTAAAACGCTGCAATTTCAACAGGATCCATTGTCGATCACATGTCTCCACGATAAGTCGACTTAAAAGCAATCGCTGACCCTTCTAGACTAAATTTGTTTCAGTGCCCCCTCTATCCCGGGAGGGGGAGGGGGGACCCAGCGTTTATAACTGGAGGGTACGAGAGGGGAACAAACATGTTACATTAGAAACTGGAAGGGGAAATGACTTAGCGTTAAAACTGAACAGGGGGAAGAGACGAACATAGCTAATAAGTGGAGATGGGGGAAAGTATAGCGTTAAAACTGAGTAGAGGGGGAGGGGGGTTCACAGCGTTAAAAAGGGAGAGGGGGTCACAGTATTATAAACGGGAGGGGACGGGAGGGGGGTTAACAGCGTTAACAACTGGGGAAACCTATACTGGATACTTCTTTATCTTCCCACTCCAAGACAGGTCTTGTTAAGTTTCACACTTTTAATCCGTCCTTGGATTGTAGGTACGATAAAAGGCAGGTGATGAGAGGACAGGAGATAGGGTGACAGTTTGAAAGGGTGGGGGATGAGGCTAGTCTATAGCCAGAATTTGATGGGTCATGTCCGATGTCTCAATTCATCAACCAAATTTATTTATTTATTTATTTATTTATTTATTTATTTATTTATTTATTTATTTATTTATTTATTTATTTATTTATTTATTTATTTATTTATTTATTTATCTTTCCCTTTTTGTAAGTTATTTGTCTATAAATTCAAGAAAAAATATTTTGTAAAAAACTGCAACTGTATTTCACCCCTTATAATTACATTGTGTCAGGCGGGATATCAGGTTTCCCGATACTTTTTAACCTTTGTTAGTTTCCAGAATTTCCCTCGGGTAGAGAGATGTTAGAAACAGGTGATGGAGAGTACGTAACTCAGATTAAATTCATTTCACGTTTTGATTTCCCTGACATAGTCAACTTGCAAGTGAAACCCTATCCGTCTAATTGTTAATTTATGATTGAGCCCCGCCGCCCTGAAGACACTAAGCACGTAAATTAATTGTCTTGCCGGTGTTGCATTTAACATTAATTGCTCTTGTATGAAGTTTGAATCAATAGTCGCGTATCTCGTCTCCCGCTTGAGAGAAGCCAAAGAGAAGATGAGCGAATCACAGTGAGAAGACACGCGTATTAACAGCGTATTCACACCACACGTGCAGTAAACACACACGCGCAAGAGTCGCTACACTGAAGTGAAGTAGAGGCTTTCATAGATGACACGCAATGTGTGAAACCAATATTGCCATAAATATGCTTGAATTAAACGTTTTAGAAAATAGATTTAGCCGTGATGGCATGTTAGCAGATAAACCTTGAAACGAATTTGGAAAAGATTAGTGTGGGATGTTAATCATGATCTTGAGTACACTGTTATGGAAGAAGAAGAATATTTTATTTAAATGTCACACAGCGTACATATACTTGAGATACATAAGATTTAATATACATGCTTACATACTGTAATTATCATAAATGAATAAACGCTGTTATATTTTAACATAGGGGTTACTCGATGAGTCGGAAATAGTTATTTAATTCAAGCAACCGAACCGTAGATGCGGCAGATAACAATGCGATGTTGATTATATTCAAATAAATTTATGTATTATATAATTGTTATATGTTAATTAAGTCAAAGATATTGTAGAACATAGCCAAATTTAAATTTTTGCAAATAGAATTATCAAAACATTTTTATATTCTTAGAAACGTGTATGTTTACAAGATACACGTTCTCTGAAAGTTCTTTTCGTCTTTTAAAACGTTTTATGCTTGTATCGCGGTACTTCAACAATCTTAACAGGCACGGTAAATCCCGGATAATGGTTCGAGATCTTAGCTCGTTCAGGCATGAGAACACTGGTAAAGTATTCCCGAAATACGGAGATCAGTCACTCTCCTCCTCTCTACCCAGACCGATAAGATCTGCGAGTGATGGACTCTGAACGCGATCACTCGGCTAGAAAGGAAGCCCCTACATTGCGTTTCTGAACATCTAACGTTCTCAACATCTTAGTGCACTTATTAAATAGCCCACACGTCATTAATTTCAAGCGTTTGGGAAACCGTCGGTACAATGATACGAAGTTTGAACCTTTTGAAAGCGTAAATATTTTTCCGGATTTAAATCTGCTCTGTAGATGTGCCCCTTTGAAATTGGCTAAGAAAAGATTTATGATGATTGAAAAACGTTAGATCACCCATGTACATTTTCTAGTTATATATTTTTTCACTAAATTTAATTTTCAATATCTCTAAGCGTGTTAACATATTGATATTATTTTTAAAATATTTACATCATTCTATTGAAGAATCTTTGAAAAGGGTATCTTCAAGTTTCAGTTTTTTTTTATTTTGCATTTTTCCTACATACAAACATTTTTTAACGTCAAACTTCAAAATTTTTACCATAAATAAAAATATAGGACAAACCTATAGCATGATAACAAATAGTTAAAATCCGATATTGTGAAATAAATTTTCAGAAACAACTCGGGTTGACATAATGTTAAGATTTATTGTTTAAAATCAGTTCCAAGCATTGTTAAAAGCCAGATTGCAAGATTTAGCGACGCATATCGAGAACAGGTGGTTACTATTGTAGCAGTCTCTATGATGCCCGAAATCTCGGCCGCTTTACGCTAACTTTCCGCTTTTCATTCCGGCAACCAACTCAATATTCCCGATTGTTAGAAAGCTCATTTTGAATCTTTATAGTGGCAAGTCACGAATCCCGGACTAAGTGATTTACAATTCAGCAGACCGTCATGTTGGGTAGGTTATAGGAAGTTTAATCTTAGATTTTAGTTTGAATTTTGTTCACAGCGTTTTGCCGTATTGGTGTGAGTTTTAACTTTAAACTAAAATATATTCTATTGAATTTTGATAAAGAAATATCAGTTATTCACAGACTGATAATAGTGTTCTGAAAGTTAAAATAGAATTTTGACAATAAACAAAAGTTAATTTGGTAATATGATACTAAAATGAAATAAAATTTCACTAATTTCATTCGATATAAATAGTTATTTCAATGTAACAATTGAGTGCTTTGATACTATGTACAATATGATTCAAACTTTTTCAAGGAGTATTTAAATAGTGCATTGTTTGTTCTATCACTTTTAAAATATTTATCCACAAAAGGAAAATAATGTAACGACACAGGTAACTATTGAAACAAATACTCAACATGTTTTGAAAACAAAACGCGATCGCTTCTAATCCATCCGATGATAGTTTAATGTCAAACCACTGTTTGTAATTCAATATCCTTTGTGAATTCATTTCACACGCCTAATTCTCAATGGCAATATTTATAAATGAGATTAGTTCCTATAAAGCAAAGAGGCATGTCAACCCCGATGCTCTGCGCCCAAGGGAGTCGACTCAACGTTGAGCAGGATCAATCGGAAAATCTCGTAATTGAGTTGATAAATATTTGCCGACCTTTCAATCTCGGATAATAACACGTGGTTTTATTGATACTTTCAATTTTCCGTAAACATGTTTGAGGGTATAGTGCTCGTGTATGATACATTATTATGAAATCATTTTTCGCTTTTTGATATATTATTAGTTCACTGAAATTTGAATTTCTGTGTAAGATAATTTCAGTTCACTGGTTCATGACAAGTCGAAGATATCTGTTATACATTGTCTTTAAGTGAATATTTTAAAGCACTCTATACCTAAACAATTTTTGGGTATGAATATGAAATTTTAAAATACCTCGACTGTTATTCTTGTTAAAAATTCCTAAATTCAAAATTCTTAAATCAAATGACATGTCATCCATGAGTTTTGCATGACTGTTCCGTCGTGACGATAAATAAAATGTCCAAGAAACTGATATATGTTTGATTTTATCTGTATGAATTCTTCATTCACAAGTGAAAGCGACAACACTCTGATATTCCGCGAAGACAGAGATACTGTCGATAACATGTGTAAAATTCTTGAAATATCGGAGATATCAAATTACCTGATTCCCCCGACGTATATTTGGAGTATACAAGTTGGGCCACAAAGCCCTGTAGTGGTAGATATAAGGTTTACTTTCAGACATTTGCGTCTTTTGCCTCTAGCCTATTGTGTAAGGGCACTTCTAAAGCAAGTGTGCAAATTAGAAGTGATTGTATGATTACGCTAATCTCGGTAATCGTCATACTGATTTTCCGATTGGCTTTTTGTCGGCCGCGTTCGCACGTGAGTTGTGGGCCTTGAGGCGCCGCTGTTGTTGATCGCTGGGATAAGAAAGTACAACTTTTGATTTCAACCATCTCAGAAGCGTGCGGGTGAAGAATGGAGTTAGTTTGTGGGAAGATAATATCATTCTCCGACTTTTAAACTTCAGAGCCCGGAGCGTAGTAACCGGGCCAAAACATCAAAGAGTTTCTTAAAGGGTCTTCATATATGTTCACACAATAAACTATTTATGCACACTTGATCTACAACTTAATAGAACATGGATTTGTAAACATGTTCTACCTTTTGTAAATTGTTTTGAAGTTGCCAAACTGCTTTGATATATTTAGGGTTAATCTGTGCTTTATATCAGAGTTTATATAGATTTAAATCGGAGATGCTCAAGATAAAAATACTTGTCTTGCAACTACTAAAGAAAAATCAGAAAATTGTTTTTATAACTGAAATCACAAATATTCATCAAATATATATATTCTTTTAGTCGCATATAACCTATTTGCATATTCATAATATTTATTTATTGAAAAACTCAATACGCGAATAGTCATCATATCAACTGCAAACTTTCTAAATCCGAAAATATGTTTATAATTTTAATGTAAATATCAAACACGACTTCACATGTCAAAAACACGCCTTGCATTAACACACATTGGTTCAATGTCTCTTTACACAACTAAACCAACTTAAACTCAGTTTTCATTGTTTCTTTTTCATTGTAAAATTGCATTATCACAATTCAAGAAGAATATTTGTTCAACTGCCAAAGAGAGGTAAATGTGGCGTAAAAAGAGATCTGAGCGTTTGTAAAGAGTCCTGGCACCCCGGGTAGAGGATGTACATTGACTGGGTCGGGGTGCGAGGCGAATCTAGTATACAAACAGTACACGGTCCTGGCTGTCAGCCCGTCTTTACAACATGTCACTAGCGCTTCTCGTCAGTTTTAATGGGATTCATTAGTCCCTGTTCCCCGTCCCCTCCCCCTCACATCGCATGGCACGCGGAACACCCCTGGGGTGCGGGAAATGAAATTCGTTGAGGTAGGGTAAGGGTCAGAGGCTAGGTATGGGTGCGGCCCGATGACTTCGGGTAGATGCTGGTATAACGTATTGTGCTTACAATTGACGACTTTGTTTCCTTATTGGTTAAATCTGAATGTATGAGGAAGGACCGTTATTAAGATGAAATTACTGAAAGCAAATGTTTAATCATAGATCTGAATTCACCCTCCAAGAGTTCTGAAATATTTGTGATGCACAAACCTTCTGTCTTTTAGATTATCCATTATAATTCTCAAAGGTTTTAACTTAAAAGTTAAACATAGCGTTACGTGATGGTGATCTGAAAATGAACATAATGTAAATATTTGCCAGGACAAAAACGCACCCCTGTAGAACCCCACTGTCAGCAAAGACTCCTAACACTACACAAACCCTGCTCATATATTTGTAAGACGACCTTGCGCCTTGTTCGGGAAATCAAGGCAATTGTCAGATATGAGGTGAATCTATATCAACAAGCCAGCCCTTTATGAAGAGGGACTTGGCTTGTAGGGCTTTCAAAGCTTTAAGATGTGTAATTTGTAAGGCGATCCCTATCATTTGACCATTAAAATGTTGATATAAGAAAGGATGCAATAATGAGAGCCGCTTTCACACATACCGCTACATGTACATGTCACAGGCTCATTATAAAGCGATAGAGTAGTGGAGGGTTTAGCACAGGTGTGTACACCTCAACATGTGCAAGATACGGATTTCAGCCAGGACCCTTATTCTCGAAACTTTCGCATTTTAGTAAGTGTTGATTGATACTCGTCTTCACAAGTCTGTAAGGTATGTTTTAGGAATAACAAGTCGGCATCTCTCTGATTTAAAACTTATTTGGTTCTGGTACAGACCTCAAGGGTTTCACGGTCCATTTAGGCAAAATATCCTCTGGTCTCATTCTATAACGAAATATACTTAGGCGTGTTTTGTGTAGGAAAATACAATGACAACAACAATCATTTTCGAAAATTTCAAAAAGTAAATGTTTACTCCTAGCGATTAGATCTTTGCTGAAACAATTTAACGTCGACAAAGTTTGCTGTCTGATGTTTTATTGAAGACAAATATTCTTGCTTTTCTCATGGGTCTGGCAAGCATGTGCCCTATAATTTTTGGTTATGGTTTGCTGCCCCTAAGTGCAATAGTGGGTGCACTACCTGGCCTATGTAAGTAAAACATATACTTTGCGTGATACCTGCCCACATTCCACTCTCATATCTACCAGGTGTCACTTTCCGGAATTATCCGATTTCGTCTGTCTGTCTATCTGTCCGGGGCAGACATACCTCGAGTGTGAATCACAGATACCCTGATAGAGAGGTCCAGGGGGTAGCGAAAGACTGATCTCCACAACTATAATTCATAACCTGTTACTAAGCTCCTGATTATTTTGAAAAATAAAGTGAACAAACCACGAGTAGAATATGAATAGTAGCTGTGCCCCATACACAGACAACACGACTATCTAGCAAATTTGCTTTAAACTTAACAGGAAAATCTGACAATAGTCGTTGATATTTGATGAAACATAATTTTGTATCATTAAGCAAATTATTAAATGATATATAAACCCAGACTTACACATACTACTGATATATACTTGATAATTCAGTTTCAATGTCACGGTCCTTTAACCAATCCACAGGCGAGGTTCGGTTCAGCGTTGCATGTCTGACATCTGAACTGCTTGAAGTTGATGTTCGCCAACAAACAAGTCTATTCATCTCTGAGATGAATAAATAACCACCTCGGACTGCTGTTGGTTACCTGATCCTGTGACAATTGTTGTGTTACCTTCAGTAGAGACCCAAACTAACGCTGGCCCTAGACAACGAATATACTCCTCGGAATAGGCTTACTGGAAACCAAGACGTAAAATCAAATATGCAATCAGTTAAGAAGCTATGTAGGTTTGAAATCCATCCCTTTGACCAAGTTTTGTCAGTGTTGAGATATATACGGTTCACACGTCAGCTTGCTTGGGGTTGCCTTTGTACTAGGTGAAACAATATGTTGATAACTAGACGTGGGTTGTCTCGGGTAGTGGTTTGCTGTTGATTAAGTTAACTTTAGAAAACAATTCTTTGGAAAAATTGGTCACTTAGTAAGAACTTCATAGTGAGTGCATGCTTTGCACCCGGATATCATAACATGATTACATCTTATCATGTTCATATACATGTTGTGTGTAAGGGTATATTTATCGTGATATGAATTTAAATGAACTTAATATAGACGTTTAAGCATTTAACGTGCGAGAACAAATACATATCTTGAAATATATAAATGTTTATTTTTTCCACATTGATGTGACAGATGACAACTTAAGGAACAAATCGCTTCCTTATTTCAGGAGAATTTAATAAATTATAAAAAGGTTTTGAGTTTGTTTTTGTTCACGTTTTCGTGTTTCTAATATGCCATGTTTTGTCTGCAGGTGAAGATCTGGTTCCAGAACCGTCGTTCCAAGTACAAGAAGCTGATGAAACAGAACCCCAACACCCCCAACCAACCCCCTCCCCAGCAACCCCAGCCTGAGACGTCACCAGTGCCACAACAACCTCAATCCCAACCTCAACCCCAGACCTCCGAGCTGCCGCCACCTCAACCCCAAACACCACAGCAGTCCGTGTCACAGGGTCAAGGTCAAGGTCAACAACCCCAGTCTCTACTGCCCGTCTCATCCTCCATGAGTCCACAGCCAGTGTGCACGTGGTCGGACCTCAGTAATAACAACCCCTCAACGAACTCGTACATGTCAATGTCGCACTATTCCTGGTACGCACACAACAATATGCCACCACAACAGTCACTCCTTACGTAACGCTAAAAGACAGTATTCATTACTTATTCTATTTAATAGACTTGGAGAGAGGGAGCACTTTCAGGGCTGGACCCCGAGTCGTAGGCGGACACTTTGTGTTGTGACGTCATGTTATACTAGAGTTACGTGGTGTGAGCGGCTTTGACGTCACTATGACGTCACTAGCATGTCCAAAACCGTGATGTGTCCAAGAAAAACAAAACACGGGACATTAGACAAGAGTTCAGGACCATCTACATCACTGCCAGCCTTGTATCACGGTGTGCAGTCGCCACAAACAATAACCTTGGTCTCCCCTAAGACCAAGGAGACGCGATGTTGTGGGAGGGAGTGTCCCCCGACTGCCTCTTTGTCGCACCCAGGTGACTAGCCCGGGGGAAGATGGACGAGGAAGGTGCTCCCGGACCGGGACGTATGTGCAAAACTGAACCACGAACTCGCCGAGAATCTGCCTCTTTGGAGCGGCTTTTTTTGAAGCTCCACACTCGGCCAAATGGATTTGTCTCATGATCGCTATCAGAACTTCTGTCTCCTGTGAAAACAAATACAGAAAAGGACCAACGGTCCATCGATGTTAAAGCATTCATCCGGACAGGAGATAGCATCTATTATTTGCTTGGACAACTCAGGGTCTCCCATGGTGAGTGGACGTATCTGGCTTTCCACTGAAAGGACACTGTACTAAAGCGGAACCCTGTCTATGGCCTGTTAGGCGTCCTGCAGGGACCGACTCAGGACCATGAGTGTTGTATGATGGGAGCTGTTTCTGTGTAGTTCTTTAATCTTAGGTGTCTGGCCTCGTTACTGCCTGGTTGGGGCCGGGCACGGTACTTATTGATGCTGTTGTCAACTGAACTGAGAATTATTGTAAATTATGTACAGTAGGATATGAAATGTGAAGTAACCTCTGCACTGAGGGCGGTTCTTGTGTTAATATATTGTAAACGTGTCTGTTCAGCAGATCGGTGTCAAAGGTGCAGGCAAAGCCACAACGCACTGTGCTAAAATAAACAAATATGAAAAAATATGTTTTCTTTGATTTGTATCGACAGTTTATTAAAAATCCTTATGAAAAAAATCGAATAACGATAATTCACAAGAGAAATGCCTTGAGAACGAAGGTCTAGATCGGAATTGAAGTTCGCTATTGTGTAAGTTGAAATCACGTCTTGAGAACTAAATTTGTTTACGTCGTTTCGTTGGCAGAGGATATCATTTATGCTATTGTTAATAATTTGAATATGAAGACATTTTGTCACTATAACTTATTCAATTACAACAATTTATAGTTGACATTATTCCAAGAAAATAAATCATAATTTGAAAAAAATCAATATCGAGTATCGAATATTGCTAACTGACTCGATACCAATTCAAAAAAATTCTTTCTAAAAGAAAACCATTTATGTTATTTCTATCCTGTCATTTGATTACGAATAATATACTGAATTAGAGCTCAGAATATTACCATTTTATTGGTTTGCATCTATGCAGAGATTACGGCATCACTTTCCACATGCAGCAAAATTTAACACTGAATACTGTCATCGTAAATTTTAAAATTTCAAGTTTGTTATTTAACCAAATACAAAAAAAAGATGGGTTTGTTATCTTAATTTAACATTCAAGTTTTATTCAATTATAATGAACGAATGTATAACCATAATTTGTCATACACTGAATGAAAGAGCAAAGGGTTCAATTTGAGTTCTCATGTATGGAACATATTCAACAACATATCGCAATAGTGAACCAACTGCCTCAGACAAATCCTTGGATAAAGGTTCCCTCGTCAGGTGTTATGCTGCCAAAGACTAAAAACTCTTCAAAGAATACATGCATATCACATGAAATCATGCATATCAATGTTCAAGAACATTACGTCGTATAATTTTTTCTATTTCTTTAACATCATGCAACGCTCTCTAGTTTCAGTCAAACGAAACATGTTAGATAATAAAAATGACGTCAATCATTTCAAATGAGATTTTGAAAATATTTTCAGTTTTAACGATTATTCTTGCGTGACACTCATGAAGACCCAAACTCATGACCGTATTTCAAGGGAGAAATATTTTCTTTACAATGACTAAATAAAATCAGAATCCGCGTATCGTTGGTGTATGTTGATGTTTAGATGTAATCTAAATACTGTTGTTAATGGAAATGCCTTGAAAATTGTATTGTTGAGGAAATTATTTGGAAGACCACCTCCGACGAATTTAAGTATATGTTTAAACATGTTGTTTATATTTTATAAACTTAAACTATTATAGTTATTCATCATCGAAGTGTCACATTTCAAGCCCATAAGGGAATCAGAATAAAGTGAATCGTTATATATCTGCTAAATAAGTAATAATTTTAAAATCACAAATCAATTCTTAAAACATAATCGGTTGAAATGGAACTGCCAAATACAACTGTTGAAAGCAATCTTCTGTGACTTTTGAAATATGTTTGAAATGTTTAAATACGTATGGCCTATTACACTGTACTTACATACTAGAGCTCATTTAATTCCACTTAGGTACATTACTTTTTGTCCAATCATCTAGACTTTAAAAGAAGAGACCGCTAGTTTTCTTACCACCCCTTGTGTAATTAAAATAATTATGAGCAGTATGAAGAATACATTCTGACCTTGTTTAAGTTAAATATGAGATTACAAATATGTGATTTATGAAGTACCATTTACGGTTGTGGGTTCATTGTTTTGCAAAATTATTATCATGTGAAAACAATGTGAATTATTGAAAACAATTCAAGCAAATACAAAGAATGTTAAAAACATTATACTTTTCTAGTAATTTCAACAAATGAATATATTGCGATAAGAAAAGCCTTCATTCGTTGTTTGAAATACCAAAAATGAATTACATTAATTGATACATCTTCCTCCTTTCAACGAAAACATCTTTGAAAACATCGAATTTAATTGTATCCATTTTTTTACATTTTTGTTCACCACAGAATGCTTTTAGTACGATTAATCCGTCGTGAGTAATATCTTTCAATTAATTCAGCACTTAATTAATCATAGAAAATATCACATGCTAAAAAGGTTCAATAACATTTTATGCAAATTATTTTGAATAGTTATTTGGAAAGTTAAAATATGATGTGATAAGATATCTTTTTTTAGTTTTATTGTTATCATTTTAGATGTGTGACTGTTGAAAAAATATATAGACGTGTTTCTAAAGAAATGTCGACAAGAATATACCACCCGTTTACACGCATTGTATTTCCTGAATCTGAACCACAAAGCAGACTTTAGATTTTAATCACTGGCATATCAAATGGAATTATTCTCCATAACAAGTGAAGCAAACTTATGGACATTTTTGCAAAATTGGTGGGTTTAATGTTATTTCATACACATATTGATGCAAAATTGGTGGGTTTAATGTTATTTCATACACATATTGATGCAAAATTGGTGGGTTTAATGTTATTTCATACACATATTGGTGCAAACTTGGTGGGTTTAATGTTATTTCATACACAAATTGATGTAAGTTCCTTATTTTAGAGTTAAGTGAATTTGTAGAGATTGAAGCTTTATATAAAAAGGTGTTGTAGAAAGTACTAAACTAGAGATATAGTGCTGTTTTACGTTGTCAGGATATGAAACATGTCGTGAATTTTGAAATTATTATACAGGAAAAGATAAAATTTATGTTACAAATAATAATATAAACGTGAGAAACGTTGTTTACATGTAGATTTTTAAAAGTATAAATGTTGAGTTCGTTTATTGCAATTGCATAATCTGATTCATTTTACATTTACAAGAATTTTGACAAACCAAAACAACATCTATTATGAAAATGCACAAGAAACTGTCCATATTTCTCTATTCCTGAATTAACTTGGGATTGAACGATAATTGCAAGAAAATGAAACTGAATGGAATCACGTTCCTCATGTTTAATTTAAAGGAAGATACAAAATGAGCTACATTTATAAGTTACGAACAGATGATTAACACGTGTGTCCACTGTAAATAATGTTTTAGTTAAAAGCCTCTTTCAACGAATGTTTCAAAGTAAACAGTGTTCAGTCGGGAAATGGGAGCTATAAAAACTGCAATCTTCATTTTGAAAACTTCCATGATTTCTCTATTTCAGTATCTTCAAGGTAAACCTTTGTATGAAATGAATGTTTACATGGTGGAATAGGCCAGTTCAACATCCTTCAATGTCCTGTAAAAAATGAGCAAAAAGAGTAACGTCTAAGTAAACCTATAGCCTCAATATTTTCCGTCAGTATAGGAGTGAAACGGACAATATTGAGGCAAGGTTTACTTAGACTGAAAGAGTAAAATATTTAGGGAAAAACGACAAAATAGCCATGAAGAATTCCGTGTATTTATTTTTCTACTGTTTCAAAGAGTGAAATTTAAAATTAAAAAATAAAAACGAAATAACGACATCTGTTTATTGTCCACATTGTTGACATGAGTTCAACAATATAACTATTATCGATACACAAAGTCATTAATTGAAGGATTCTTTTAAGTTAACAAGAAAAAAATTACCAAAAGAAAAACATTCATTCAAAAGATTGCAGTGTAAACTGAAGACAGCCAACCCTCCAAGAGTAACCTTCAAGAATTCCGAAAAATATCCCCGTTGATGAATTGTTTGATTCTTCTGTACAACAATTCAAGATCGAACATTTAAATTGGCAAAGGATTGATCAAGTTATTTTCGATTTGAAATATATGGAATGAATCCAAAAGGAGGTCCTCAAGCTGTGCGAGACCAACCCCGAAATCCTCTCTGCCACCCCCTTAGCGGTCAAGATCGTAGTTTCTGGCATACATCTCATTTCCCCTTTTCGTCTCCCTCCTAGAACGTCTCTCCTGGTTCCTTGGTCGATGTCGAACACGTCATTCGTCTTTCAGGAATCAAGAAAGGAAAAAGGACATTTTGTGATATTTGGCAATCATTATACGTTAGGCGCGCAGAGGTAAAATTATCTGTCGGATATTCGAGTAAATTAGCTACTGGATCGATGGGAAATTGCCACCTTGCTGGGCTCCGGTTTTCCATGGGCTCTTGATTGCTAGAAACAGGCAAACATGACTTAAAACAGACGGCAGAGCCATCCACATTCGTTATGCCAGGCACGAGGTTTTAACTTTCTGAGCAAGAAGGCTTCGATTTTGCAGTAAATTATACTTAATGACTCTATAAGTGAATAGAGCGCATCATATATCGGTGTTACTGCGCGTCACATGGTGCTGCAATACCGTGATAATGACGAGAAGATAATATAAGATAATTACATCAACAAACATCTCCGTCGGGACAAACTTGTAGTCAGTTCAATGATGTCTGCTTGAGTTTAAGCTTACAAGCGAATTAATTTTACCAGTTTGGAATGGTTGAATGCCCAGTCTTAACATGCTAGTTAAAGGAACACTTGGACCGTATTTGTTGTTCAAAAGTTTCATTGTTGTGAAACTGATTCCATTTTCTACAAGTTTCACGTTTGGAACACTTTGCCATCAGATTGAATGTTCCAAGAAAACACTCCTTTAAACGTTAGGAGAAATTTTTACCTAGAAATAGTTTTGCAGATCGAGAGGTTATATCTGCAATATAAAAAAACTAGCACAATTTGAACCTTTGCTATAGATTTTAGATTAACGATCATTGATTGGTATGGGACTAAACCCACATTAATTCTACATCATGTATTTGCTGTGGTCCAACTGTAGCGTTTAATGAAGTGTCGAGTCCTGAGATAAGAGAAAAATACATCTTAACCGTTATATGTTGTTATACCAAGAAGTTGGATGATACACAACTTAGGAGTGCAAACTATACGAAGAGTTTATAGACTTAGTAGTTAATAACTGTCCAGTCCCTGTGATCAGGTTATGTCATGCCAAACGAATTGGCCAAACTTGATTGTTTAGCAAACTGTTAAGTTTTTAGAATGGCTCATTTATTAGTCACCTTAATCGTGTACAGCTTAAAGTTTGTTAAAGTGTGTGGTGTCTCAATGAACAGTCTAGATCAAATATCATCATGGTTAACTAAGTTGTTTAATGTTTAATCTATGTTACAAGTTTATATGAAGTCATACAATCCTGATTAACGTGATAGTTTATGAATTGATCAATTGATATGAAGTCATTTCAATAGGTCAACTTGATAATTTATTAAAACAATCAGTAGACATGAAGTCATATCAATATGGTCAACGTGATAGATGCACTGAAGCAATCAGTAGAGATGCAGTCATATCAATATGGTTAATGTAATTTAATGAAGTGTTCAGCCCAACTTTGTATAGACGAGATGCACACAGAAGGATGTTCAGATAGTACAGAAGGTTTAGATCTGGTTTACTTAATAGTTTAATGATGTGTTTAGTTCGAGGGTTGAATTGGTATAATAGTTAGATCGGTTCTCCTATTAACCGTGTAGACGAAGCCACAACAATCATCTGAAAACTCTGAATATGTTCACTTTCAGAGAATATCCTTCTCATCCAAGCTAATCATGCCAATAACAACTCGAATGTGACTACATCAAATCTCTGTAGTCAGTTCGTCATTTCAAATCATTCAGTATTTCAATCTCGCCACAATGCAAAATAACCAAAACAAATTTGTCAACTCATTTGAATTGTAAGTCCTAAGTAGCGTGATTCAATTACGCTAAAAGACGTGCTGCCCCTTCGCCTAGCGGGGCGCTTTCTCTTTCCAAATCTCCCAAATGCTATTCTCAAACGGGTATTAGGAAACAAAGCCCCACGTCTTCCAGCAAGCGGCTTTGTTGAGAGCTCTATGGAGGTCGGCTGCAGTAGAGCTCTCTCTGAATGACTGGGAGAGGGCCAGGGGTAGGGGATGGTAAGACGTAAAATTAACTACATTATGTCCTCGTTTCGTTCGATTAATTCCGCTCGAAGCGGTTGGGGTGTATGAGACGGAGCGGAGCCAGACCTGAGAAGGGGGAGTAGCGAACTATTCTGTGCTCAGACTGCCTTCACCGGGACCCTGACACAGCGCGCTAGAGGCATTGTCCTTCTCCCTCTATCGCCCTAGTCCCGCAGAGAGCAAGAAAGACTGTGATTGTGAACAAGCCTCTGTCGGATAGCAGGCCGACTTGGTCTTTAACAGTCCCAGGCAAGGTTTTCCGCGGTCCGCTTGGCGAGTATGTCTAGATTGTACTGGGAACCCGATGGACGATAGAAACTGCTCGCCGCCTAGCTTGTTCGCATCGCTGCCTTTTCCACTCTATGGACTTCAAGTATGGCTGCCTTTATACGCCAGTTTATGAAGGCCACCGCCAGCACAATAGCGACCTAAACATACAATAGACCAGCAAAAACGAGCAACTGTGAAGCATTTTCCCCCTCTTTCACAGTCTTCCCCCCTTGTGCGTCTCTGCATGACTGTCACAGAGCGAGTACTTCAATGCCTGTTCTACAAGGACCCATTTAACCCCCACAATACACTAAAACCAATATTTGCCCCACTGATTTGTCGCTCGTTGCTACTTGTATACCCTTAATGATCTCCCGAGCCTATAAAACAGCGGTGGTAGGGCCTAGCCATAGTCCTTGTTGTACCCCTCTCTCTAAATCACAGTCTGCCGACTCCTTTCTAATAGACTTGTACCTGGCCAGATCTAATTGTACCTTTATAAGGGACCGTTTGGCGATCAACAAGTTAGATTTGTACAGCTTCCGTAAACAGGTTTGTTGTTTTCAAACCAAGAATTGAGTGTTGGAATTTATTTGTCCGAATATTTTGCATTATTTTGATCTCTGAATTTTACTTTAAAATATTTTTTTTTAGATATATATGGTTATGCCAATAAAAACTCATTCCAGTTCAATATTGTGGTTTTACACACTTTATTGACGTTCATGGCCATCGCAACTACTTCAAGATTTCGAAACGAAATCACCAAATCAAAGCATTTTGTAAGTTCAAGACGAATTCAGTAAATACACCGTAACCACATAAATCCAACAAATTGATGTCAGTAACAGGACCTGATTCATCAGCCGGTAGGAAGCATATGTTTAAAGACAAAAGTTAACTGCTCGTCGCTCCACTGGTCTGGAAGAAGCATATTCTTAAAGACAAAGTAATATACTGATACGAACAAAGCTAGAAGAAGGAGGATTGTTGTCTCCGTCTATGAGAAGCATAGCTAGTCCCACAACAAAGGTAACCAGGACAGGTAACCAGGACCGTGTAGCTGGTACACCATCTAGGTGTTGAGTTACGCTCCACTGAGTCTGTGGATCGAGCCTAGTCCCAAGTGACAACCCTACCCTGAGGGCCTGGTCGTTTGTCAGCCATGTGCAACACCAAACTTCTCTCCTCGCCATTGTCAGCGGACAAAACGACAGACATACTGTCTCTCCGTGATGCTATCAGCCTAGTCCCCACTGAAGCAACCAGACAGCTCACACCCTCCCGAGACGGCCGAGCGACCGAGTCCTATGTCGAGGTGTGGAGCTTGACAACCCCCTAACAAGATATCAAATATTTGAAAAGTGCCGAGCTTTGGTAATTGTTTTACGACCGATGACATCCCGCCGTATGACGTTTATTACGCGATCCTTGATAATTGTTTTTATGTAGCAAGGTGTGTTATAACACGTATATACAGGCCAGGGCTGGTAGGTTTGACCTGCAAGGTGTTAGGTGTCTGCCCTGGGGAACATAGTCCCGTCCCCTGGTGTAAGGCCAATACCTCCACTTCTCCTTTGATCTTGGGCCTCTCCGACAATAGGCTTTGTAATATACATGATATGCATGTTATAAGACTAAAGGTGCGACCTTGTAAAATAACATGTACATGCTAAATACTACTAAACGTCTTCCTTGACAAGTGAAAGCATGTTCAATGAAATTTACATCTTATCGTGGAAATGTACGAGGTGCTAATATCATGTAAAGATCAGTTATCGTACTCCATCCTGTAACACTTGAACATGCATTTGCAAGTTATATAAAGATAAACGAGAGCATAAAATTTTTTTGACGATAGGTACATGTACATGTAGGTAAAATGTAAATAAGGAAAAGGTTCGTTATGTTTTTTTCATTTTCAAGGTAATACAACTGTAATCTTCAATACCTTTTATACTTCAAACGGTTGGATGTGTATACGTTACCATTTCTTTAGACAATAGTCCTATTATCACCATAATATGTATTGTAAGTTGTATATACGTGATTGGCAGTAACCCATGTTAGAAAGAATCAACCTTTCATTTTCGTATTCTTTTATTCACAAATCGTTTAATCATATAAGAAGAAACAACACATACATTAAAATGTATGAATTACGCGTAAAACACCGAACATAACTCAAAAATTATGGTACAATTGCTTTGTATATTTCTTACCATGTTTTTTACCCATATATATTTTAAACATGTGAATTTTAACTTGTATACTCGTGTCTCATAGGCCTTATAGGCCGGATATTTTCTTATATATAAACAAATGAGAATGTATAGAAATGGGAATTTTCATGTAAAGAAAATGTGTGACACGTTAATAAAATAAGTTTCTTCTTCTTCTTCTTCATTAATGACATTCAGTAATGTTATACATTTAATAACACTATTAGAATTTAAAACCTCATTATCCATACCAATCTGTGAAAAATGAAGGTCAATAAAGATAGAGGAGAGGAGCAAAACCTCTTTAAGCAACTTTCTCTACCTTCCTCCTCTCCTATGTTCATAAGTCTATTTTTTTTATACAATGCAAGGATATTGTGATAGCTTTTGACGTCCTTAAGCCTCTAATTACTTTTTGAAGATGTCAAGATGTTGGGATGTAGCGGTAATATAATAAATGATGTACGTCAAATAGTTAATGGTGTCAGAAAGCTTTCAAAAGATCGACACAAACGCAATTTCAACATAAATAGATTCGAAGAAATAAAAACGTTTTCTAGAATAAGTCAATTTTATGTTGTAGAAAGTTTGAATCATGCACGTGCATGGAAACGATAGAGCTACACGTGATAGATTACATCCATGTCTACCACTTCTTACACATAATGCTTCAATTAAATCTCTGCATACCTTATTTAAAAGCGTATGAAATTATTAATTTTGGCTTCAAGCTGAAGCCGTGTATATCTGCGCTGGATAAGGTAAATAACTACATGTAAGTACAACCAAACTAGTGTTTTAAAAAAAAAAATCAAAATGACACAAGAAAAAAATTTAATCTTGTATTCTCATGTATTCCACTTGTGAGCCAATCAGATTCTCATAGTTTCGTTTTAACCTTATGATAACCAAAAACCTTCATTAACATATTCAAACAAATTTCGTCATGGAAAACAACTTTGTATTCGTGACTTACCTAAGTGCAAGATGTTTTTTAACAATTTGAACTTCTTACCCATGTCCTCTTAACACTAATATAGTAGACTGTTATTTAAGTGAAGTAAGGAACTGTTTTAGGAACGGGGCAAGTCTACAGTGAAGTCCGTAATTTTGCATTATTCTAGTGTGTTAGTAAGTTGGTTTCAAGTTCCGTTTGGGAAGATGCGTTCCATTAATTCATAGATAGATATATAGAATGAGACTGATGTCTTTACGGTTCATGGTAAATCAGGTATGAGCATTGTCATTAGACTAACTAAGTACCTATGCATGACTGGGAATTGGGGCCACGACAATTAGCAAACTATAATTAAATGTAGATTGAGTTCGACCATTAAAGGTAGGTATAGTTGCAAGTCTTTTCGACCCTTGTATGCTCGTGTATCTTCTGTCGCTGACCGGAAGTAGTCGATACTAGCCTACACCCTTTCTCCCAACGTTCCCACGGCGGGGACACATTCCACTAGGAGATGATTCACCTACAGAAGAGGGTTCTTCTATCCATACTAGCCCTTTGTTGTACATAAAGCCGCGTCCCAAAAGTTTGAACCCCAAGTGTAAATTGCATGTTTTTAAAATACGTATGGGTAGACACAATTTTAACACACCTTCGTTACAGGCATCGTTACAGGCATCGTTACAACTAAAGGATAAATGTTAAAACATATGCGGAAAGTATATTTTACCGAATGATTTTGCGTTTGTTTAAATAAAAAAAATCCTTTCACTTTACAAATCGAATTACTTAATGTGTGCATTTGTATACATCTTCTTCATGCAAATAAAATAGTAATGCCAATTTTGCAATGCTTCTAATATTAACAGAATAGTTTTATCATTTCTTAAATAAATTCTAAATGAACATTATACCATAGATGGCATTAAACTGTTGTTTAGATCATTTAGATACATGTCTGCAAACAAGAACTAAAAAATGTACAAATAAAAAAATTGACGCCGCATTTTAAAACTTTGTGCTCACAAGCGAAGATTTATATTAGTTTTGCCATGTTATTACATATCTCATTTATTATATTCAAAACCGCAATAGGTGAACGGTCTCTTGGAATGCGACATAGAGTCAGACAGGGTGAATCATCTCTTCCCCCACTATTACCAACAACACTGAACTAAATCAACCATGCAAGTGCGTGAAGAGGGTGAATACATACGCACTAAGGTAGAAGAGCTGATCTAGTCATCACAGGATCAATGACGTACAGACTAGACCTTGGTATACAATATCTGGGGTGTTGGTGTACACAGCACTCCGTGTTTCTTTCCCTACCATCCTATATCTCTCCATAGACAGAGGGGTGATAAACGTGTTACGGTATACTCTTGATCCTGGCATGGGAGTACATTGGGAATAAAGCAGGGGAAGGACGAAGAGCGATTTTTCATTTCTGTAGCGAAAATGTCTCGAGATGAAACGGGTGTTATATTGTCGGTTGCTGAACTGACTGATTGATTTGTACGTAGGCACAATTAACGAGAACTGTGTATACCCTTGTAGCAGAAACAGGTGTACAGGAACTGAGTGATTTAGGGAAAACCATTGTTTTACATATTTCATGGAAAGATCCTTTTTCCTAGTGTTCTTCTGAATTAGGAATTTAAACAAAGCATTAATCTGGGAAAAGATAATTACTTACTTTGTTTATAGAAATACATTTATTGTATAGAAACGACAC